>VZTD01003618.1:9416-39340 GCA_013397725.1 Rhagologus leucostigma
CTGGGCTGGGGGGGTGTGCCCGAGCACCCCGCGGGCCGCGCCGGGGCCTCGGGGACAGACTGACGGAGGGGGACGGTGGGGTCCGAGCAGCAGGCGCGGGACGGGGGAGCGGCGGTCACGTCCGTGCCGGGGGGGCCGGGGAATCGCGACGCTCCCCGCCCCGAAGCAAGCACTGAGCTCCCGTCCCGAACGCAGGGGCTCAGCCGGCTGCTCCCCGTGTTTTTGGGAGGTGGGGCAGGGCCTGTCCCAGACTGAGCCCCTGGGCCCTGCCTCGCCATCAGGGATGCCCGGGGCACCCGGGGCAGCCCCGGGACCCGGCGGCTTCGCCCTCGGGCGGCCACTCGCCTTGATTATTTTTTTATTTTTTTATTTTTGCCAAAGACGCCCGTCTCCAGCGCGGCCGGGCCGGGCCGGGGGGTCCACGACAAAGACAAAGCGGTCTCTGGTTTGTCAGCTACGGGAGGTGCGCAGGGGCTGCGGGAGGGGGCCGTGGGGCAGAGCCCAGGGGGTGCATGTGACCCTGGGTCCGAGTCCCCCCCGGGCACCTCCTGCCACCACCGCACCCCCTCTCCCACCTTCTGCTCGGTGTGGGCAAAGCCCCCCCAGCCTGGACCCCCCCGGCCCGTGCCCTGACCCCTCCGTTGGGGCTAATGTGAAGCTTCTCCCCCCTCCTGAGCCCCCTCCTCTCCTTTGCACACGAGGCTCCGGGCGGCCGCCAGCAGCGACTGCCCCCGGCCTCGCAGCCACTGTGCCTTAGCCTGAGCTGGCCGCTCCTGCCCGGCTGCCCCTCGAGCCTCCCGGGGCTGTCCCGGTCCCCCAGGGCCGGCGGTGTCCCCCGGAGCTGCCGTGGGGTGACTGGCGGCGGTGGCAGCACCCAAAGCACAGCTGGCAGCGCCCAGCGGGGCCCCGGCCCCCCCTGTATCACGTCCAATTTGTACACGGGCTTCTCGCCCTTTTTTTTTCTATAGTCGAAACGGAATGAGCAATAAAGTGACATTAACACGCGTGGCCTCGCGTTCTTCTCTGGGGAGGGGCCTGGCTGGTGCGGGGCTGATGCTGAGCGGGGCTGGGAGGTGACCCGGGGGGGGAACTGTGGGTGTAAAGCTGCAGGGAGGGGACCCAAGGGGCTTCGTTGTGCATCTGGTTTGCCCAGACCCCCTGAGCTCGGGGGCAGCAGCAGCTGCAGGAGGGACAGAGCCGCTGTCACCCTCACGTGTCCCACTGCTGTCCCTCCCTGGTGTCCCCCACCCCAACCTCAGCAGCAACTCGCCCGCCGACAGCAAATGACACACCACGCTGCACTGACACATGTTTAATACTAAAAATGATTAAAACCAACTTAACAAGACAGCCCGAAGGCGGGCGCTGCCCCGAGACAAGGGCTCCCAGCAGCCTGGCAGGGATGGCCCCAGGCGCTCAAGCTCTGCTCGCCGTTGTGCCAGCTGGTCTGGTGGCACCAAACTGTCCCATGGCTGAGCCCGTGACACGTCTGGCAGAGCTGCAGGGCCCTCCAGGCTGGTGGTACCTCGGGAAGGGCCTCAGAAAGCAGCGCCTGGGCAGCGCCGTAAGAAAACAAACATTGAAACACACCCGGCGTGGAGGAGAAGGCAAAGTCTCTGCAAAGCTGGCAGCCAGCACGGCTGTGGGCAAGGAACCGGGGCGCGGGCGCTGTGCCGACGGCTCTGTGCGCCCCACAGCAGCCGTGGGCACCCCGAAGTCTCTGTGGGGCAGGCTGTGCCCCGCAGCACAGACCCTGTGCCCGGTGCCCCGGGCCGGGCACTGCTCTGGCACAGGTCATCCAGCACAACCCCGCGTGTCCATTGCGCTGCCGAGGCTCCCACCCCGGCGCTGGCCCCGGCCGTGGGGCTGGGCAGCTGGCACGGGGGTCACTGGGCTTCCTGATGCGGACACCGGGTCCGAGCCACCCACACAGGAAAGGAAAACGCTGGGCTCCGTCCTGCTGCTTCCTCTGCCACCCCTGACACTTCCCTCCCACGGCCGCGGCGCCCCAGCGGGGACCAGGGGTGGCCTCGGGGTTGCTCCCACCCTCGGCTTGTGGGACTGGGACTTGACAGAGCTCCAGGGGCTCCGGTTCAGGGGTTAATGCTCCCTCTTAGCTTCTGTATCTGGTGTGTCACTGTGGGACGGGACACTTGGTGATGGGACAACGTGGGGTGTGGAAGGTTTAGCAGCACTCCAACCCCAAATCCAAGTGCGGAATGACCCAGGGACGAGGCAATGGCTCCATCCATGGACCCTCTCAGCTAGGCAAATAGTGGGGCTGAGCATTTCTGTGGCTCTCTCTGGCTCTGCAGCCATAGGAAGAAGCCAGATCCCACATGGAAGAAGGGCCTGTGGCAATGTGAGGACACACAGAACCTGTGGGACAGCCGGTCCTGGGGTCCTTGGAGAGTTTTGTTAGCCTCACGCTGAGTCTTAGGTCAAAAGCGTGCCTAAAGGTAGCAGGGTGGGACTAAAGGGTTTGGGGGAGAAGGGAAGGGACAAGTAATGGCTGGGGTGGGCAGGGGATCAGGACAAAGCAGCTGTGGGGGTGTTCAAAGCCTCCCCCAGCAAAGCAGGCAGGGCACACACCTGAAAACTAACCTACACTGGAAAAACAGAACTCAACAAGCAAACCCCGCACCGGGGAGAGGACAAACCCCTCGGCAAGCAGCACTCCTGCATGGGGCAGCACACGGTGGGGGAAAGGGATGGGGACCTGGGGCTGTCTGGCCACGCAGGAAAAACAGGCTGGGGCAGGGGGAAACCTGCTCTTGAAGTCCATGGCCTCTCCAAGGGGTACAGGCTGGACTAAGCAATCCCAAAGTCTGTGCCGGCGTGTCCCCAATCTCTGCCCTACGCAGCCTACAAACCCAAAGAGCCACCAACGTGTGGCTCGAGCTCTCTGCACCCAAGCAAACCAAGCAAAAGGCTGGTGATCCAGCACGGGGCTCACCCAAAGCTTCCCTCGCCAGCGGGGCTCTCCAGCTCCGCGCTGGCACTGCCCAAAGGCTGGCGGGACCCTCAACGGCCCAGCCTCCACGTGAACCATCCACAGCAATGACCTTCCCAGCTGGTCTGCCCTCGGGGGGCCCTTCGCAGCACGGCCATTCTGGGGTGGGTTGAAGACGTGGCGTTTATTGTTCGTGGTGGGCTGGCGGCGGTGGCGGCGCGGCGAGGCGGCCGCTGGGGCCGGGCTCCCACCGTAAGGGGCTGCGTGACTCGCTCAGGGGCCCTGGGCCCCGCTCGGCCCCCTCAGCCCTCCTGGGCCCACTTGAGGAAGGTGGGGATGTCCCGCACCGGCACGTTGCGGGTCAGCGCTTTGACTCGCAGGTTCCGGTCGTCCGTCAGCAAAACCACTTCCCTGAGCAAACGGATGGGATCGTCTGCAACGAGACACGCAGAGAGCGCCGTGAAGCTCCGACCTGCCCCAGGCCTCGCGCCCATCCCGTGGCGTGTTCCCCTACCCTCCCTGCTCCCAGCTCCGAGCTCCCTGCTCCTTGCCAAGCTTCCTGTTGGGCCTTGGAGGCAGCCCTGCATCCCGAAGGCCGTCTGCTCCCCTCTCTGTGCTGCCCAGGGATGATTTGTGATGGCTGCCCGCTGCCCACACGGGGTGGTGGACTGGCCACAGGCTGGGAAGAGGAGGTCCCTGCGTGACCCAGGCCAGGAAGACGGCCCGCGACCCTGGCTCCAGCAGGAAGCTGGTGCTATTATTCTGTTGATCTCATTACAAGATCTAAAGCCACCCCTTACTTTTTGCGGAGCTTTTTTGGAGTTGCCACTGACACCGAGGAGTTTCTGGCTGGGGCTCAGACAGACACTGAGAGTTGATGCCTGAGAAACAACCGAAGGGATCTTGCCCCCAGATGGATGAGCTGCCCCGCACGCAACGCGCCGGGCTGGGATGTGGGAGCCACGCTTGTGTGTGTGCGAGGCAGGGGAAGCATATGGGGTATGTGTAAGCAGCTGGGTCCTGTGACCAGAGTACTGTTCCTATGAGCACAGGAAACACAGTGCCTCCGAGCCAGGACGGGAATGGAAAAAACAGAGTTTATGGGAGCCCAACATGGGCCCAGATTGGCTGCGCAGGGAGCGGCAGGACAAGGGGAAGGGGAGGGTGGCCAGGAACGCGGGCTACGGTCACGGCGTCGGGGCTGGGGACGGCGGGCGAGAGCCCGGCTGGCCTGTGCTGGAAGGAAGGGAATTGGGGGCTCAGTGGGAAGGCGGGCCAGGGATTGAGAGCTGCCTCAAGTGGGACCGGGAGGTTTTGCGCGGACACTTTAAGAAATGTGTAACAATAAACATCCTCTGCTCCGCGCTGGTGACGCGCCTCCTTGTTACAAACCAGAGGCTGTCAGCTTGTCAGGCCCCATTCCCCATAATCCACATGATTTCAAAATTCAGCATCATTTGCACATAAACATTTGGTGACGGTTTCTCTGTGAATCTGACAAGTTAAGCTGCTAAGAATTCGTGCTGACAAATGCGGGTTGATTTCTTGGGCAGCTGCTGATGCGATTCCCATCCCTGCCGCCCTGGCAACAGCCTGGAGGCTGTCTGGTCCCAGCACACACGGCTGATGCCAACCAGGAATCCAGAGGAAAAAGAGTCCTGGACAGAAGGCATCAGGGGTCGTGGGGAGGAGGCATTTTCTGGCCCTTTGTCACCACAAAAATGGCTCTGTGGACGTTTATGGTGGGTTTGTCACAGGCCGGGGCATCCCCAAGGTGCCACGAGGTGACATTTGGCAGTGAGGTGGGAGGGCCACAGCCTGGGGCTGACCGGAGGCAGGAGGTGGCACCTCGGTGTTGAAAGAGGCAAAATGCAGGAGGCAACAGATCCAAGGGCCATGAAAGAGAAACGGGAGGAGTCCGTGGAATGCAACAGAGAAGGGACAACAACAACAAAGAGGATGTGAGG
Organism: Rhagologus leucostigma; assembly: GCA_013397725.1. Lineage (NCBI taxonomy): Eukaryota > Metazoa > Chordata > Aves > Passeriformes > Rhagologus > Rhagologus leucostigma. The sequence goes on from VZTD01003618.1 coordinate 14,337, forward strand.
ATGTCCCACCTTTGTTGGAGGGCATGAAATCCTTGGCCTTGTCATTGCAATAGTGGAGGCAGCAGGACAGAATCAGGTCGTCATTGTTTCCCTGGAAAAGAAAGGGCAAGGTTACCCCTGGCAGGCAAAACTTTGCACCCCCAGCACTCTGACTGCTGCACCGCCTCGAGACACCCCGACACAGCTCAGTGAGAGCAGGGCTGCTCCAAGCTGAGACACGAGAGCCTGCTCAGCCACCTGCAAAGTGGGGGCACAGAGCCACCCCCTGCCCAGAGCTCACGCACCTCAAGGTCCCTGGTTTTCCCCGAGGACGTGGTGGCAAAGAGCTCCCCGCCCTCAGTGTCCAGGATGCCTCATACCTGCTGGCCAGTGGTGTCTTCACTGCGGAAGGAGATGGACTCCAGCTCGTTGCCCCGGCTGGTCAGAGCCCTCAAACAGTTGTCCCGGCTCTCGAATCGCTCCTCCAGGAACTCGATGGACTTCCTGGCTCTCTCCTGCACTTGGCGGGCATAGCCTGCAGCCCGGTGCTCCATCTCTGGGCCCTTGGCCAGGCCATCCAGCTCGTTTATCACTTCAAACAGGAAGAGGAGGTACAGTTACTATGGGACAAGGTGCTCCCGTGACCTGCTGCTGGAGCACGCAAGTTGCCAAGGCCTCGGGGCCAGGGCACTGGGAGCTGGCTCAGGAAACCTGGGTTCAGCTGCCACAGTGTCCCTGCGCTCCTGGACTTGGCTGCGGGTCTGGAAAAGCTTTGCTGCCTTCCACCTCCGTGGGTCACCTGGCTCGACCCCGAGAGCGCAGGCACCTCGCCCCCACAGTGTAACTGGTGAGGGCAACTGGTTCTGCTCTGCCACACACCGGGGAGCATCGCCGTGCCCCCCACCCCACACTCCTGCATGATGACCAACAGCACGTCCGTGCCCGGGGGTGTCAGGAAACCCTGAACTCCTGCACCCTGCTCCTCTATCTCTGAGCACAGCGATGGCCGGTGGCACCGTGCCTCCTGCCCGTGTGGCACTGCCTGGCTCTGCACTGTCTGGGCTGCACGTGGGAACAGGAAGCAGGCATTTCCCACCCTGGCACTATTTCCCACACAAATCCCAGGCCTGTTTTCCCACCTGAAGCCACCACCCCACGCTCCTGGCAGGAAACGCGCTCCTTTCAACACCTCACCCATCTGGCTTTGCGCATCTGTCCCGCCTCGAGACGAGCTTGGAATCCAGGTGGATTCCCAGCCTGTTCACCTAGACTGGAACCTCTTGTACTGCTGCCAAGCGGTTGGGAACTGCAGCTGCTCCAGCCCGACGAGCCCAAGGGACCCCAGAGCTCCAGGAGGGACCAACCCTTGGGTGCTGGGGCTGCCGGAAGAGCCGCTACGAGTGTGCGAGCGATGACGCTCGTGTGAGCATCTGGACACACCCCTGTGTGCCCGGCCTCACAGCTGGCAGCAGGGCCGGGCACACAAACGTGCATCCAGATGTGCAAACAAGAGTCCCCTGGCCGTGCTGGCGCGCGGGGCTGCGTGTGCACGGAGCCGTGCACGCGGCAGAGCTGGTGTGCACGTGTGCGCGAGGGAGCCTCGGCGCTCCGTGTGTGTGTGTGTGTGTGTGTGTGTTTTAGCCATGGCTTCATTTCTGAAGATTGTTTCCGAGCTTGGAGCCAAGTCCTGAGTTCAAGTGGGAACTATGCATTCCTTGGGGGGTTCGGGGAGAGAGCTCGGGGTCTGAGGCCTCTCCCCAGTGCTGTGAATCACTGCCCGGGGAGCCTGCGTGATCGCTCTGTTCCATGGTGAGACTGGCACTCACTGTCTGGGTATTCCAATTAAATCTGCGTGGAGTTGCTTTGCTCTTCCCTGGCTGGAGACTCTTCTTGCTACCGACCTGATGCTGCCATTTCCACACAATGCACGGCTGGGCCCGGGGTGGGGGGAGCCGTGCAAGAACGGAACATCAAACAGGAAAAGCTGGTATTCCCTCCCGAAATCCGCCTTCCTGCTTCCAAGCTAAACAGGCTTCAAAGGGGAGGCTTGTTTGTGCTTCTGCACCAGGCCTGGCTTCTCCATGGCGGGGTCAGGCTCAAGGAGCACGGAGCAGGTTAAAGAGCAAGAGAAACAAACCCAACGAGAAGCCAAGCGCTTAACCCCTTGCTGCATCCCCGGGAAGAGCCGGGAGCAGGGCCGGGGGAAGGGCACTGCGCCTCTCTCCAGTCTGCCCATGGGACATGGCACCAAGGCCTCTGTCTCCAGCAGCCACAAGCCCAGGGGATGCCTTCCTCCTGCCCACACTGATGGCTATCCTCGGGGACGAGGGAGAATGTCACCAACACCTGGTGTGCACAGGGAGTTGCTGGCTTTGGGGTGCTTTTGGGACGCTTGCGGGAGCAGTGGGAGATGAGTTACTCCCTCCCCATACGATGAGGCAGCAGGACAAGAGGGCACTGAATGTGCTCAATCCTGCCTGTGGTTTTGCAGGTTTTGCAGGTTGAGGGCAGCAGCATCTTGGACAGGGACAGGACCAGAGTTTTCAGCTCTCCTGCTGCCCCTGGCTGGGGTTTGATGGAGAAGCCTCACAGCAACCACCGGAGTGCACCAGGAGGCAAAGGCACGGCTCCAGGGCAGGTCCCAGCTCTCCCAGGTGTTAACATCCTCCACAGCCCCCAGGGCTTCCCAGGCTCTGCTGGTGCTGCCGACTGCCTTCCCTCGGCTTCTGCAGTGCCAAGCCACGGAGCAACTTGGCAGCTCCTGTGCTGAGCTGGGCAGGCATCCAGCCCTGCTCTCTCCACCCAGGGGTGCCATCCCCAACCCCAGGAATCCCTCCTGAGCTGGGCTGCTCACCCTGACGGGAAGGGAAGCAGCTGGATGTTGGCTCTGGGGCAGGCAGAGCTGTCTGCCGGACACCAGGAGTCGAGAAGGAACCCCCACAACGGCTCAGAGGGCAGCGCCCTGCATGCCACGGGGTGCACCTGTGCCACCTCCCTGCCTGGACACCGGAGATGCCCACGGGACACAGCTGCTCCCCGGCCTCCCGGGGCTGTGGATGGGATGTGGGCTCTGCAAGGCTCAGCCCCACTCCTGCCCCAGCCTCTCCTGCTGCCCTCGGGGATCCTGCGAGTGCCAGGCTGGCACCGGGACGTGCCAGGCGCCGGAGTGCCACTGGCCGGAGGAGCGGCACCTCCAGCCCGGAGCGTGATCAAACACTCAGAGCAAAGGCATCGAACCAAATCCTGTAGCCACCCCGGGAGACCACCCAGCAGCACAGCCGTTATCTGCCAGGGTGAGTGTTTACCAATAACGGGAACCAGCTTGCTGTTTTACTGCGAGCTTTATAAGGATAAAAAGAAGGGCTGGGCTTGAGCAGCTCCGAGACGCTGGGACACAGGCCGGCCATTTGCTCAGCCTGCCTAAGCCCCGGCTCAGCTGGGATAAGCTATCTGCTCTGACTGTTTAACAGTTCCTCCTCCTTGCTCCCTTGGAAATTCCCTCCAAATCCCGTTTAACACCCATCTGCTTTCTCCCGGCCCCTGGCACCCCCAAATGCACCGGGAGAAGTTCGCTGAGTGCTGCGGGCAGAAGGCTGGCAGGGAGGGAGCAGGGTGACAGGGGCTGAAGGAATGCCACCAACGACTGGGATGAGACAGGGCAGGATGAAGTCCGGTCCCACGGCACGAGCTGACCAGTTCCAGACCACACAGGCACTGCGGGCACGTGGGGCATGGAGAGAGAGAGCCAGACTGGAGGGACAGACCACACTGGGGGAGAGGGGAAGCCCCCACCACAGCACTGGCCCTACTCACCGATCAGGGGCACCACCAGGATGAACTTCCTGCAGTCCAGCAGCGTGACCAAACTGCCGAGGTGGTCGATGAAACCATTGGTGTCCGGCACCAGAAAGACAGGTCTGATCTCCAGCTCCATCTGCCTCATTTGGCTCTGGTCTTTCAGCACGGCCTGGAGGAGAAGGAAGGACACATGGTGAGTAAAGAGGATGTCAGTCCTACGACCCGTGGACCTGAGAGCAGAAGATAAGCCTGGCTGGCACGTACAAATCCATGTGAAGGCGACTGGGAGGAGGCTGCGTCCATCCCACCTGCACACCCCGAACACCAGCTCTTGCAGGCCCACATTACACATGTGAGCAGGAAAAGCCTCCAAGAAAGCACTCTCCTAGAAAAACAGCTCTGTCCAGGCCCTGGGAGAACTGGGACCAGCCTTGAAAATGGAGGTATTTTGGGAATTGTCCTATTTGTGGGACTGGCAGCTGCCAGGATCATCTGCACTCGTGCCAAGGGGGAGGGAGGACAGGGGTTCTGGGGCTCCACAGGGAAACAGGTCAAGGTGACAACAGACAAAACAGACCAGTTTGGGATGTGTAAGTCCTGCCAACAGCCTCCTAACACAGGGACCCCAAGCAGGCAGCCAGAGGTCTGTGGGGTAGGGATCCTTGGCTGAGTATCTCCCATCACTGTCCTGCGACCTCCTGCACATGCCTTGCCTTTTCCGACTCCATCCAGCTGGGAAACCAGGTGGGTTCCAGCCCTGAAAACTCACAGTACTGTCCTTGGTTGAGCCCTTCACACCCACAGAGACCAGAGGTGCTCACACTCACAGGGGGAGGGTCTGCTGGGGCTCGCTGGCCGCCCTCTGGGCTGCACCTGAACCTCTGGCCAATGCCAGTTGCCAAAACGGGACCCCAGAGCTCACGTATGACTTTCGAGGCTCTCGAAGGACTTGGGCTCTTTAGTAAGTCACAGGCTTAAAAAACTCAGGATGCTATTCTAGTGCTTCCTCTGCTTAAAAATAGCTTCCCTGGACTCGCTGATGTTTGTTGCCTCTAATAGGAACCGGTCACCCATGGAGCACAGCAGAGCTGCCGTGGAACACATCCACCATGCAAACCCTTCTGAGACCGGGCTCGGACCCACCAGATGTGCCCTGGGCACACGTGGTGACGGCCGACCCTGTCCTGCCCGATGTTATGGGGAGCTCCCCCTGCCCACGGTGAGGATCCCAACCCTCCCTCAGTCGTGCCAAACCCTCGGAGGCGCCCTGGAACAACGAGCCGCATGGGCCAGGAGTGGCCATGGAAAGAAGTGGTTTTTAATTCATTTCCAAGTGTTGTCATCTGGCTTTAAATCAAGGCAGCTTGATGCTGCCACCTCCCACAAGTGTCTCCAGGCAAGGCAGCAACCAGAACCTCACCACGTGCCTCCCACCCTCCTTCTGGCAGTGCTGGTCCTGGGGACGTGGCTCCCACAGACCCTGAGGGGTGACAAGCAGAGCAGGGAGCATGCCAGGTCCCGTCTGCTGCACGCCAGCGTGAGGACATGCCTTCCCCATCACACAGGGGACACACCAGTGTCCCCAGGCTGAAGCTCTGTACCAGCCACGTGCTAGATGCCATCCCTGCCTGTCCTCTGCCCTGGCACTCCCCGGTGGCACAGGAAGAGCTACAGTCAGGGACAACACGGAATCAATTCCAGCATGGAGCTGCTGCTGCCTCCTCACCACGAGGAGAACAGCAGGTGGGGTGTCTCCACAGGGTTTTGGGGTGTGAGAGGAGCTGCTCGGCCCTGGGAGGCACCGGACCCTGCTCCACCTGCCTTGGGGAGATGGAGAAGGGCCCCATCGACCAATGCAGAGACCCAGAGAGTGGCGAGTCCCTTGTGTGGCAGCCAAAGAGGTCAACGGCCCTGAAGCTGCAGGAAGTGGGGGTGAAACCACGCAGTCTCCACTGAATGGTGACAGTCCTATGTGAACACGAGCTGGTGGCAGGAGGGGACCCCCGCCTGCACCCCGATATGGTTCCTGAGCCTGTGACTCATCCCAGCCCGTGCAGGTGACCTCAGGAGCGTGAGCAGGACGCTCTGGCCAGGGGGCACGGGGGTGACGGCGGGGAGGGCGGTACCCTCGTGTGTGGCATTTGCCCCGGCGGCTCTCGCGGGCTGTACCCGGCCGATTCCTGGCAGCCGCCAGCAACGCCTGTGCCGGCCGTCACGTCCCATTCCGCTCGCCGGGCCGCCCGGTGAGAGAAGGACACAGGATGCGCCGGGAGTGAAAGAGCGAGGTCGGCGGGGAGCGTGCCAAGTCCCCGCGCACAGCTCCGGGCCGCTCGGGGAGCCAGAGGGAAACTCGCCTTTGCAGAGTTCAGAGGCCGGCAGCGAGATTTATTTTTGTTTGTGTGAGTAAAAGGCTGCAGAAGCCTCCGGCCAAGGGGTTTGGGGGAGAGAGGAGTGGCCTGTGATTCATGCGGACGCTGGCTGGCCACACGCCAGAGATGAAAGGGAGCCCATGTGCGGCAGAACCGGGGAGGCCAGTTCTGCCTTAACCCTTCTGCCGGTCCGTGGGGCACGGTCCCGTGGGGAGGAAGGGGAGCACGGGGTGTGGATCGGGATGCCCACGTCTGGGACCCGGCCTCTGTGCTGCCACAGCTGCCGGAAAGGAGCTGTTGGTCCCACCGTGCCTCAGTTTCCCTAAAACGAGGACAGAGAGATGGTGGCCTGTGTGTCCTGCTGGGAGGTGGGGTCTGGAAACCACCCTGGGGAGCGCAGGGCGGATAGAACAGCCGAGGTACAGCCTCACCCTGGCCCAAGTGTTTTGGGAGAGCCGGATTTTAGCTTCGGCTTATTTGGGTTAAACAAATAGGCTCGGCTTGGCTCAACTCAGTGGCAGGGCGACCCCACAGTGCTGGACGTGGCAGGGGACCTCTGAAGCCGGGGGCTCCTTGCCCTCCCCTGGGCTGCCAGCTCCACGCCCCTCGCCCCCTGCACCCGCACACCGCGGTGTCAGCGCTGCTGCCGCCCGCAGCCCCCTGCCCATCCCGCTGCTCCGGCCACGGGGGCTTCTCCCAGGAGCTGGGCCGGAGCCGGAGGTGGCTCCCCCGGCTGCCCCAGCTGGTGGCAGCACTGAGATCAGACACTCCTGCACACACAGTCCCAAATTCCCAGCTCATCCATCAGCTGGGATCACCTGGGGAATTCCCCGGAAGTCCATGCCCGGGTGAGGGCTTCCAGCGTGGGCAGGGGACGGGTCCCCCAAAAGCCAGGACTTATTGCAGAGCGACAGGGGGGCGAACTGAGGGTCTCCACCCCCGGCACAGAATAGGAGAGGGCTCCACACGGACCCCGCAGCTCCGCACACGGACCCCAGAGCTCCTCTGCCCGCGGTGCCAGGACGGCGGAGAGGCCGAAGAGAAAACTGCCCCGCGGCTTTCGGGACAGGTCACACGGGGTCACGGCCGCTCGGCCGGGACGGAAGGGCCACCACCATCCTGCCACCACCTCTCTCCTGCCACCACCCGCTCCCCGACCGCGGCCGAAGCCGGCGCCGCTGCCCCTTCCAGCCCCGCGCGCTCCGTGGGGATCGCATTTTCCAGGGCCGAGAACAATGCCTCCTCCAGCCTCTCTGCTCCAGGGCTTCCTCCTCCCAAGGTTCGTCCCCAGCGTCTTCCCCGGGAGTAAACGTGCCCCGTGCCTGGTAGCACACCGGGGCCGCCGCCGCGGCGGAGCCGCCGTGGGTGGGTGTGCGCCTTCCGCAGGCAGCAGGCACCGGCTCCCAGGCAGGTGCTGAGCCGGCCGCGTGTGCGCCCGCGGCATTGTTCCTGCGGGGAGGGAGAGCGTGAATGGGACACGGCTAAATTTAGCCACTTACTCACACTACCGCCACAAAGGAGCGGCTGCATCTTAAGGGGGCGGCCGTTCCGTGGGCTCAGAAGGGACAGGAGAGAGGCTATTTCGGGAAGACATGTCATAATTGGCCGCCCCGGTTGAGCTGCTTCTGTAATGCTGAGCAAAACAATAGCAGCATCCAGAGGAAGAGCCTGTTATGTTTCAGGTGGGATGTTTTCAACCGGTCAGGAAACTCGACCGCTCCCAGCGCGCAGCGGCGGCACAAAGGACAGGGGACGCTGAACAGCGTGGACCAAGGGCTGGCCAAGCAGCAGGACATGCTGAGGGTTGGGGACAGCCCTGACTGAGAGCGCTGCCTGCCCCAGCAATGTCACAACCACCTCTTCTTGTCCACCTGCCTGCCTGGCCTCTCCTCCCTCCAAACACCTGAGCAGCACGCAGGGATGTGCCTGGTCTTTCACCTCGTCCTGATGCAGCGCTGCTGTCACCAGCTGTCACCAGCTCTGTCCCAGTGTGGGCACGTGGTGAGGGCGGTGGCAGGCTGGCAAATGGAGCCAGGGAGCTGCTTTGCATCTAGAGCTGCCCAGGGACGCAAGAGACCTGACCCTGCTCTGGTCTGTCTTTCAGAGTAATGGTTTTGGGGTCTGTGCTCATGTAGGGCAATGGAGCTGAGCTGAGTTCCCTCTAAAGCTGGTGCCGGCCGAGGGCCACCCTGTTTGTCATTTATCCTGCCTGGCCCTGTGTTTCCCCAGCAGCTCAAGCCAAAGTCTTGCACACAGCCAGGACAGGGACAGGGACCTAAGGAGAGCAATGAAGCTCAAATTCTCCTCAAGGTGTCAACCAGCAGCAAAGCTGGGCTGCCAGAGATTGGGGAGCAGGGCAAAGGCAGGAAAACCCGCAGGGGAGAAGGGACTGACTTTACCCGTGAGAGGCACAACTCTGCAAGTCCCAGCTGAGGCTGCGACACCGCGCTCTCCTTGGGCACAGAAAGAAACCAGACAGTCAAGGCTTTGCCCTGCACCCTGGGGGACTGCACACACCATCACAGATTCCACAGCAGGCAGACACAGCACCTGGACCCGAGTCCCCACTGCTGTGCGGGGAGCTGAGTCCTGTGCGCTGAGACAGGAGCCACATCTGCTGGACTCGGATGGAGCTGTGGCTTGTCCCCAGAAAAATGAAAGGGTGACTTGGAGAGCAGCTGGCACTCCCTAGGTGGGCAGTGAATGAGAGCCTGTAACAGGGAAGGGAGAAGATCCCCAGCTCCCATGAAACACTAAATCTGTTGGGAAGAGCAGAAAGGTCAAGGATCACAAGTTACGAGAGAAAGTGGAGGGGGTGGATGCTGAGCTGGCTCCAACCTGGCCTCCTCAGGCAGCATTTTCCACCCGAGCTCCTCCGCCGCTCCAGCTGCGTGGTCAGTACCCGGACAGGGAGAGGACTGGGGCAAGCACACATGTTCTGCTCCAGGCCATTCCCAGCCAGCTCCGGCCTGGATGACTTTACCGAAGCCCCAAGGACTCCTCCTCCACCCCGCGCCTTCAGACTCCAACTGCACCTCAGCTCTCAGCTGTGCAGCCCCTGAAGCTGCCCACACCCTCATTTTGACCTCGCTCTGCCTGCGAGCATCGGCCCCAGCACGGCCGGGGAGGAAGGGAGGAGCAGGCCGGGGGGAGAAAGCCCCTGACAACATCAGGCAGCCCCCACTCTCCCCGCAGAATGGGCAGCGGCCATCCCGGGGGGCCCCGCTGCAGCTGCGCCGCTCGCCGGGATCTGCTGCCCTCCCCGAACATGTGCAGTTCCTGTTTGCTGTGTCTGTACAAGGCAGTGGGAAGTGGGGAATTTACTTACACCTCCCGCTTAACAACCATGGGAGGCTGGAAGGCTTCAGGCCGCTTTAATTTACAGCCCATCTCTCCAATCTCTCACTCGTTTGGTTGCTGCTTTCTTCCTCCTTGTATTAACGTGACCCAGGTACCTGCCAACAATAATGGACTCGCTTGCGGGGGCGGCCCCTCCCTCCCGGCGCACAAACTTCTACCTTCGCCTCGATGCGAACTGCTCCGAATTCAAACGTAAAANGCGAAATCTGAAAAGGTTGGGGTGGGTTTGGAAAAGCGAAGCGCAGTGGTTCTGGGCCCGGCGCCAGTAGCCCGAGGGTACACATGTGCAGGCTCTCCCAGTAGGGCCTTCAGCAGCCCTGTTTTACAACCACCTCGGCACACACTGCAGAGTTCACGCATATGGCCAGACAGATGTGTCTGGCTTACGTTCAAGGCTGGAAAATGAAGAATTATGGAAGTGAAGGGCCCTGGGCATTAGAGAGGGCGGAGGTGAGGGGGAGGGGAGCCAGGGAGAATTTTTCCTCTGCTGAGAAATCCTCATCTGGGCTGCGAGGCTGGAAGAAGAGGGGTTGCGAGCGAGCAGGCAGCCAACAGCCATCCATGCATGTGAGATTGCTCTTAAAGCAACAGGGTGCATCGCCAGGCGTCTGCTCCCAGTCCAACCAGTTTACTTCACCAGCTCCCACTGGGAAACACGCTCACATCAGGCCAGGGCCAGGCCAGGATCACCTGCATCCCGTCTGTTTGTCCCCATAACGATGGCAACGTTCTGGCTGCAGCAGCCCTTCGCAGACTGTTTTTCCGCCGCTGGCTCCTGCATGAACTCTGCCGTTCACGTCCCACCCTCTCCCTGTCTGCCTGTGCCCCGCTGCACAGGAAGGCTGATTTCTCATCAAATCTCGCTGTCACGGAGCCTCTGCCCCGGGCGGGGGCACAGCTCACTGGCACACACACAGGAGCCGCTGCCCTGGGGCACAGCTCTCTGCCTTGGCACTACAGCCAGCAGCTAAAGCACTGCCCTGACACTCCTGGGTGTGCTGGCAGCTCCATAGGGAAGCTGTGTCTGGCTTCAAGAGGGTCCCCAAAACATTCATTTCAAGGCCTGGGAGGGCAGATCTTACCCAGGATGAGGACAGCAACACGGATTTGGATCTTCCAAAGGGCCAAAGCTACTCTTGCCACTGGGTTTCACAGAGGCAGCACGTGGCATTACACCCAGGAAGGTCGAGGTGCTATGGGACATCCCAAGAGGCCCTTGAAGCATGGTAGGAAAACAGTTGTGCACCACTGGCAGAGTGAGGTGGGATCAGCCCATCCTACCTGAATCTTGTCTTGACGGCGCTGCTGCTCAGCGACTTTCCTGGCCAGCGCTTGCTTTTTGGCTCTGAGCTCCTTGATGTCCATCTCTCCTCCGCTGCCTTCAGTCTCAGAGTCATCTTCAAAGGCCTCAATCCTCACATCATCCTCCTTCTTCCAGGAAATGCAGAAAGAGAGAAAAACAGGAGGGCAGTCATTTTAAGGGATGCTGGTGGCAGGGATCGTTCTCGTTCTGCTCTCCCTTTTCCAGCAGACAAATCCCTGTCAGGCACAGTCCATCACCCCTTGCTGATGGGTGACTACGTCTAAACATCCAAAAGAAGCCAGATAAATAGTAAATACTCAGGAAATGACAAGGTGAGACAGGAGGTAACAGGGCAGGAAAGGCAGCGACCAGGCAGGGCAGGGGCAGCCCGGCTTAATGCTCTGTTCTAAAATCACACCCTCTTCCTCACCTTGGAAAACTCTTCCCACAGCCTTGGGTGAGTCACTGATGTTTTATAGCCTCCAGTTCTGTGAAATCATGGTATTTCCCTGTCTCTCTGCTTTGCCTGGCTGTTCAGGCTGCACATCCCTGTCCAGGCTGCTTCTTCCCACCTCCCTGCACCAGGGCTGTAAGAGGCTCCTCTAACACTGCTGCCTCACCCCACAGGGCACACAGGCTGCTCATCCTGACAGGAACCTCAGACCTGTGAACTCAGGTGCCCTTCTCCATTTCGATCTCTGAGCAGGCCAGAGAGATTCCTGTACCCACCCCAAAACTTCCAGCTGCTCTGGAACAGATGTTTCAGAAGGAGATGCTCAAAGTCTTGATTTTAAAGCTCCACATGACGGAGCATCCACTGTGTCTCAAGGTCGCTCATTTCAACCGTTAATGACTTCCTCTGTTAACATTTCCACCCTGCTTCTAGTCAGCCTTTGCCATGCTCCTGCTGTCCAGGAACCTTGTCTTTGGTGAAATCAAGGGTCCCTGGTTCTCCAGCCTCCCGCCCACATGAGCACATCCTCTCCTAGAGACCCTTCCCTGGGGTTCCCCACCAGTTCTCCAGACCCTTCCCAGTATGCCTGCGCTGCCTGAACTGGAGACCCCAGAAGGAGCCATTGCTGTTCCTACCTTAGGTGGAGGCTACACTGGCCTGTCCCCACGTGCCCAAATCTCTGGGACACGGGAGGGTGGGAGGTGGTGGCTGGTGTCTAATTGGGCATCACTCACAGCCAAGTTCTGCCCAAGCTTTGCTGCTCTTGGGTGGCCTTCCCAAGCCACGCCATTACCCGTCCTCCCTTCTCTGCACAAAATCCAAGGGTTGTGATGGGGCTGGGAAGAGTTCCCAGATGGCACCTGGCCAGAAAGACCTGCTCTGAGCCCCTGGAGGGCTGCAGGAGGCAGATCCTGCACAGAGGGGTAAGAGCAGGGCTGCAGTCCCTGCCCTGTGCAGGCTGCCACGCCAAGTGTCAGCAGAAGGGACTCGTGGCCTTAATTTAGAACAACCCCAGCATTGCACAGTCGAGCACTCAATCATTTCACCCAGACCGTACGCCCGCCTGGCCACAGAACCACCTTCTCTTCTCCCCTTGTGACCTTTCAGCCATGGGAACGAGGAAGATGGGAGCACTCAGGCTCACTTCCCTCTGCCTGGACCACAGGGGATGGGGGGATGCTGCCAGAGGGAGAGTGTCACATCAGGGCCTCTGGGAAAAGCCTCTGCCTGCTGCAGATCTGCTGTGGTGGATCAGGACCCGCTTGCCCACAGTGGTGGTGGTCACTCTGGCGAGCTGGAAGCTCCCTTGAGATCAGAGCCCAAGAGGGAAGCTCCAGGGTTGCACAACGAGCTCACAGAGAGACTCCCACAGCTGAGCAGAGACTGTGGGGACAGGGCAGGAGGGAGCTATCCTTGTACTGTGCTTGATCACAGCAGGAACTGGAGGGACTGACCCAGTGAAAGGACCCTTCTGGAGAACAGGACCATCCCTGTCATGACACTGGGAAGAACCTAAACATCCCCCCATATCCCACACGCCAGCTTGAAAACCTCCAGCACCTTCTCCAGCATAGACAGAGATCCAGGTCTCCCACCTTACAGAGACAACTCCTGCTGCCTGGGGATTTGCTGTCCCCTGCTCAGCTGGGACAAGGAGGGTGCTGAGTACAGTGCTGCTCTGGGCTCCTCTGACTTTCAGTTCCCACGGGACAGAGACGAGGTGCTGTCCCTGCACAGGGTGATACCCTTCTGGCTCAGAGCGCCCAGCCCCAGCACAGGGAGGGGAGCCAGAGCGAGCCTGGGCAGCACCAGGCCACCCAGCTTCCCGTTCCCAACGCCTCTGCTCCTCTCTCCTGTTTCCCTGGCCTTTCCAACTGCAAGATTAAACAGAAGAAAGGAGTCAACCTGCAGAGCGGCTGGCAGGGCCCTTAAACACACACACGGAGCCTGGAGTGAAGCAAGGCCTACAGGAACAAGCAAGGGCAGAAAAACAAGAGTTGAATTCCTTAATCACATCAGGATGTGAGAGGCAGGGGAGGGACGGGGCGCCAATGTCAGCTCTTCCTGTACGTGTGCTGGAGGCTGGAGCTCAGGCCTCCGCCGCAACGAGCTCCACGGCTATAAACTTGATCCTGAAGCTGAACCCTGACACCCCCTCGCCCACCTCCTCTCCCGGGGCCGCGGCGCTGCACGTTATTAAAGCTCCCCCCACCCTGGGTATGAAGAAAGCAGCATCTGGAACTCATAGCGGCGCGCGAGATAGAGGCAGGCGGGCTGGGCTGGCAGGAAAGGGCACGAGCGAAGCACACTCGGGAGACAAGGGCTGTGCACCATTTGCCCCCCCCCGCCTCCCCCCCATAAAATGCACACGCAGCTAGGCCAGCTATAAATAGCGGGAGCTGCAGGGCAGGCAGAGGCTGGGCCCCACAGGGGTGATTCTTCCTTCGCCGAGGCGCGCTCTTCCCGCACGGTACCTGATCTTCCAGTTGTTTTCCCTCTTGGCTTCCCATTTCCTTTCCCATGGCGTCTGGGACGGGTGCCACTGACACATATTTTCCACCCTTGAATGCCAGCAAAGGCTCTTCTTGTCCACAAAGGGCTTCCAGGAAATACTTCAGAACTGTGACCCTCTTGCAGTCGGCTGCAATAACCTACGGGGTGAGGACGAGGGGGTTGGGGAGAGGGAAAGGAAAACAAAGTCAGTGCAAAGGGGAGCGGATGAGTAACGAGCAGGGGGAAATGTTCGGGATAGAAGGCCCAGTGGGATGCAGGCAGCACCGCAGGGATGTGCAGGGTGCCCCTCTTCTAAACATGGGTGGAAGGAGCTTGCCTTGCTTCACAGTCCCCAGGGAAAAGGAGGCAGGCAAAGTCAGGACATTCAGCACCAATGCCGTCCTGCCTCCTCTGTGCACCCCGGGGCTGTAGGACTCCCAGGGCACAGCCAGCCCCCCGCCCAGCCCCAGCAAATGGGGGGAAATCCTGCTGAACCATGAGATCAATAATGTGGCCTATCCCTCTGTTTCATTTTGGCTTCATTGCTGGATTTCCCCCCCAAAAGCTGTGGAGAGATGCAGGTGTGAGAGTGAGAGGGTGGGGGCATTTGAGAAAAGCTGAGGCCCTCCTCACCTCCAGCCCGACCCCATCCCATGGGCCCATCTCACAGACCAACTGGGGAGCCCCAGTGGGGAGGCTGGGACGGATCTGGCCTGAAGGAAACTCAATAGCTTGGGTAATTATCCAATTTATGAGGCTCTCAAATGGAGTTTCCAGAGCATGGGAGCCCGGTGCCTCCACAGCCCTGTCCCGTGCGGCACAGCCTCGGCCGGCACCCCCGCCACGCCTGCCCTTGGCTCAGCCCTCGTCCCCTTGCAGCAGGGCTCTGCACCTGCACTGCTCTCCCCTGGTGCTTCCTGCTGACCGGTGTCACCCCCAGGGAGCTGCAGATTTATAGGGAGAAAGTCAGCAAACGAGACTAAAAGTGCTACACGCTGTGGACACAAAGTCTGTGTTGACGCCCGAGCTTCTCCTGCCCCCCAAACCACCCTGGGTTTGCTGCACTCGTAGACCAAAGCAGTCTCAGAGACCTCCATCCCAAAAGGGTCTCTGCAGGCTCCCAGGACCGGGATTCTGAAGCTGGAGAGAGGGTCAGGTGCCTCACAGCCAGGGACACACACCATGTGATGCCAGGCCCGGTCCTGGTGTGGTGGGCACCGGCTTGTCCCCGATGGGGCCGTGCCTCGGTGAGTCAGGGCTGGCAGCGGCACCCGCCCCGCTGCACCAGGCTGCCGTGAGAGGAAACTTCTGCTCTTCCACAGCACTGCCAGTTTCCTCTCTGAGGGCTAATTTTAACCACCGTGTCGCTGCAGTGCGTGTCAAAAACCTGACCCTCCTGTGACCTCCAACCTCCCACCCCGGCTACTGCCGGAGCGAGGCAGCCTCGTGCACCCACAGCCGGGGTTGTCTCCGTTTGAAGGTGTCCCCCTGGAATCCCGTGTCCCCCTGTGCCTGTGCGGACAGGGAGGAGAAGCCCTGTCCTCCTCAGTCCTCCCTGTGGAGGCAGCTGCTGCTGCAGGGAGGTGGTGTGAGCAGGGTGATCACGAGAATTAGTATTTTGAGGAGCAACAGATTCATAACCACTGATTCTGCACCTATAAAATGTGTCCTATGGGACCGAGGTGAGCAAAGGACAAGGTGACAGCAGCTCAGCAGTTCCAGGAGCTGCTGGGGACCCTCTTTCCCAGGACAGCCCTTTGCTGCTTGTGACATCCAGCCAGGAGCAATCCCTGCAAGTGTCACCACAGGAACATTCCCATCCTCCTGGCTCTCCTTTAGGAACGATTGTGTGCAGGGGAAAGTCCAAAGGAAAGAGAACACGAGCGAAGTGGGAATGGCTGTCATGGGAAACATTCCTCCTGAGAGCTCCGGCCTGCAGCTGGGGGAAGTGGTGGAAACCTCACCACCAGCTTCACCCCCAGCTCCACGGGCTAGTGCCACGGAGACCCAGCCTGACTCACACGGGGTAACTTCTGCCCAGGGATTTTCCAGTCTGGGTATCTGCAGTTCTGTTGTGCCCAAAGTGCCCACCACGACCAGCCACATGCCAGGGGATGCCAGGATGTGGCCAACAGCAGCAGCAGCAGTGGGGAAGGGGACGCAGGAACTGCCTGTATAGGTGGGGGAGAGATGGGTGCCCCATCCTGACACCATTTCTGAGGGATTTCTCAAGACACCTTTAGAAATAAAAGCCACATCCATGAGGTTTTCAGGAGGGGCTGGGTGCTTACACAGCTGCACTGCAGCCATTGCTCCACAAAAGCTTAAATCTGAGCCTCTTGGATCAGGAATGATCGGGCAAAATGCAGAAGAGCTCCCTTCACTCTTGGCTGGGGCTGGGGACAAGGGCAGGTGGGATCACTCCTTCCTCCCCTGAAGAAGAAACCAGTAGGAAACACCAGATTTCCTGCCAAGCCAGCGCAGCACATGCTTAAATCCAGCTCATCTGCTGGGGAGAAAAGAGCCCAACCAGAGGCCCATGACATAATGCCACAGCAACTCGTCTCATGAACACATTTTTCCAGCCCACATGAATGAAAAACAGGGAAGGAGCAAATGCTCCGCACATCCCCGTCACGTGCAGCCCTGCTCGGGGAGGACGCGGCAGAGCCCCGGGCTGCCGGCAGCCAGGCTGGGAAAGAAGTGACCCGTGACTGGCACCCAGGTCTCTCTCGAACGGCGGAGAGGGACCTTGCGTGCCGCCGAGCAACCCGTTTTGGTCAGAAACTTCCTGTTTCGGAGTGGAAACGCGAGTGGCAGCGCCGGGATAAGCGGGACGGCCGCGAAGGCACTGGCCGGTGCACGTGGCGATGCCAGCCGAGCGTGGCGAGGACACCAGGAGCTGCGCCCGACCTTCCCGAAGGAACGGCAGTATGAAACGACACGGTGGTGATGTATCGATGATGTAGCAGCAGACACCCCGGCCCCAGCGGGGGATAGAGCCCTTCCCCCTCTGACAGTGCAGCGCGACAGCAGGAACCGAAAGCCTGGCTCCGAGTCACTGCTGGGTATGAAAATAGGCCTGACACGAACGCAGCCGCTCTCAAAGGAAAACCGAAACCGAGAATTGCTGAAGTGGTCTGGTGCCCCCGTCCGTGACCCGGGCTCAGTTCCCCAGAGCCACCGCCGAGCCCCTCGCCACCGCGGTGCCTCTCGGGGACACGTGGCTGGGGACCAGGCGTGGGACCGAGGTGGCTTCGGCTGCAGCAGCCCCGATTGCCAGCCTGATCTCATCGGGGCTGGAGGGGAGACGTTTCCAATCTCCTGCCCCATCAGACGGGCTCACCACCAGCTCCAGCACCAGCCACCCACTGGGGGCCGGCGGCTGCTTGGCCACGCTGCTGAGGCTCATTAGCCAACTGCTAATTCATGGGTCACACATTAACATACTGATCATTGAGTAAGACACAGCGGGACACACATTAACACACGCTAACTGCCTGTAGAGACCCACTGGGCTGCGCATTAACTGCACCAGCTGTTGTGTTTTCAAAGCCACTCTGCAGCGCCAGTGCCACCAGGACCTCACGAGTGTCACCTCCTGCCAGCATTGAGCGGGGTTCCCCAGTCTAACCAGGGGTTCCCAGATCTAATGAACCTGATCCCCTCTACGGAACTGTATTTCCCCCCACTGATAAAAGAGGCAGAAGGGGAAAGCTTCCCTGAGCGCTGTGGAGGGCAGAGGACTCCCACACCACATCACCACGTGTCCTCCAGGAGATTTAAGGGGAGCGGAGGGCCTCGCTCCGAGAGCTGTGAGTGCTGTGCCCGAGGGGACACCTGCACCTGGTGCTGGCAGGGTGACACCACCAGAAACCAGCCCCGCTCTCGATTTGGGTCAGAGGAGCGCCTGGAGCCGGGGGGAGCCGCGCCTCTGCCCCCGGGCCGGCCCCGCTGCTCCGCACGCGGCTCTCCCGCAGCTCCGAAAATCGCTGTCACACCCTCCGCCGCCTTCAGTCAACTTTTACAACTTGTTAATTTTACGCAGCGTCCTAAAGAGCAAACAACTGGGAGGCAGGAATGCAGATTCCTTCAGCTAGTCCAAAGAGCCTCCGGCAGCGCAGCCAGCTGGCCAGGGGAGCCCTGCTCAGCCGCGGGGACCTGCCACATCCCGGGGGGGACTCGGTCTGGAGGGGACTGCCCCACGCCCACGGCAGCCTCTGGCAATGCCACGCTGCTGCTGGAGGTGTGCGGAGGGATCCTGGCAGCTTCTCCCTCGGCAAAAAAACCTGAGACTCCACAAGGAAACAGGAGGCAGCGGCTCCGGAGAAGGGACTGCTCGGAGGACAGGCTGCCATTGCCGGCTCTGAATTCCTGTGTGCGAGGGGGAGACACCAGCACATCCTGACAGCTGGATTCAGAAGGGGAAAAGGACATGAGAAGTTTGAGTCATAGCATGGAGAGATCCCATCCCAGATTCGGAGATGGGAAAGGGATAGGACCAGGACTCGGAGCCAAGCTCCGGCACGATCCAGCGTGGGGATAACACTGTTTTTGCCACATCATTTTAAACATGTCTTAGCTGAAGCAGCCGAACGATGCTGAAACCAAGTGAGCCCCAAACAATCTAAACCACGCAGCGACTGCGCTGCCCAGCTGAAACGTTTGCACTGACCCTGCTAAAACATCCAGGCAGGCCATGGCTCAATGCCTCCCTGTGCCCTGGGCCGCCTCCTCCCATCCCTGGAGAGCCAGCTTGGAGGAGGAGCACAGAGGAAAGCGCCTCGTTTGGTCTCGTCCCTTCTGATCTCACAGGCTCGCACAGAAGCTGGGCTGGGTTTAACCCTGGACTCATCACAGCCCAACTCCTCCGGGCTCGTTCCCCACCCGAGGAGCCCCTTGCTCTGCCCAGCCCCAAATAAAGCTTGGAGGGGTTTGGCCACCTGGGTAAGGAGGACCAAGGTGTCCATCCCAGCTGGGCAGAGGCGCTCACAGCTGGATGTAACCCTGGTTTCGGCAGCTGAGAGCTGCCTGCAGCTACAGGTCTCTCAGAGAAACTTAATTTTGACTAATCCCACAAGCAGGCTCAGTGGACGTGGTTCCCACGTGCCTGCAACGCTGTGTGTGACCTGAGAGAGCAACTGTGGCTGCTGCAGGGACCAAACCAAGGCACCTCTGGCTTGCATGGATCTCACTGCTGGGCCCTGTGCACCAACCAGAGAGCACATCTGGGGAAAGGATCCGCCACATCCATGCCAGACGCTCCATCACAGAGAGGAGCAGGAAAAAACACCCAAGGAAGACAGAGAAGTCCAGAAGAACCATTCCAGTTGCTCTTCCCCGTGGCAAGTGCTGGAGAACCCCTCTCCAAAGAGAAAGTGTGGCCATGTCTTATCCCAACCTCTCTCCCAGCATCCTGAGCCTCACACAGGCACAGCTCCAGCCTCTGCACTGGGGCACACGGTCTCAGACGAGTCATCACAGCAGATGTGCTTTGGCTCGGCAAACGCCTCCGTCTTTCCAGCTTTAAAGGCCACACAGCTCAGCCAGGACTGGCCTTTAAAGCTGGAAAGCAGCACGGAAAGGGAGCCAGCTGCCCACCATCACCAGGCTTCGCTGGGCTTGCCCCATCCAGTGCAGTGATGCAGAGAATACACATGGGTGACACAAAGGTGCAAAGGGATGGATCTGAGCTGAGTCACCCAATTCTTGGGGTCAGAGACCAGAAGAAGGCCTGAGTAGTCTGCACAGATTCCTGCCAAGGTTCTGGTACCTGTCACTGCTGGCAGCTGCAGGACCTCAGGGTGAGACTCAGTGACACGGGGGAAGCTGTGAGCAGCTCTGGGGCTTGGAGCCAAAATACCTCTGATGGTCCTGCAGGAACTTTTAGTTACTTTGGTGGAAGAATCAACACCAAAGCCAAAGCAGATGTTCCAGATGAAAAACCATCCTCCAGATCCACCTAAAATTCCTGTGCCCAGGACGGCCTGGAGGGCTGACACAGCCCAGCCTGGGACAACTGCTTCCCTGGAACTACACGGCCTGGAGAGGAAAGTTCCTGATGGATTCCAAACCAAGCTTTTGGCTTCCGCCGATGCTTGGAAAGACTTGCCCTAATGTCTTATTCACCTGTTACATGTGCTAAAGAATCTCACTGTCAGATCCAGGGAGCAGCAGCATTTGCAGCACGGAGCAGTTGGCTCCAGGCTGCATCCGACACCTCGGAGGCAGGAGGTGGCTCTTGAGCTTGTTTAATTTTACCCCCACCAGAGCAGTCCCAGAGAAGATGATGGGATACAGGAAGTTTCCAGTGAGTAATGGGAATGTTTCATCTGGTCTGTGAGTGTCTGATTCCTCTCGTGTCCTCAGGCATTGCTGCCAACGGCTCAGCAAGGGCCATGGGCTCCTCCACAGTGTAAAATGGTGCCTCCAGTGAGACGCTGCAGGAATTTTTGCAGGAATTTTCACTGGAGAAAGCATATGCTTCCACCCACCATGGCCACATGTGCTGATCCCCACACTAGTGACATATACAGGGCATTTCTGCTCTTCAAGGTGAAGCCTTGAGCACAGGACCACACATTTTAACTGCCTGTCATGTCAACGAGGGGCTGAAAAATCACAGCTGTGAAAAGAGGCAGATGACTCCTGGAGAAACAGTGAGTCACACACAGGGACTCCCTGGTACAGCCACCTCAGCGCCTTCCTCTCTCCCACCCCAGCTCCCAGCACATCCCCGAACTTCCCAAGAAAAGAAAGAGAAGAAGTCAGGCCACAGAGTAAAGCCAAGTCCAAAGGAGCCCGCTCTGCTCCTCCCTTGCAAATCCTACCGGAACACCATCCGGGGAAGACAAATCCCTGAAATCCTGCCCCGAGCCCGTGGTCCCAGGCTGGGAAAGGAGGAAGGCAAGCTCCTTATCCTCAGCAAAGCCACCATGGCACCACTGACAGCTTTCACAGGGCACGGGCTGCTCTCCCTGCCGCAGGAGCCTCCAGCCTTTTCCTTTTCGGGGACTGGGGGAATTTATTTCCTCTGCCATTTCGGAGGATGCCTGCCTTGCCAGAGATTGTTTTGCAGAGTTCAGACAGATAAGAAAGTGGTTAGCAGGCTCTTCGGTGGAGGAAGGGAGGATTGCTTAGTAAGGGAAAGGCGACCGCTCTGCTCTCAGCAGCCACACGCTGCCCTTCCTCTGAGGCCACCGCTCCAGAGGACGCTGGCGTTGGGGACAAGGCAGGGCCACCCCTGCACCTCTCCACCCCGGGTGTTTTTCGGGTACATCTGCTCGTGGGGCCACACTGACGACCAGAGACTGTGCTCCTGTGCCAGGACTGTCTCTCCTGGAATCTGGGAAATGCGGTTGATGAATGTTCAGTCCAACATCCCGATTGCAAATCGCAGGGCGCTCTTGCGACAGTGAGAGCCCTTTCTGCAGGATATGTGGAGGAAAAAAAAAGGGCAGGAGCCCAGTCCAGGCTGCCCACACTGTGGGGACAGTGCTGTGGTTATCTGGCACCCTCCCTGTTCCACAACGTGTCCCTGGAGCGGTGGCCAGGAGGGAGCTGGCCCTGCTGGGGGGGCTCAAAAGGAGGAAACCCTGAAGAGTCACCAACATCAAACTCTTTCCCAAGGATTTCCCCCTGGAGACAAGGAGAAACTGCCCCATGACTTGACCCACAGAGTAACTCCAGAGATTCCTGTCCCACAGGACAAGGCACCAGTGTCACAGAGTGCTGAGACAGTGGGAAGTTGGGTGGTGGAAGGAAAAGCCTGACAACACAGGAACGGGGGAGCAGACATGGCAATGTACAATATAAAAAAAGCAAAAAAAAGGTGCAAACCAGAGCTCACCCTCACAGCTCCTACCCGCCCTGCCTGCACCATCCACCTCTTGCCCTTCCAGTGTCACCTCTGCTTCAGGCAGAGGGGAAATCATGGCATGGAGGACTTCCACCCCTGGAGGTGTTCACGGGCCGACCATCCCTCACAAACCTGACTCCTGACCTCGGCAGCGGGAGGGAGAGGAGAGGCAAGAGCTGGAATATTCTGCCTGGTCCTGGCAGAGCTGGCTGGGAAGCCATTTCTGTGAGTTTACACAGCTTATACGTTCTCCATGCAGTTCCTGGCCGCCTTCCATCGCAGATGAGAGTTTTATGTCGAATTTTAAGTTTGACCACAAATATTTAAACTTCCTTGGACCACAAATGCTGTATCTTCTCTGTGGTTTAGTTGGCACCAAATGAGTATTTACAGATCCCTATATGTCTGTCTGTCATTTAAATATCTCACGGAGGTGCCAAAGGCTTCCAAAGTGGAGGGGCTCCTCCAGCAGACCCCTGATTCCCTCTCTCTGCCCTTCCATACCCAGCACAGACGAGGGAGAGGTGCAGGCACCGGCCAAGCCCTTGCAGAGGGCACAGATGCTCTGGGCTGAGCATTTCACACTTGCACTCTATTAAGTTTTCTTTCCAGAGAATGTCATCTGAGATCCCACCGTAACTTCCACAGTTCCCTGCCCTGGTGGATACTTGAACTGGGATGAAAGCATTTGGAATTTTCTCCTCTTCTTTTAGGAAACTGAGTCTACAGGAGACTGTTTTAATGAGAACCGCTAAAACCTCCTAAAGCAGCACAGCTCCCACCTGGCCACTGCTCACAGCCTCCCCACGGGGGTTTTCACTTCCTCAAACACCAGCGATTCTCAGCGGGCGATAATCCCAGCCTGCCGAACTGGGATCCCGCTCTCGGTAAACTGGTCAGAGTGGTTAGTGCCAGTGGCACAACGGTATCGAATTCAGGCAAGGCCGTTAGGCCAGGAAAATGCAGCCAAATAAATACTGTAAGAGATCCCTCCTAAGCATCCAGTGCCAAAGGAATTTGGTGTTGCTGTTATGTGGAGCTGGATGGGGAGCACAGAGCCGAGGGTCCCTGAGCTGAAACCCAGCTGGGTGCTTGACTCAGGGGGAGCAGCAGCCCAAAATCTGAGTTAAAGCACACACCGGTTTGAGTCAAGCTCTGTGTGTGTTTCATTTCCTTCACACTTTTTTGTCTAGGACACAAACTGGATGCTCGTCACACCAGTTTTAGGGGCACTTCAGAACGCGGAGATGCTGCTCCTGCGACACGGCTTTTCCCATCCCAGTGATCCAAGGCACCAGCCAGCGGTGGCAGCACTCGAGGAGCTCTCCCACCACCCCTTGGGGGGCACAAAACAACGGCGTGCCCAGGGCAAAAGCTCCAGTGACGGCTGCCCACATCAGAGGAAACAGATACCTGAGTCAGAGCCATGGGATGAGAAACCTCTGCTCCACAAACCAGAAGCCAGACGGAGCAACGTCAGTGCCGAGCTGCCCCGGTGCTGCTCCCCAGCCCTGGATGCTGCCGGGAAGCTCAGGGCACTCCGGCTCTGCTCAGCTTTGGAAGTGGAAAGAGAAGCAGCTTTGCTTTGAACTAACAAAGCCCTCGTGAAAGGGCAGCTCGCGGGGCTGCCGCGTGCAGGGAGGAGCTCCTCCGACTGCCGGCTGCTCCGTCAGGGCCAGCGCTGAATTCCCTTGAAAACAGAGGGTGGGGATACAGCAGGCAATGGAATAACACCAGAAGAATGCCACCACAGCTCGGCTGGCTGCGACACCACAGCCCCAGGGACGTTACCAATACTGGCGTTTCCCCCCTGCCGCAAGAACCGCGCTGGCAGCGCG
This sequence comes from Rhagologus leucostigma, assembly GCA_013397725.1. Taxonomy (NCBI): domain Eukaryota; kingdom Metazoa; phylum Chordata; class Aves; order Passeriformes; genus Rhagologus; species Rhagologus leucostigma. The sequence continues at coordinate 37,789 of VZTD01003618.1, forward strand.
CTCCCGGCTCGGGGCAGGGCGGGAAGCGGCTCACACCATTTCCAGCAGCCACTTCAGGGAGGGACAAACGCTCTATTTCACTTTACAGTGAAATGCTGCCACTTAGGGGACTCCCGATGACGTTCTTGTGCCTGAGAGCCCACGTCCTCTTCCAGGAGGGGCTGCTCCAAGCAGGACATGCTCCCTTAGCCTACCAGAGAGGTAACTTTCAGTGCTGGCCGTGAGCTCCGGCCCACGCGGATCCTGCTCTGCTTTAAGGAAGCAGCAAGCACAGCTCTGCTACTTATACCCAATACTCAGCTCTTCTGGCAAATGATTAATGGCCCGAGTCCTGCAGTTGCTCGCTTCCAGCTGGGCCAAGAGCTGCAAACACACCTAGGGAAGGGAAAGGAAGGAAGGGAAGGAGGAATTGGAACGTTGGCTTGGTGGGGAAAGGAAAACTATTCGCTGTGTCTTTGTTTTCGGGAGAGCTCCTCCTCTCGGGAGTGGGATGCTGAGTGCAGAGCAGGGCCCCTGCCCCGAAACGGAGGAGCTGAAGCAGAACAATAGGGTGGGGACTCTGGATGGGCCCCGACAAGTGGGGTGGGCTGGAGCGGGGGCACCGATCCATCCTTTTGACTTCATTCACACTTACAGCTGCATTAGAGACATTTCCTGAAAGCACAGTAGGAAGAGAGGGGTATTCGCTCACTCCACCCTCCATCTAACACCGTCCTCGCGATCCAGCCGTGCACCGAGAGCCAATTCTGGCCTCTGGCAGAGCTGCAGGCCAGACATTACAAGCGCTGGTGTGAGCAGCACAGGTCCCCACCCGATGAGCAGCGCGCAGACTTGGAGCACAAAGGAGGGGTGCAGCAGCCAGCAAAAAATTTAAAAAAAAATCAACGTAGGGAAATGCAGAGCATTGTCCAAGGTGGACAAGAAGGTGTCAAGAGTGGGATCTGAGTGTTTGGCTTCGGGACGAGGAAAGGCGCAGCCACTGGGGGATATCAGATGAAAAGAGGCAGGTTGTGCTGGGAAGGAGGGCAGTGACAGCCACGCTGCACGGGGGCCTTGGGGCAGGATCTGAGCCACAGCGCTCCCACCCCAGGGCGAGAGCGCGGCCGTGTCCCCGGCACGTCATCTCCCGGCGATGCCATGACCTGCACCGGCAGCAGGGATTGGGAACAGCGCGGTGATGAGCCCTGCGCCTGACTCACCCCGGCCCGGGAGCCTGCGCGGCCCCGGCGCATCGGGAGCCTGCATGTGGAGCCTGAAAAACAACTTTTTTTTTTTTCCCCTCTTTTCTACAAAACAAAAAGCCAGACGCCCTCTGCCAGATCTGGAGTTACTCAGGCTGACTCACAGCAAGGCTCTCCTGGCTCTGCTGGCAGTGCCTGCGCGTACCTGGAGTGGGCTGTGCAGGCTGTGCTGGTGGTACCCAGTGTCACACACCTGGAGCTGTGGCACTTCCCTGAGTGCCGTGACAACAGCCTGCTGCAGCCAAGCTAATTATTTTCAGCTTCAAACTTCAACCATTTTTGGTGAATCCCGAATGAAAAAAAAAAAAAAA
>VZTD01003618.1:39416-116880 GCA_013397725.1 Rhagologus leucostigma
TTGTAAATGGGAAAAGTATTTCTTTCATTCTCCCATAATACGAATCCAGCAAACATGAAAAACATGAACCCAAACCAAAGCTCAGACATCACATCTGGGGAGAGACCAAGCATGGAAAATTTTAATCCAAAGGTTAATGTTTGGGAAGCTCCGAGTGTGTGAAAAGAGGGGTTAGATGGGTGCTGCTCCACGGCTCGAACAGTTATTGCCGCCAAGTGGCGGCTTTCAAACGGTGCCTGCCTGCCCCAGCCCAGGCACTCGGGGTCAGCAGCTAAAATAGAAAACAACTGAAATCACTGGAAGCAAACAAACACTCAGATCAGATGCTGGAAAAGCCAAGCGAGGAAGGAGCCAGCAGCAAGAAATGCAACTCGAGCCCTGTGACTGGGAACGGCCTCCTGACTCACCCCTGGGTGAATCGCCCCAAACCACATGGTGCTGGTGGCCCTTGCGACCCTCTCCTGCTCCCCGAGCCCTCCTGTGCCACCTCCAAGGTCACCTGACAGCCCTGTGACACTCCTGTCCCAACTGTCACCTCCATCTCCTGCATCTCCTGTGCTCGCTACTCTGCAGGGTCACGCTCTAGAGGCTGTCACACCTTGGGGCTTTTTCCACCTCACACTTTTCTCACCAGAACCACCTTCCTGCCCAAGGACAGAGCACCCAACTCTTCCCCTCCCCCCCAGACCTTCCCCCTTCACCCCACCCCAGCAGAAACAACCTCCTTGTACCTGTCCAGAGCAGCATCTCTGCTGCTCTCCTGCTCACTGCACCCTTGCACCCCGAGCTGCTGGGCTCCTGCACCCCCAATCCTGCAGCAGCTCTGCCCTCTGAGCATCTCATGCCCTCGTTTTCCCCACATCCTGCCTCCAACATGCCTTTGTCTTCATCTTCTGCATTAGATTATGCCCTTTCCAGACTGCTCCTTCCAGACACTAGAAACCTCTCATCCCCAAAGCTCCAACAGAATAGCATCCTAATTGCCTTTGTTAGGGATGGGGCCATGCCTGTAAAATTGCCACGGCTGCTGCGAGGCCGGGTCGGCACTAACAATAGCTTAAAAAGCTCCAGGAGTTCAGCGTGGAGCCCTCCCACACTAAACCAAACACAAAGAGAAGGCACCATATGTCTGCAAAGGCGGCCGTGTCAGGTGGGTCGGAGCCCGGCTCCCGGGGCTCCCCGGGGGTGGGAAGGGAAGGCACGGCCCCCGCAGGCGTGAGAGCATCCGGCAGAGCCACGCTGCATCCAGAGGGATGCCGGCCGGGATGCTTCCTGGGATCAGCCAGGGCAGAGCTGCTCCCCAGGGCAGCAGACGGGCTCCAAGGAGCTGCAGCACCCCTGGGCTGGGTTCTTCACTTGCCAGAAGGGCTGGGCTGCTTCTCTCCGGAGTGCCAAGCCCAACAGCTCCTGCCCAGGCAGCTGCTCCCTGGAGCCACGGGAAGGTTTGGTTTTAGGCTCATCACTAAAACAGCGTTGGGGTGTCGTACATTGCTGCCCCCAAGGTGGTGGTGCTGACCAGAGAAGTGTAAGGATGGATGATGGAGTTCAGCTCCTGATATGCTAATTTTGAGGCTGCTCAAGGTGTCAGACACAACCAGGCTGCTGGGGGACACACAGACACTGGCCAGACAAGAGGGGAGGGGGAACTGCCAGCTGTTAGCAGAGAATCTCTGCAAAAAAAATGACGGGAAAAACATAAACTAGTGCACAAAAATGGAAATGGTTCTTTAACAAACCACTGGATAAGGTAACCCAGCTTAGGACCAGTGCCTTGCTTGGCTGAGCCCAAAACCCAGGCACCTCTTGCTGCCCGACCGCATGCTGCAGGTAAAAACCTAAATCTGCTGACAACTAACTGCACAAACACGGAGATAAAAATGAAAAGGAAACAGAAGTGAGGCTGAGGGAAAACACCAGGAACCTCTGCAGACACCGAATGTTTCTCTAAGCTCAGCCCAGAAAAAAGGCTCTAAAAACACGTGTAAAGCACCTCTGTCTGGGCAGGGCAAGGGAATGGTGATGCCAAGGGAAGACCCCGAGGAGCAGCTGAAGGGAAATCGTGGCAGGGCTCACCTGCAAAGGCAGGGCAAGTGTGTGATGAGAAACGTGAGCGGAGCAGGCTGGCAAAGCCTTGGCTCAGGAGTGGGCTCCCTCAGGGTTTGTGCTCATGGCAGCATGTGCTAGCACGCTCAGAGGAGTCCCAACAAAGGCCAGGCAGGCGTGCTCCAGCTGCCCATGGACCATCGCTCCCGCTCCTCATCCCTCCAGCCAAGGGGGAAAATGTAATCAGAGCAATTTCTATTAGCAAGAATATAAAGACTTGGAAGCTCTGGGCTGTCTCTTGACAACTAATTAATTACCAGGTAGCATCCCCTTGAAGCTGCCAACACAGCACACACAAGTTCCAGCACGATTTAGGGAGAGGGATGAACTTTACAATAAACTCCAGAATTTTACTTCATCTCCCGCCACCATCTGAGATCCTGGGGGAACAGGAAGGGGTGGCAAGAGGCAAAGTCTGAAGCCATCTGGGATCATCATTAACTCGTTCACTCGTGGCCTCTGAAACAAAAAAGCCGACTTGTGCTGTGAGCAGCTGTGAGAGCAGCCAGATGAGCTTCCCGGATCCTCCATTTCTGAAATGCTCTCCTGCCAGTTTCTGCCATAGGGTGCCCATCCCTGGCACCCAAGGCTTTGTCCCTCAAGGCAGCCAGTCTTTGAAATTATTTAGAGCAGGAACTGTATTTCAAGTGACTTTAGGTGAAATGTTCTTCACTAACAGAAATAAAAAGGAGTAGGTGAAAAAACATGGCAAGAAAAGGGGAAAAGGACAAGAGGAGAGGGACAGAGGGACAGCTGCTGACAGCTTTTATGGGAAAACACAGGAAAATATCACAGTGGCAGAAAGTGCTGTATCTTATCCCCAGCGACCAAGAGGGCTGGGCTTGAGCTCCTGGACATGGTTGGTGTGGCCATGCAGTGCCACGGCCTGCTGGTCCCTTACCTCCAACCCCATCCCACTCCTCGTTGTCCTCAACAGAGCATTCCTTTCCAGCTGATTAGATGCTAATTGTTATGGGACTGGTGTATCAGGGCAGTCATGGAGCTCCACAGTGTGTCCCCATACAATAGCGACCCCATGCCGGAGGACAGGAGTCTCCCAGGATCATTCCCAGAAGGAGGGACACAAAGGGACAGAGGCTATTTGGGCTGCAGAGGCTGTCAGGGAGAGCAGTGGGAGCTGCTGACCATTGTGACGTGCCAAGCTTTGTCAGGACATCTCATACAAAAAAAAAAAAGGTAATGACAAGCTACAGCTGAAGATCAGGATGTGTGACCTGCCGGGGAGCTGGGTTTGGGCAGCCAGGACCAAGAATCTCAGAATGGTTTGGGTTGGAAGGGACCTTAAAGATCACCTAGTTTCAACCTCCCTGCATTAAAAAACCCCAATGATTCAATGGAAATCTAGTGGCAGCCCTGTGAGGTCTGAACTAGGAAACAACACGTGAAATGTGAGGATATTTAGGGACAGGCATCCCAACACACCATTTCTCAGGCTCTAGAGCCACAGGGAGATGGGAGATGCTGTTCTGTGTGGCACAAATGGCCTGAACTACCCAGCTTTGTCTTCACCCAGGGTGGTATAAAATTGACCATCAGCAGCACCTTGATCAGCACAGCGGGACAGCACTATGCTTGAGGAGTGCCTTGAGGAGACATTTTACGTGTGACAACTCTCCCACCACTTGAGAGAACCCAAGCAGCTTTTGGGAGCAGAAACCTCCATCTCCCTGCTCCAGGCCACAGCTCTACTGGTGGCCATGGATTTCTCCCTCAGACACCAGCACAGCCACAGGTCATCTTGCTCAGGTGCAAATGTTCTGGGCTAAGCCAAAACATTTCTTTTCTGTTTTAGATTTACTTGATCTAAGTCCAAAAACTGAGATGACATCAAAGAGCCCACTGAGCAGATCCCCTCCAGAAACACACGGGGACTTCACCTCGTTAGTACAAACACGGTTCCCCTGCAGACTTCCTGGGAACAGCTGAAGCAGCATCGCACTTCAAAAACCAGCCTGCACATCACAGGGCTGGGGAGGAGCTCAGTTCTGGCTCAGGATTGCTGTCAACCCTTTCAAAGCCCACGCAGGATCACACACAGAAATTGTCACAGCCCTGGGGGGAACAACTTTCTCTCTGTCCCCAGGAGATGGGCTGTAGAGGCAATGGCAGGGCAGGAGCTGTCACAAGGAGCAGTCGGGGAGGGCGTGAAGTCTGATGTGAGGGAGAGAAAGAGAAGACTAAGAGGATGGATATACCCCTGCTGGGACTGGTCAGTGATTGTTTCCCATGAGCTAACAAGAGGAATGAATGTCCCTTCAGGATTTCAAACCCGTGCCAAGAGTCCATCTTTCTCTGAGGGATGGCAACTGCCAGCAGTTCTGTCCCTGCTGCGGTCCCCAGCTCGGATCTGCCGCTGGCTGGGGCCTGAGGTCACTTCCAGAGGGACACAGGAGACCTGCAGGAGCCCAGGCTAAGCCGTGGCATGGAGTGACAATCAGGAGATATGCTGCTTCCTGGAAGAGTTGGAACTGATGTGCAAATAATGGCAGAAAAATGTGGGGCAAGGGAGGGTTAGAGAGAGATTAGTCTGGGGCACACTCCGGGAGATACACAATGTTAAGTATGAGGGCAAAGGAAATGAAAACTGGAAACTCAAACATAGTCGAGAATCCAATCCCAGCCTGGGCAGGAAGTTTACACTCTGCTTCTAAATATACATGTTTTTAAATCAACAAGCTTTCTTGTTCCTCAGCTCTACTGTACATCCACACGGAGAATGAACCGGATGGAGGCACTGCCAAGCTCTCCCGGCGAGGTGTTCTGTCCGTGAGGGACAGGGATGGGTGACAGGCATCCCTGCCATGCCCCAGCAGGGAAGCAAAGGCTCCCCTGCTCCTGAAGATGCTGTGGGAGAGCAGAATTTCCAGCTCCAAGCTGGCTGCTCAGCACAAAGCACCCAATCCCTCGCAGGCAGACTCTCCTGTGCTCTCCAAGTGCCTGTGGATCACGAGGAGAGGGAACAGTATCCTGTGAGCAGGGCTCAGCTGTGGTGCCTCTTTCCTCCCTGCTCTCTGGCCACTGCATTCATGCTCAGCAGTCGGAGAGTCACATATTTTTTTTAATTTGATATAATTATCTCCTAGAAATTACTGTACACAGCCTCTTGGGATCTAAAGCAATTAAGTGAAGATAAATTTCTTTCATGGAGCAAGCTGTCAAAGGATGAAGCAATTTCATTCCCCATTTGAAGTGGAAGCTTTGGGTCATGCATGGTTTATTTGAAACAATGCCATCACCTAAAGCTGCTGATCTTATCTGTCTCTCTCTGTCTCTCCATTTCAAACTGCTGAAGATGTGCAGCGTGGCACTGCCTGAAGTGATGACATCTGGCACCAGGCCAGCTACAGAAACAAGCTGCTCCTCCCCGAGCCCGAGTGCAAGAGGCCAAACATTCCTATTAAAAAGGGGGAAACCGAGGTGAAATCTGGGAAGAGCCGAAAAGCGGGAATCCTGCCCGAGGGAACGGGAGATCCACGAGCTCCAGGAGGAGCGAGGTGCCTGCCGGAACGGGTGGCACTGCCCAAGACAGGATGGGGCATCTCTGAGGGGTAACAGGCTGCCAGGCTTTCCTCTTCCTCACCAGGCTGCCCTGAAGCCATGTAAACCAGGCTTCCAGGATTTCATCCCGAGGAGGAACAGCCCATGCCCTTCAGTCTGTATGAGGAAAGACACGGCAGGGTGGAAATTATATCCCATTAGCACGCGCATGCTAAGTCTCTCAGGATTTCCAGCAAATTGTCTCCTGTCCTCACACTTCGCCATGCCAAGATGTTTCATTTTAGACCAAAAAAGCCACATAAAAAATAAACTCATTTAAATAAATCGTTCTCCAAAGTGGTGGATTTCATCCTGGAGAGGGGAGGATGTTGTGGAGCAAAGCGTGGCCGTGGTGAGGGCTCTGCTACCTCCACAGGGTTCAGCATTGGAGATGCTCCCAGAGATTCCCAGGAAGAAAAGCACGTTTAGCAGGTATTCCATACTTCCCAAATGAGAATACCTGGAGGATCTCTCCTTTCCCACATCAGGACAGTCACTAACTCGAGTCACAGGGAAGCTGGTGAGGATGCTCACGTCTAAATGGAAGCTGTAGTTATGAGTGTGAAAACAGGCAAGTGCTGAGCAAATTCAGCTCCTGGACTGACGAGAGCATTTCATCCATGAGGCTTCTGCAAAGCTCAGATCACTGCTGATCAAATCCTCGCTCATTAGAACTAAAAAAAGTTACTGGTACTAGAGGCAGCTAATAATAAAAACTGGCAATGGGTGCAAGTTCGAGAAGCATCTGGGTGACTTAAGAGTGCAAAAAGAAGTGACCTCAGCACCAGACATGTGGCACAGCTGGGAGGCCACTGTATCAGCTCCAGAAATGCACAGCAACAGGCCACTCCAGGCCTCCAGGGCCGCTTTTCCGTGGGAATCACGCATGGAACGGGTATCAGGTGAAGAGACACAGCTCTGGAAGGATGTAGGAAACCCCCATGTTTTTCTGGATAGACATAAATCTCCCTCCTTGCCCAATAATGGCTGCTATAATAAACATCACATCGTTTACGCTTAAGGTAAATACGGAACCAGAATTGTTGTTCACAGACCAGGCAGGCAGTAACTCCTCAGAAAACACATTTGTCTTCATCCTGAGAGCTCGTGTTTATGTGTGCATCCACCTAAGCCAAGTACAATGAAGCCTTGGGAAAGTTTAAAAAAAATAAATCAATGAAATGACTACAAGTAAGAACTACAGTTGTCACTATTCATAATATATAAACATATAGACAAATATTTGTTACATATGGTGGAGAAAATGCTTTATGTAAATACTGGTATGTAAAATGTTAAGGCAAATTTTGTTAATTTAAATAAATTACGGGTTTTACCTTATGTTTAAGGAAATATATGCAAATATGTTATGGGGAAAAATGTGATTAAATTATCTGATGGATTAAAAATCCAGCATTTTTCATGTCCCACCACAGATACAGCCAGGCCAGCAGCAGTAAAGCTGCTCATGTGGGGTCTGTGTTCGGGAAGAATTTTAATGCTTCCCAATGAACCTTCCCTTAGTACCCCCTCGTCTTCCTAAGGGACACGGGTGGCCTGGGGCTGAGGCACTGGCCTCGAATCCTGGGTATCAGGGGTTTGTTCTCATCCTGAAGCCAAGGCTTCCTGTGGGACCAGCTCGGTCCCTGAGCCCCGTGTACCTCTGTTGCCAATCCCTAACAAGGAAATTGCTTTTCCTTCTGTCACAACGTGTTGTGGAGATACGTTCATTAATGCCTGGGAAGTGCTTTGACTTCAATGACTCTGAGAAAAAAAAAAAAAAAACCCAAAATAAATAGGATCGTGGCGGTGTCTTCTTCTCTCTCGGGTTTGGGATGTGACAGCAGAAGGGCACTGAGGGTGACAGCTCTGTCCTGCCACGGGAGCTGGGCTCTCCATCCTCGCCCAGCCCCAGCCCAGAGCTGGCAAACGGATTTGGCACCCACAAAAACAACACAAGCTCCAGCTGGGAGCAGAAACGTGGGGAGCAGACTCCAAGCTCAACGACAGAGGTCACCTTCCGTCTCCCGTAGAGACAGAGTAGATCCCCATCTGTTATTTGGGCTGACCACTCCCTGCATTCCAGCCCGTCCACTTCTTTGGCAAGCTCTGCAGGACGTGGATCTTTCTTATTCAGGATAACAATGAGGAGTTATTAATTGGGTCTTTTTTCGGGTTTCCTGAGGTCCTTCCCATAGCTGCGTTGGTGGATACCACAGCCGGCCTCGCCTTCAGATGGGATTTAAGTATTTCAGCTGGGCAAAGACAAAACAGTGCCATGAAAGAGGGTCCCTCCAAAGCTGAGCCACAGGCAGAGGCCAAGAGTCAGGTCAAGGACTGAGTTTAGTACCAGAAAGAAGAGTCTGAGCAGCGGCAGCGTATCCAGGTGGCAAAGTGTGAGGCAAAGATGCAACTCCGAGTCCCAGGGACCCCTCATGTGATCCAAAGCACCACATTAACACCTGAGCAGCACAAAGATTGTCTCAGGCCACGCTTCGTGCCCAGGGACAGCTCAGCCAGCCAGAGCAGCCTTTCCATTTCCTCAGAGTTTCTCTGGGTAGCAATAAGAGATGGCTCATTGGGAGAGGATTCAGCATTAATGGTGTTTTAATGAGGCCTTTCAATACACTTATAGACTAATCAGCAAATTCCATGAGCTCTGGGCTCTAATATGTCATTCCAAGCACACTAAAGCCATGGCAATACCTCTTCACAGCCAGAGCTGTGCACTCTCTGGGCCTGATGTCCAGCCAAGAGGTGGCAGGTTTTGTGCCATTTGGGTGCTGGGGTAGCAGAAACAAGGCCATTTCCCACTGGAAAACTCCAAGGGAAGTGAAGGGTGCACACAGTGTGCTCCAAGGAGGTGCTGCACATGGTCTGACCCTCTTTTCCTAGGTCACTACACTATTCCCAGCTCCGGGAACACACGGTCAGCGAGTTTCTTGAATAGGACATTTCCCGTTTCCCAAGAATCTGTGCAGAACCTCTGGAAGCAGCTTTTAGGACAAAAGGACTGAACACAAGTTTCCCATCTCATTACACAAACCTGGCCTGACCATGACAGAAGCGAGGACGTTCGACAGTGAGCGTCATCTGATCCGCACGGAAAGATCCAACACCAGGCATGGGACAAGGCTGATTTATCCTGTCAGTCTCTGCCTCGAGCTGATGATCCCATCTCACTTCCAGAAAACACTTTAAAAGAGCCTTTCGCTGACACCAGAGCCAAGATGTGCAGGGCTGGCTGAGCACCCGACACGTGCTGGGGCACGTGCACGGCTCACACCCTGATTCACTTGGAGCCGACGCTGTGGTTGAAGCGCCCTGTCCAAGATGAGCCTGGAGGAGAGGCAGAGGTGCATCCAAGGCTGGGGAGAAAGGCATGGAAACATCACAAGCCACTTGAGAAAACTCCCCACGCACCGTGGTAGCGTTCCTTCCCTGCACATGCCAGGAAAGAGGCATTTCAGGGACAGGGAAGGTTCTTTCCACCAACTGCTGGTTCTTCCCTCCCTGCTTCCCCCCGCAGGAGATGGGGCTGCCTGGAAGGCAGCACCTTGTACTTTCCCTGCGAGCTGTGCCCAGACCACAAAGCCACTCTGCCTCTCACTGACAGAAAGGGGTTAAGAGAACACGTGTAACTGGATCTTAACACGTTGGCAGGTGGTTCCTCACCTCGCAGTGCGACTGCAGTTCCCACACACAGCTCTCAGCCCCGGCACCGGGCAAAGCAGCGGGACCCCAGCTCTGCAGGGTGAGGGCTGCTGTTAGATCTGCCCCTCCTCGCCACCCTGCCTGCCCAGGGCTACGGGAGGACCTGTTCACGCCCGGCTGTGGCAAAGGGGCTGCAGGGCTTTGAACTCCTGCTGCCCCCAGGGCCGTTTCACAGCCCGATGCCACGGCCGTGCGTCAGCAGCCCCGAGCGCTCGGCACGGCCGGGGCGAGAGGACGTGAAAAGCTCCTATGCCCCAGAGACTGCGGTGCACAGGATACGGCCTGGATTAAAATCTGGTCAGCAGAGGTCTTAAAATGTCAGAGTAAACAGGAGGGCAGTGCTGGCGGGGCTACAGGGAAGCTTGCTCGGGCTTATGCTGCTTAACAATAGGTTCAGTGACCTGGACAAAGAAAACCTCTCCTGATAAAGCCAGCAGATTAGACACCGTCTCAAACCCTCCCAAGCTTTCAAGAGAGCAACTCAGTAACAGGCAAAAGCTCGGAATTGCTCAGTCACCTACTCAGGAACAAACCCCGCGCTATTTAACACAGTTAATGTCAGGTTGTGCCTGCAGGAAGGAGCAAAGGCTGCAGGACACTGAGGGTGTCCCGCGGGTACAGAGGAGAGTGGGAGAGCTCAGTGCCACCTCCTCCTGAGGAGCAACATGTGGAGCCTGGTCAGCCACAGCTCAGACGCACCGGGAGAGCAGCTCAGGGGATCCAAACCATGCCCGAGACTGTCCTGCCTCTCACTCCGTCTATTCAGCTTATGAAAAAAAGGATGGGAACTTGGGGGGCTTGGGACACATTCACATATCAGAGTTGGAGGAGCAACCCACGACTTCCCAACCTACAGCAAAATTCAACTATTGGAAACTGAGACAAAGCAAATTTAGCAAATTATTAGGAAATACTGCATGTTTTTAACAGCGCCTGAAACTGGGTCTGGCGACAATTTGCTGAGGATCCTGAAGGGTTCTCAGCCTTCCAGAATCAAGGGTTTGTGCTTTCTAAAGACCTGCCGTTGGAAATTTCCTTGTGGTTTCGTGAGGGAGAAAAAACCAGTGGAGATGGCCGCAGCTTCCCCAGCTTGCCAGCATCCGGGGCTCTCCCGGGCTGGATTCCCCATTCCCAGAACTGACGCACACCACCGTGGGCTCCTCTTTGAAGAGGGGGTTTCTGACCCGTACGTTCTTCCCAGAAGCTCCCCGATGTTCAAAGCGCCTTGCTGACAGACAGGCAGGTGTGCCTGTGACAGTGACCACCTCCCCAAACCCGGCGTGGGGGTGGGAGAAGGGGGAGCAGCCCCCCAAACGCAGCCCTGGGCAAGGCACGGGGGAGGGCTCCCAGCCCAGCTGTGACATTTCCTTTCACCTATACCTGTACAGCTGTTTCCTACAGGGCTGCAGCCTCGAGTGAGATGTGTGAGGCTTCTGTAGGTGCTTGGGAACAAGATGGAACAGAAACGCTTCACACCTGGCCCCAAAATTACAGCACGCTGGCAGGTGGCCAACATAAACTGGCAGAGTACCAGTTGCAATGGACATCAATTAAGCAGCCTGTCATCCTCAGACTGCAGGCTTTGCTTTTCGCGATCTGCATCGTTCCTTAAGCCTTCAGCAGCACCAGCACTGGAGTTTTCCAGATGGGATNCACCCCCCCCCTTCAAGAGGCTGAACTGTTATTCCACATTGCAGATTTCTCCAGGGCTGGATTCAGCGTCTTCGTGCCGCGCTAGTGCTTGTTTGCCATCAGTTCCCTTCACCTTCAGCTGCACAAACTCCGTTTTAAGAATACCCTCAGAACTCTCGTAGCTTAAAAAGTGATTAAAAAGTGAGGCCAAATGATAACTGAACAGGATTCCTCTTTGGAAGATGCCCTGCACAGCCCTAGGAGATTGCTGCAGCAGTCACTGGACAGGACTTGTGCCCGTTGCTACAATCCTGCATTAAAACAGTACAACAGACACCAGCGTTGCCTCCTCTGCCACCCAGACCCGGGGACACGGACTGAGCCTGGCACTTCCCACTGTGCTAACGGCACCTGGCAAAGGCAGAGAGAGGCTCCCGTGGTGCCCACACAGCCCCTGGCACTCACGGTTCAAGGTGATGCCAAGGACAGCTGAGGAGTTCAAAGCAGGTGATGTTCTCCATGCTACCTTCGCGGTGGCATAAAACCCAGCCTCTCCTCCATCACCCCATGACATCACCTTCCAACATGGCCCATAATTTAATTTAATTGCCTTTTACAATCCAAAGGCACCACATGAAAGGGAAGGTCGAGGCTGGGATGGAGTTCAGATACTGGTCAGAAAATGTAAACATCTCTTACTCTGCCGCCTCGGGGCTGCCAGCTCCTGCCAAGTCCCCGCTCCGGGCAGGGCTGCCTGTGGCAGGGATCTTTCATGGCTTGTTTGGAAACCGAGGCAGGCAGGAATGGAAGGAGTTTTTCAAGGATGACTCCTCCTTGGACTCTCCTACTTGGGGCTCCGATCTCTGCTCACAGTTTCCCTTTTCCTCTCTGGACCAAGCTCCAAGCTGGAAGCTCTCGCTCTCATGGGCTGAGAGCATTTGCCTGCCAGCTGGAGGGAGATGCTCCAAGGCTATGGAATGGGAATATGGAAAGGATGCTGAGAAAACAGTTACATTTGCTCACTGGGGTTTTCTCTCTGCTTACAAAGAGTTTGTGCTCTCAGAGCCCTGGTCTTGCTACCTTTTCTCCGATGCCTTGCAAAAAGTCCTCCCAAAATCACTGTAGTGTGGCCATTCCAAGGAGGATTTAATCCCTGGCATTCCAGGAGCCATTAGGTCTCAGGAAGGACAAAAAGCTTGGTGTTTAGAGGCATGACAGAGCCCAGTCACTCCAACAGCTACTCCTCCTGGGCTTTTAAACCTGGGGCTCCCTTTCCAACAAGCATCAGACATGACTGCACGCTGCCAAGAGATCTCTGAGAGTCTTAGGAAGACTGAAATACCATAAATAAGTGAAGTGAATAACAAGACAGGACTAATTTTAGCCCAAGTCTAAATAATAATTAGCTCCTAAACAGCTAATCCAAAGGCTACTGCCAATCTAGAGCACGTTGGGGCAACTAGAGAGAGGGGCAACTAGATTTGAACTATCCACCTGGGCTGGACAGTGCAGAGGAAGGAGATCTGGGATTTCTAAGGAGAATAAAGCTTGGGGTTCAGGCTATCTGCACTGACAGGTGAGTGAAACAAGGAACAGCACCAGGTGTGGGAAGCTCACCGGCCACCCCGGAGCTGGAGGAGCCACGCAATACCCAGCTTGTAGGTCTGGCAGTAAAATATTGCTAATTAATTTTCAGAGCCTTGCATTTCAGGGCTTTCATTTGCCTGGTGAGGTGAGACAGGGTTGAGACCAGTTGAGTGGTGAGTATCTGAGACAGTCCACTCCACACATGAGCATGCACATGAGGGAAAGGGAAAAAAGTGCCTTTCTGTTTGAGAGGAGGGAACCTCAGTGACTGGCCCTATAAGCACATGTATTAATCATGCACCGTCTGGTTTTAATCCACACACTGCTGATCCTGCGTCTCACTGTATTGTTATCAGGGGAAGGAGTATTTCTCCTCAATCTTATTCACCAGCCAAAAGCCTGAAAATGCAAAAAACACATTTGTGAAGTGCCTTCCCAAGGACCCTGGGCCCCGGACCTGGTGAGCTGGGGCTGCTGCCTTTTTATTGGCATTTAAAAACCTTTTATTAACGTGTGTCAGGGCTGGGGGAGGAGAGACAGGCTCAGGTTTCAGGACCCCCCATGCAGAGAGGTTTATTGTGGGAAGGGACATTAACACTTTCTCCTCCACATCTGCCCACGGCTTGTGGCAGAGGGTGTGCTGCAGGCACAGGCCTGAGGGATGCACACGCTGAGCCCATCGAGAGCTTGCAGGGATGTGGGCAATCCACGCCTGCAGAGAGGAGAACCTCCCTGCTCTGCTCCACATCAGGGATATCTGCAGCCCTCATCCAGCTTTGCCATGAGCTCCACGGGGTCACTGCAGAGCAGGATGCTCCCGAGACAACAGCATCCAGTGAGAGCTGAGGAATCCAGGACGTGCCCCAGGTTCCCAGGGCTGCACCCACGCACCCTCACCAGGACTATCTTTAACCTCAACACGACCAGAGTGGTTTCCATTACCAGCTCCCCATAGCAGCACCGTGACTCCACAGCTGCCACCTTCCTCCTTCCCGACCTTAACTCAGCCATGCTGCTGCTCCCTGCTCTTGCCTCGGGTCCAAGGCTGGGTGAGGGAGGTCCTGGCAATGTCTCCTTGGGCTGCAGAGGCTGCAGACACAGCTGACAGCTCAGGCACCAGGCTGCATAGTTTGCTGCTGACTGGTACGGTCGGTGGTGTTCCATCACACAAGCTGCAGTGGAGATGTGCCCAACACACACACCCAGGAAAACAACACCGAGTTCTGCTCACCCCGGAGCCAGCTTTTGTTGGTTACAGCTCCAATGACAGTGCAAGAGACGATGGGAAGCTCTAAGTGTCCCACTGGCTCCAGCAGGAATTCGAACGCGCGGCTTCATGGCAGCGAACGGAGTCAGAACGTTTTCACTCAAAATAAGAGCCAGGCCAAATGCTCAAAAACTTACTGAGAAACTCTGGCTGAATTCTTCACTCCATCTGCTAAATGGGACGTGGAGAACAAAAAGGAGTGGGAAGCACAGTGTTTGTCCTATACAGCTTACAAAACAACCACCCTCTTGGTAGAGCCAAGAACCCAACACCATTTCAAGCCCAACTCCCTCCAGTTCTGCCTTTCAACAGATCCTTTTCCTCTGAAATGTTACCAATTAATTAAGAAGCTAGGGGGTAAAAGAATGGGGTAAAGATTTGGAGTATCAGCAAGCAAGGTGAGATATCCTTGTGGTAAAAGCCAACTGCCTCTTCCTTGCCATGCAAGTGGTAGAAAAGGGACCCAGAGTCACTCTGGCACACCAGAACCCTCTTCCCAGCCCACAAGACACTCACATTGTGCCATATAAAGAGCAGCACATTCTCATTGCCTCTCCAGCAAAGAATTTGGGCTGAAAACTGGGCCAAGACTGAGAACACGACAGAAAGAAATTGGGTGCAAAAAATAACTCCTGCTAAAAAGCAAAGGAGAACCAGTACGGGAAAAAATCAGTCCCAGAGAGAGCTGCTCCGCTGCCATCGCCTGCTGGATGCTCAGATCCCAACATGCCACCATGCTCAGCCAGACGTGCACCCTTCCACTGCAAACAGCCCAGAGACGCATCCCCTGGGCTCAGAATGGTTTGGGTCGGAAGGGATCTTAAAGACCATCCAGTTCCAACCCCCTGCCACGGACAGGGACACCTTCTACTAGAGCAGGTTGCTCCAAGCCCTGTCCAACCTGGCCTGGAACTGATGAATTGCTGAGGAGTTGGATTCATCTGGGCTCTGCACGCTACAGGGAGGGCAAGGAGCAGATGGTGGACTGGAGATGGCACACAGGTTTAAGTTGGGTTGGGGGATTCTTTGCTAGAAAGTGCCTTTTTGTATCTTGCTCACAGTCACTCTCAGGTGGGTTTGTGCCTCTCAGTCCTGGCTGGCTCTGCAGTGCCTTCTGCAACACCCTGCTCCCACAGAGTCCAATAATTCCTTCATTAATGCTGCAGAGGGATAAGATCTGTGGAACAGGGCACTCACTTGACTGTATTGATGCAGCTGCCACTCTAGTCCCTTTCTAGAGCGTTTCCAAATCGCAGAAAACGGGGTAGGATCATCCAAAGAGGTCACTTTGCCTCCCATTCCAAGGTGTTTACCTCAACCCAGGTTGTACCTGAGAGAGTCATCCAGCCTGCTTTTAAAATCTCCAAGGCTGAAGAGTTCCTGGAGACTCACTAAGGTGGCTGCTCTCAAGTGCTGAATGACCCAAAGGTATGAAACCTTTCCTAAAGTCTCATCTTAATCTATTTTGCTACAATTTCTGCCCGTTCCTTCCCGTGCTTTTCAGCATGGAGCCGGAGGACAGCTTGTTCTCCTCTCTGCCTTTTCCCCGAATTTCCTTTAAGACTAAAAAGCCCCAGCTCACTCAGGCCCTTCTTGGAAACCAGGCTTTTGAGCTTTCTTTTCTAACTCACTGTCCTCCTCTTCATGCTCTCAGGTGTCCTCTGCACACTGAACACGCACACCTGCTGCTTCACCTGTCCGGCCATTAATGAAAACACTGGTCAGAAAGAAATAAAGGGGTACAGGCACAGCCAGGCCTGGCTGCTTCCCTCTGGGATCGGTGCTGGTTTTTCAGCAGAGCTGAGGTAACACCATGCCCGATACTCCCAAATTCCTCGGTGGCTGGTGCTGAGCTGTGAGGGCACCAACTCCCACCTGTGGGGTTGTGCGGTTTCTTTACAAAGCATCAGAACTAAAGGCAGCTGAGACACGGAGAACTCAGCTCGGAAGCTCCGGTGCAGCTTCAGGACAAAGACACGAAGATGAGCGCAAGTGCCTGGCAGGGCAGGTAGATGGCACTCCAAATAAACTGGAGTGTGGTTAGAGGAGGCAGAGCTTGGGAATACCGACCCCCTCCCACAAGTTACAGGGCACCAGGGCTGCTCAGCCACCTCACCTGCCCGCTGGAGGCTCTGGTTTGTGGCTGCTGGGACAAGAATCTCTGTATAAGGGAGTGGGGCACTGGGATTGTCCCCAGCAGAACCCCCATGAGGCCAGCACACGCACTGGGCAGACCTTAGAGCAGCAACAGCAACTGCACGCTTCTTATTTTAACCCTGTCAAACAGAGCCTTGAAAATTCATGTTTCCACAGCCCATTTCTGGACTCAGGTGCTTCCCCAAACTGGGAGGGCTCTTGGTTTTACTGGGAGCCCATGCTCCTGTGCTGCAGGCAGTGCTGAGAGCACAGGTTGGGGCAGACAGAGAAGTGAAACAGAAATTTGCACCTTTGGGTCCCTCTGTGAGAAAGGTCCTGAATTTCTCACCGTCATTTCAGGACAATGTCACGAAGAAGAAGTGGCACAGGGAAAGGCACCTTGCCACTGTCACACGCAGGCTCTCCACAGAAACCTGCCTCTGCATCCTCACTTCTCCTCCTGGAGCACCAACCCCTCAGGGAGGGGACACCGCAGCTTCCCAGATGAGCCACGTTTTTGGAGCTGCAGTTCTGCCTCCGAGCAGGAAACTGTTGAGAGCCACTCTCATCCTGCCGTGCCTCCGAGGGCGTGCAAAACAAATGCCATTGTGCCTCCTCCATCCCCCACCAGGCTCAGACACGTTCTCCAAGTGCAGCCCCCAGATCCCTCCTGGCCAGGTGGTGGCAGAGAGCAGACCCAAAACCCCACATCAACAAGGGAACTGATTTCATTATTCTAAAAACAAACAGCCAAAGGAAAGTTCAGCCTAGAATGGGCTCCTAGAGCAAAGAAAGGAAAATAGAGAGCGGGCAGTGGGGAATGCTTCGTATTCCTAAAAGCCTTTTGTACGTTAACACATGGTGTCTGCTTCTCTCTAGTCACCTATTTATCACTCTCCTCTTTAGAGAAGGAAAAAAGTCCTGGCTGCCTTCCTAAGGCAGAGTTTTGTGGCCGGGGGGAGGGGGAGGGTGCTTTAAGCATGATGCAAACCATTTGGAGTGCACCGAGAGCTCTGCCAACACAAGCTGCACTATTTAAACAAGTGAGGAAATGATCGTATATACAACATGCCAGCGAGCACACACACACCAGAGGAAGTCGAGAGGGGTTTTCATGACACAGAGCTGGATGTCAGCGGCTGAAAGGTCGATATTTTCCCTTAACACCCTTCTCAATGACTTAATCGTGTTCCGTTTGCACAGAAAACTTCCCAAGAATAAAAGTCTGGAGGAATCGAGGGGGGATGTTTGGCCTACTGCTGACCTTGTCCGAGGTCCTCTCCACGTAGCAGGGCTCCTGGGGGGCGACCAGCAGGGGAACGAAGCCCGAGAGCAGCCGATCCTCTTCCAGGCTAAGCAGGGCAAGGTCGTCATCTGGGTCCTTGTACAAGGGCACCTCCGACTGATTCACTGTGGTCAGTATGTTACAGAAGTCAGCCAGCGTCGCCCACACATCTACTGAGACCCTGGGAGAACGAGGAGAGACGTGAGCAATTCAGGGCTGGAATGCGTTGGGAGTTGCCTGCAATGCTGCAGTGAATACCAGAGAGGTGAGGCGAGGCGAGGCACGGCACCGCTGCTGCCCTGCCCCGCGGGACGGCTCCGCAGCTGCGCTGGCACCGACCCCGGCAGGGACCGTGACCCTCGCCCGCCAGCGCTGACCCCGGCCACCGTCGCCCTGCACGGGTACGGCTCCCGGGATCTCGCCCTTTGCCGCTGCTCTGCCCACCTCTGCCCGCTCCCCCAGCCCGCGCGTCCGCGGTGCGGTGCCGGCACGAACCCGGCTCGTTCCACGTGGGAGAAGGGATGAGTTACTCAATTTTAAAGCTTGCCAGGAGGACAGAGCGAACACCCGCATTGCTGTCGGGGCTGAACGGGCTCTTGGAGGGCTCCGATCCACCCTGAGGGGCTCCAGCCCAGCCCGGAGCATCCTCTCCTTCGCGCAGCTCTTATCGGCCGCGACCAGGTGCTGCAGCCAGGCTCTGCAGCACAGAGATTTTCTCAGTTAAACCTCAGCCATGGGGGGTTAAAGCTGTGTTTTGCTTCTGGCCATGGGTTTCAACACTCACGAGTGACCTGCAAAGCTGCCTCTGCCGTGTCTCACGTTCCCAGAGTGGCAGTGACGTGCAAACACGAGGCCACCGGTAGCCCTGGACCACTTTCCACGCATTCCCATCACACATCCCCAAGGCTGAGCACAACCAAGGGAGGGCCCAGCACCCCAGAGAGAGCCAGCACGGAGAAAGCAGGGAAACAGGCAACAAACATGGAGGTACTATAGCTGACCAGGTTGCCTTGCATTGCATTTCTCCCTCCTGTTTCTACAAACACTTAGATTGGGGGTTTTTTGGGATGTAAACTGGGATTTAAGTAGGAAATAGGGGAAACTGGGGCTGATGTGCTTCTGGTGGGCTGTTCCTGCACCCCACACCTCTGGAGAAAAGCACAGGGAATCCAGCATCCCCAAGGGTGCAGCAGTGACCGGTGCGGGCCGAGGCAGCCCAGGGCTGGAGGGAGGCCCCCTGCTCTTTGAACTGCTCCAGGTGGACAGAGTCTGCACTCGGTTATTTACGGGAATCAATGTACCAGGAAAGCACACTGAAATGAAACATCTTGTTTTCAAGAGCGTCCTGGGAGCCAGGCAGAATGAGGAGCCATTAATCAAAGCCCGGCACGTAATCAGCACACATGTAACGCAGAGTCGCCCACGTCCCCGAGCCCGCCCTAGCCCACGTCCTGCAGAGGAGAAGAGGTCCTTCAAAACCCTCTGGTCACAGACACCAGGAGCTGGGTTCATTCACAAAGCTCCATCGCTTGGCTCAGCCAGGTCTGGCTGTCAGAAATGTTTAAATATGGAAAAAAATAAACAGTTGCAACACGTTTTTCGGAGGGATCTGTCCTAGGCCCTTTGTGATGTAATGGGAAACGCTGCGTTTGTGCTACCAGCTGGAAAATAAACAGAGCTGCGAGGGTTAAAAGGAACTGAACTTTCCACGACCCCTATCTGCAAAAAGAAGAAAATAATAAGAAGAATGATCCACTGCCCCACAGCCCTGATAGTTTATCCTCCGGCCCGGGCTGCAGAGACAAGCACCGGATGTGATAGGGCTGCTCTGGGCCACCTCCAAGGCGAGCTCTGCCCATGGGAGATGCACAGGGCTTGGGAGGCTCAGCCTCCCCCAGTGCCCTGCTGGCAACTGGGCTCGGCTGCCTGAGGCCGGTCACATAGCACTGGTGGGGCCCCACGGCCACGAGGGCTCACTGGGATGAAGGAGGTGCAAAGGCATCAGCAGGGAGAGGAATGGGAAAAGTGCCCGCAGCTGCCGAGGAATGAGAGCACTGGGGTGCTGGGGACAGGCAGGGATGCAGGGGACATTCCCAGGGAGCTGGGACAGCCAGGTGCACGGGGCCGTGGTGGAGGAGAGGGGAAAGAAACACATTGCAGAGAGCTCGCCCGTATTCCCAAAAAACAGAGCTGCAGGCAGGGGATGATGATGACAGTGAGGGCGAGAGGGAGGCAGAGGGCAGTGGCAGGATGCTGGGCTGGACTGGGATTCACAGCAGGGCGGGGGTGGTGGTGGCAGGGGTATCAGCACAGATGAAGTACAGGGAGCATCTCTCTCCACAGGGCTTGGCATCCAAAGTCAGAAGAATGCCACAGGAACAGTCACTGAGCTGGCACTGCTAAAGCCCTTGCAGGCACCCAGCCCAGCAGTCCCCTTTCCTCTCCCCCCCGGCAGCACTGCCAGGCAGGGCACCCCTCACCACCCCTGAGTGTGAGAGCAGCCCCTGTCACTTCATCCTTCACCTACAGCTTGACAGCGCCCTGCCACATCTGCCATTTGCCCCGGATGTGACAGATTCCCACCCTGGGCTCACTTCAGTCAAACCTCAGGCTGTGCTGGCTCCCTGGGTAGCCAGCTCTCACTGCAGTGCTACACCAGCAGCGCCCTGCAGAGCCTTCAGAAAGCCAAGAAAGCAGCAGCGTTGGCATCTTCCCCTGGTTTTCTCCTGTGATGGCAGAGGCAGCACTGCAGAGATCAGTTCTGACCACTTTCTGCCACCCCCTCGGGTGCAGCTCCTCCTCTGCAGCGCATCTCCCATCACTGCCACCACCAAGATCATTCACCAGCTGCTACTGCTGGCAAAGCCAGCGAGGACAAACGACTCACACTGACACCTACGGCCCCGTGAATCTCCTGCTGGGACACGCACTCGCCCTGGAAGGTCACACAACACTTGTGAGCCCTGTCAGCCTCCTCCCCACTGCCCCTGCCCAGGACCACCACGGCCATCCCCAGGCATTTCTAGCTTATGTCACCCCACGGTGCGGCGGTGCTGGAGCCTCTGTGCAGAGCCCAGGCAGTTCCAGGTGCCTGGAAGCTCTGTGCAAGCACAGTGCCACGGTTTCGACGTCCCTCTGCGGAGGGAGGCCCCGAATTACTGACACCGAGCCCAGGCACACAGCTCCCAGGTACAGGGACGAGGCTCCCAGAGCTTTTAACCGAGGAAGCGAGAAGGGGGTTAGCGCGAGGTCTTTCCTCGGAACGGGGGTTCATTCACTTCCCCACAGACACATTTACATTTGCTTATTCCACTAGGACAGGAAAAAAAAATAGGAGTTAATTTCTTTTTTATTGCCTCAGGATTCCAGGTTTAATGTAGCTGTCAGTGTGAGCGCAGCCCAGCTGCAACGCCGACGGACACGGCCCGGCCAGGCAGCGGCGAGAGCTGCGCAAGTGCGCAGCGAGCTGGACCGCGGCCCCGGGGCCGAGCGCCGCCCTGGCAGGGCTGGGGATGGCTCCCGGCAGAGAGGATGCCCGGATGGGCATCACCGCAAGGCAAAGGGCACACGGCGAAGTGTGGGGAGAGCAGAGGATGCCAGGGTGAGCCTGATGCTCGCCGAATCCCCGCGCGGGGCTCCGGCGTGAGCCACCATCCTCACCGGGGGCGCGGGCTGCCTGGTGATTAATATCAAGCACAATGACCCCATGTTACAAGCCTGCGGGGGCCTGTGGAGGTGGCCATTTCCTGTGTAATACCAGCTTGTTTAAACACTAACATCCAAACTCCACAGCTGCAGCACAAACCCGGAAAGCGCGGCGCAGAAGAAGCCCTGCATTGTGTTCCCAGCCGCTGCCGAGCCGCGCTGCCGTGCAGATGGCAAACGCCTCGGGCCGCGCTCCCGGGGCCAGGCAGCGGCACCGCTGGCTCCCGGTGCCCGCCGGATGAGGTGCTCTGCATCCTCCTCCTGCGTTTCCTCTCTCCTGGACCATGGGAAGCTGAACTAAAAGCGGCTCCTTTGCAAGGAGCAAAAAGGGTTGGCCACGGGAGCTCTTCCCAAAAGGTGTTCACCAAGCTTGTTCTGGGCTCAGACAGAGCAGGATGAGGTGGTCACAGCCCTTCTGCACCAGTGATTTCCCCCATTCTGCCCTGCACATGGTCATTCATAAATCCATTCCTCCCCCAGGAACCTGCCTTTAGAGCTGGAGGGACGCTCTCCTCCCCAGGCGAGGTGCAGTCTCCTCCCAGCCAGCCTCTGCTTTGCCACAGCCCCCTTCTCCACAGAGACTTTTGGCTTCTCCTTTGGTCGACTTTATCTCTAATCTCAGCCAGGTTTACACTACCGAGACACCTTTGAACCCTGGCTTTGATGTCTCGATAGGGGAAACTCTGGTGGCCAGCGTTACTGAGGCTGGGATCTGCAAAAGGGATTTTCCATTTAGTCTCCAGCAAACTCCAGCAATGTCTTGGCACCCCTGTGCAAGACTCTGTCCATCCCTCCCAGTGGGAGCTGCCATCTCAGTGACACTTCTCCGCAAGAGCGAAGTGATGAGAGCGATCTGGCACATCTCTCTGGGAAGGTAAGCTCTAGAATGTGCTCACAGCTTTTGGGTTTAATTTAATACTCGGTTTAAATTAACCATTTTTAAATGCTTGCAGACAGTCTCCACAAACTGAGAGGCCCTTGGCCCCGCGTGGAAGGAGCATGGATTAGCCAGGGTCAGCCCTGCAGCAGTGTCTCTCCAGGCAGTGGCTTCCCCATCAGTCCTTGTGCTTCGTTTAGCAAGGAATTAATTGTGGCAACAGAGCAGAGCAAGGAGCAACTTTGCTGTCCCTCTGTCCAGCCCTCTTCACCTGCTTCCCAGCCATATGTCCCAAAAGGGGATGGAGTCACTTGTACAGCAGCCTCCTTGGAGGCTTTGACCCATCTGCTGCCAATATCTCTGCCTTAGGGCATCCACTCTGCTCCCTTCTTCCCAGGATCCCTGCTTTTACACCCCGATCTCTGCAATTTACTCCTGGGGACATTTGGTCTGAAAGATGCTTCTCCAACGGCCTTAAACAACCACCTTGTCTTGTGCAGAGAACTCGACACAAGGTTTGCCATGAAACATGAAGACAGAAATTAATTTTAAGATACCAAAGTGACAGCTGCTTGGTGCTAGAAGACCTGGCAACACCTGGTTCAGACACACAATTCCCGAGGCACTGAAGCAGAGATGTCCAAGGTTAAGTTTAGCTCCTATTCTGGAACGACATGAGGAAAGAGTCATGGAAAGCTCGCTGAGCACCTCTTCCAAAATAGGAAGGACACCCTTCACCTCTCAAATACACACACAGAGAGGTGTTTAGGAAGTCCAACAACTGAAAACCTGTTCCAGGGCATCCCCTGAGCTATGGTGGCCATGCAGCGTGGCCAGGAGCTGGATGGGTGCACTAGACCAAGAAGGGTGGATTTGGGGAAAGATGGAGCTTCTCTCTTGGGTTGAATTCAAGACTGCGGAGCCCCCAGGTAGGGAGAGGACGCCTGCCAGGAACCACGGCTCATTCCCAAGCTCCCACCAAGAAAAAGGACCCCGAAGACACAGCCTCCTGAGCCTCTCATCCCACTCCACGGAGCCCACTCCCGCATGGCTCACATCCATCTGCCGGCTTTCGGCAGCGCTCACCCCTCACACCTTTCCCTCCGCCTCTGTCCAAGGGGGGAAGCAGCGAGCTGAGGAATTTGGTGTGGGGTTGGTTCTGGGTTTTTTTTTTTTTTTTTATTGTAAGGACTCAAATCCAGCAGTGTGATAAATGCATCCGAGCTACAATTAGGAAGATATATAGCATCAGAACGCGAAGGTCTGGGCAGCGTGGTGAAACGCGGGCTCTCCAGAGCCCCAGCTATGTTTCCCATTATGTAACCCTGGTCATGGGCAGACAGCCAGACTCCAAATGAAAAAGAGACTCTGGCTTGGCACTGTTTCTATTTTCCTATCCTCATTCGGGGTCAGCGCAGTGTCATACAGCTGCAGAGAAAGCTCCGGGGATTAAACCTGGGAAAGACTCCAAGACCAGGACCCGGGTTCAAGTACCAGCTGAAAGCAATAAACCAACTGCCACAGCTGGGCTGAGTTTAGACGTTCTCAAAGTCCCCCAGCTCTCTCCCATATGAAGAAGGAGCGATTGTGAACATGGCGAGGGAGGCCTTGGGACACACAGCCCCAGCCCAAAGCTCCGGCTGAGTCCTGCCAAGCTGCCCTGCTGGCCACGAGCCCAGCCCGGCATTCTGGCCCTGGATGAGCTGCACTTTGATGTGAGCTCTGGGCTCTGAGTGGGCTGCCAGGTGGGTACAAGGCCTGTTTTTTCCAGAAGCTTTAGCACGTTCATGGCATCCCTGCAGGGCGCTGCTGTGCTTCAGGGGATTTCTACATCCCTTTTCTGTGCCCTTGCCATCACAAGGGGTAAGGAAAGTGGTTTAAGAGTATCCAACCAGCTTTTCTGTTGGCAGTGGTGGGATCTCACAGCACGTCCCAGAGGCAGGACCATGTGTGACACGGCACAGGCCCCTCACTCAGCTCTGCAGCTTGGCATCTGCACTTGCTCCTCACGTGCTCTCCCCGCTGCTGAGCTCACCCTGCCCATAAACCTTGGCTTACTCCACCACGCCTGCTGCTCTGACCCATGTTTTACTTCTAAACTTCTTTGAAGCTGCTCCTATCTAAACCCCTGCACTCGATGGCTCTACCTGGTTCCTGAAGAGCCCCAGGGCAGCCAGCAGGCTTGTGTCAATAGAGAGCTGAAACACTAACCCAGTGCTCTCCTTTTCCTTTCCTGTCCCCAGGGCAGACGTTGCAAATCCCAGGTCATGCCCAAGAGCAGAGCTGGTTCCTTGCTGTTCATCACGACCTGCATCTCCACGGAAGCTCAACCACTGCTGTCCCAGAGTCCTGGACCACCAACACCCATCCTTACAAGAGGTCTGGGCTAGAAGAGAAGCGTGGCTAAGGCGGATTCTCCACGTGAGCCAAAGAGCACCAGGGTGGAGGAGCTGGGAGCTAACACGGGGCAGGTGGGACAGGATGGGCACGGTGGGACAAGAGGGGCTGCTCAGCCACCCTCCATGGAGAGGCCAAGCAAGACAGGGACCCTCATTCTTCCACTGAGCACATCAGGACCTTGTGGAGCAGAGCCCCCAGCCTATGCCCACCGCTCCCCCAAGAGCCCTGGGGTGGGCTGCCACCTCCACCACCACCTTCTCCCACCCCAGCGAGCGAGCAGGAGCCCGCACCTGCTCCATCGTCCCGGGGGGACACGGCCCCGCGCCCCACAGGAGGGGGAGCAGCTCCTCCTGGGGCAGGCGCCGAGCGCTGGCTGCGTGAACCCAATCAGAAATTCCATCTTGAGGCTGCCCGTGGCCAAGGGCTCGGCGGCTCCCTGCGCAGGCAGAGCGAGGGGAAGGGGGGATTGGTGCAGCCGCGTTCACGTGACGGATCCCAGTTTGAGTTCCTGCCCAAAGATGGGCAGCAGTTCACATGAGCAGGCAGCGGTCCCACACCGAGCAGCCGACAAACAGAAAACAGACTCCATCTCCACAAAATGAGGCCCAGAACTTCCTGTGTGAGATTTCCATTTCCTCAGCCAAATGAAAAAAGAACTGGAGTAAGAGGCAATAAACCAGGAGAGCAGGACTGGACCTGACGCACGGAGCGGGGACCCATTAATGGTTAAGCCACTTTGCTGGATTACTCTTAATGCGCCTTCCCATCACCCTGGGTTCTGGCTCCTTTGGATTAACAATAAGACGTGATTTCAGGCTCTGGATCCGGAGTACCGGAGGCAGATGGAAAATCCTGCGGGAAAGCAGCTACGGAGCATGCTCAGATGCTGTTTCGCATACTCCATACTTGGCCCCTTCGCTCAATTTTCTGTCCAAAAATATGCAAATTGCCTAGTCCGCATTATGGACTAATGGGCTGAAATCGGCCAGTTTAGAAAATTAACCCTTTTGTGCATTGCACAGGGTAAGGACAAGCGGTTTCTGAAGCAGAAGGGAGGTGACTTTTGGAGCTCCAGGAGCAGGCAAGCTGCTCCAGGCTAACCCAGCCCAACCAAGGTTGGCCTGACTCAGTCAAAACAAAGGCAACAAAACGCTTATGCTGGAAATGGAGTTCCCTCTGGTCCAGAGAAAGGGCCTGCCTGTCCAGCTGGCTGGGCCAGAGGAACACCTAAAGGAGGGGTATCCCAACAAAACCAGATGCACATCCTAAGCAGAAAGTAAAAATCCACCTCATAAACATCTTCTAACACATGGAAACAAAGGGCAGCCACCAGGCACCCTCCAGCCCCACTCACACACCAGTGAAGAAGTCACTGTGTCACCAAGGGTGACAATTCCCAACATTCCCTGGGCAGTGGGCCTTGCCTGAGTGCTCAGGTCACGGTGCCACAGCCAGCAGTAAAGCACGAGCAAGGGGGAAGGGTGGCACAAGGAGCTCAGGGAGGGAGCAGAAACCAGAGGGTGCACGTACTGTTTGGGGAGCTCAAGAGACGTTGGAGGAGGATTCCAGGTGTCCGGGTGGCCAAGCATCCAGTCCGACCAGACCTTCACACTGGGGAGCAGCTCCTTCAGGTCCTGGGGCAAGGCAGAGACCTTGATGTCGTCCTCCTCATCCTCCTGCTCCATCTCTTGCGGCTGAACTGCAAATACAAGACGTGAGAGCTGAGGCAGCTCACCACAGCCAGGCTCAGGCAGGGACTGGGAAAGTATGACACAGATCCCAACATCCCAGCCTTGGACGCACAAGGGAACAGCCACAACCCACAGCAAGCACAAAGACAGATCTGTTCTCCCTACACAGACTGGCCTGGAGGGCAAGCCAGGGTGTTTGTGATCCCCTTATTGAGGGCAGCAGGGTGCCAACTGCACCAATCACAGAGATGGGATTCCCAGGTCCCAGTTTTGGGAAGTTTCCCAGTTGCTGGCAGAAAGCACGGCCTGAGTCCATCCTTTTCTTCCAAACATTTCTGTCTACACACATCAGGGGCTTTCCTACAGCTGATCCAGCTATAACCTGGGCAGAGCTTGAGATGCTGGGGGAGAATCCACAGGCCCCAGCAGAGGGGAAGGGATGTACACACCAGCAGGGAATGAAGGCCTGACTCCCACCAGGCTGCCTCGTGGGCCCCCGCATGGATCCTGCTGCTAAGCCCTTACCTGGCACACATTCCCTCAGCAGGTTGGTGCACCTCCTCACCAGGAGTGCAAACATGGAGAGCCCCAGGGCCGTGGCCTGTTCCTGGATGACGGAGCGGCAATCCTCAGAGATGCACTCTAGGAGACAGAGAGGGTTTGGGTCAGACGTTCCATTCGGTTTCACTTTCACAGCCTCCCTTTCTGCATCCCACGAGGGGCAGGGGGGAGCGATTCCCTAACTCACACCTGTCCCAGACACAATTGCTCCACGTAAGGGGGAGAAAAGGTGGTGAGTAGCTGCTCTGGAGTGGGAAGAGGCTGCAACCACCCTGCCCACACCATGCCCAACCCCATGGCGTGTGCTGAGCCAGTCGGGACCATGCTGGCACTCAGGGCTCCCAGCACAGAAGCTGCTGCTCAGGGCTGGTGCCTTCCCCTGAGGAGGGGGGTATATTTAAGTGTTAAAAGGGTAATTAGCTGCATGTTTGATCTCTGTCCCTGCTGGAGTTTCAACCTCAGCAGCTGAGGAGGGGGCTCCTCCCATTAGCTCCGCAGTCACACAACAGCTTGTCAAGAGAGCTTAATTGGAACTGTTACTCAAGGAGATGCCACACGACCACAGCTCTTCCAAACAGAGCCGGCTCGGAGTGAGAGCAAATCCCCCCGGCACATCTACACCCAGCCAGAAACCACTTCTGAGGCTGCTGAGAGCAGCGGGGAGCTGGCTCGAGGGAAGTGCCTGGAGCCAGGCATGGGTTAGGCCGGGGAGTGCCACAGGACATGCCAGCCTGCCCCGAGCTCCCAGAAGGGGTTTAAGCCTTAAGGGCAGCCTCTGCCATCCCAACTCCCTCAACTCCCCATCCACATCCTCCCAAGATGTGGGGGAGTGGCTGGCTGGGGAGAACCCACACATTTAGGGGGTTCCTATCCACCCATGCCATTTACTCCGCGCAGGATGCTCCTCGTTGGCTTTCTGCAGGATCAAGGCTTCCACCCTGAGAACAGCTGCCCCAAGCCAGGCAGAGGATTTTTACAAACTCACAGGTACTGACTCTGAATGGGTGAGTGAAGCCCCAGGGCTGAGATAGGGAGGCAGTGCCCCCAGAGCCCCCCAGCTCCCAGGCACCTCTGCCCCAGACATCAGCACCAGCTGCACGTCAGCACGGAGAAGGTGCTGGGAGCTGAGCCACCCAGATGAGGCAGAGCAGGGATTTTGAGCAAAGGGCAAGAGGATTAGAGCAAGACACTGAGACCCCGTTTAAGCCGTGGCTAGCAAAACACCTGAGGTGCACAGAACAAACAGTGGGGTTTTAAGGACAGATCATTTCTGAGCAGTGGGGTGGGAGGTTAAAAACAAGCAAAAAAAGACTTGAACGCACCAAGAAAATACAGGAAAACTAAGGAGGAACATCTGTAGGCTTCTTTGACAGTTCTTACAGCTCTCAATGAGTCCAGCAGTGTGGAGACCACTGAGGGTAACCCAGGGTGGCACCAAAGGCACCTGGTAGCTGAATGAGGGTGCTCTGCTCCCAGAGCCAGGGCTGAGCCGGTGCCACAGAGCAATGGTAGGAAGTGCCGTACTGCAGGGGCTGTCAGCTTTTGGAGGAAACATAAAACTAAAGATGTGACCGCTCTGGGACAGTAAATCTCTTTCATGAAGCCTTTCCCACAATTAAGAGTGTTAGTCCCAGTGCTCTGGCCACAGTCCAGTCCAAGAAATTACAGTCGTCTTCCCCGCGCTCCCTCCTCCTGCACGCGGGTGAGATGCTGCACTGTCTTCACTTCTTGTCTTAAATGGACACACAACAAGACCATGGTGGTCCAGCTGTCACACCTGAGTCTGGCAAGTCCCCTGGGTGCTGAAAATCTTTAGGCATTTCAACATGGACCCCCACACTTTGAGTGGGCAGCCCCCATGACTCCAGGCACTGCGCTCAAGACAGACTCACGGTGACCCCCAAACTGAGCTGCTGAAAAAGCTACATCCTGATCCCCTCCAAATCAGGCAAAGCTAAAGGTGTTTGTGATGGTGAGGTGATGGGCATCCCGTATTTCAGGGTGTATTTCAGAGACTGGCTGCAAAAGCCAGACCAGTGTTCCGTGGTGGCTGTGGCCAGGCATGGTCCCAGCCCCTCCCACTGCCACCAGCAGCTCTTGCTGCAGGCTACAAGTTCCCCACACGACATTTAACAACCAAAACGCAGTAAAAAGTTTCTTGCACTTGAGCTGTGGCAGGTACAGCTGTCCATCAAACATCCTGTGCTGCTGCAGACACGAACCATGTGCCCACCGGCTCATAAAGCCACGGTGCTCGGATGTACCCCAGCGATGCTCAGCCCCAGCACAGCCTGAAAAGCTGCCCACTGTGCAGGTAAAGAGCAATGGGACACCCACATTTAAGGGCTGTTTCCACACAGCTCCAGCTCAGCTACCATGGGTGTTGCCAGCTTATCATTAAACTCATAAAATCCACGAAACTCCCCCAGTCCTCAGAGTTCATTCACCGGATGAGCTCATCGGCCTCATTCCCAGGAGGCTCCCCCAGCAGGGAAGGACAAACATCCAGGTGGGTGCTTGTTTAAGACCCCTGAACATGCACCAGCAAAGGCTCTTAAGAGATTAATTGTAGGACAAAAGAGGAAAGCACCATAAATCAGGAGAAACTTTCTCTCTGTGCCTTTTCACCACTTTCCTCGGGAGGCTGGGAGCTTTGGCTTTGCCGGAGCTGGGAGCCAGTGGCCAGGGCTAACAGAGGCTGTGGGGACAAACCCCAGGCCACCTCTGCCACAGGAGACAAGGTGAGGGTACAAAGGGCAAAGCACTTGGGGTGTTTAAACAGAAACTTGCAGAATGTTTTGAGTGATGGGCAATAAGGAAACCAACTCTGCACCCACAGCGTGCACCCACAGTGTCTGAGCCTACCTATGTATATAGAGGAAAATACTTTGCAGAAAATATGCTGAAATGAGGGTTGGAGCAACAAATCTGCTCTGGAGCTCACAGGGCATCATTACTTCTGAGCTGAGCAACCGTCTGTGGCGCGGATAATGCACATTAAGACACAAACTTATTGGAAAAGAGATGTTTTTGGAGGATGGAGTGACATTTAGGTCATTTCTGTCCCTGCAGTTGCACTGCATTAATAAAAATGGAGATACCAGCTGCCATAGAGGAGACAGAGAGATCCTGAGTGCCCAAATCAGGGCAAACCTTGTAATTCCCAGATCTATATCCCCAGATCCACAGTGCGTGCAGGACAAGCAGAATGAGTATCAGGCCGACAGACAACCCTGCATCCCATCCCTGCAGGCTGACAGAGACTTCAAGTGGCATCAATGGCACCCCAACAGCTAAAGCTGCCACAAATCCACTCCACTTCCTCCCCCGAAACCCCAAATGGGGCCGTAATCAGATAACCTTCCCAATTCACACCCAGCCACGCTGCGCAGCTGAGGCACACTGTGGAGGTGTCAGGCAACTGTGGAAAGAAATCACACACAAAAGAAGGTGCCACAAGGTCACAAGCTCTGAGGTAGTTGGAGCTGTGGCTCCTCTGTGCCACCAGCAGCCACAGCAGTGACACTCCACAGGAAATCATCCAGCACCACCAACCACAACACGTTCCCCCTCCACCTTTCTCCCCCTTGTAACCCGGCAAACGTCCCTGCTAATGCCAGCCCTGGATAAACAGCTCCTGTCACGTCACCTCTCGGCTCTCGCCTGCGCAGCCACCCTGTGAACACGATCACGCAGCTCAGCGGGCTCACAAATGTCACCTCTCAGCTGTGCCACTGCCTTCAAAGGTGCTGCGTGGGTGGAGAGGCAGGTGGGCAAAGCTGGCACCGCTACCTCAATAACTGCTTGTTAAACCACAACCTAAGGTCAGGCCTCCAGCACTCGCAGCCAAGACTGACTCAGGGTAAATTCACACCCTCGTCTGTGTTGCTGTACCAACACACAGCCCCTTGGAGCCACAAGCTGCAGCCACAGCACGGAGCTGAGCTGGCCTGAAAAGCCTCCTTTTGGGAGCTTCCCTAGGCTAGAGCTGTTTCTTGACCACCTGTAGCCCCACATCAACATCAGCAAAACTCAGGTCCGTGGAATGCTGCACGGGGCTAGAAAGGAGCAGGCAGAGCATTTTAAAGCACAAGTGTCATCAAGCACTTTGAAACGACTGATTTGCACTGCCCCACGCTTCATAGGCTGAATTTGCCTCAGAGGTCTCTCTTTCTGCACCAGAAAAATAAGTGAGAGCCCTGCAGACTCCTGCAAGCCCCTGTGAAGGTCAGGGCTCCGGAGGCCAGACTGGCAGCAGGACATGAGCTGTGACAGTTCTGAGCGCCCTGCCTGACGCTCGCCGCTTGTCAGCCCCTTTTTCCAGCTGGCTCAGACTTTGCTGAAGTTTCCATGCTGGGTGCCTGTCTCAGCCTGAATTCTCCTGGAAATCTTCAGCCAAAACACCTTGGCCACTTGTGAGAATGAGGCTAGGAAACAAGACAGTGGCTTACCCCTATTTGTAAAAACACACTTACAACCTTTTCCTTGAGTTAATCTAGCAACTGCAAATCCTGGAACAAGGATCTGAGATTTTGCTGCAGAATAACCTTTTTAACAGAGAGTTTTCCTGTCCTACTAGAAATCTGTCCACACTTGGCCAAGCATATAAACATCTGAAAGGCAGCAGTTTTTCCATATTCAACAGGAATCTGTTTCAACAGTTAAAACCTGCTAAGATTTTACCTCCCTGAGCATGCTCCATCTTCCTACCTCCCTTCACCTAACCTGTGTTACGGGCAGCAGAGCTCCCATGCAGCACGTGGGGACCTCTGCAAAAATGTCCTCGTAGAAGTGACTGCTCCTAGCTGCGAGCTGGAGATTGGACCCAGACTCCTCCAACTGGCGCCCAGGCTATCTGCTCTGAAGCAGAGCCCAAAGGCGAGAGCGGGAGAGGGATGGGATGGAAAAAATGGGAGCTGATGAGCGTCAGGCTGCGAGCAAAGAGCAAAAGCAACTGGGAACCAGAGACGGGTGGTTTTTCTGAAGATCAAGAAAAGCGGCTGAGCTGCAGAGGAGTCCTCCTGTTTCTCTGCGTGTAGGGAAGAGGAGTTTTTTTTCCAGCTGAGGACTGGGCTGCACAGAGAGCGCTGTTTTCCTACCAGGAGGCAGTTTCCTGCAGCGACTGCAGGGAGCCGGGTGGATCAGCAGCTGCAGCGCCCTCTGCAAACACCTACCTGGGCTCTCCCAGCGTCTGTGGGCTCTGCTCCCACCCAGCCTGCAGCAGAGCCCGAGCCAGGACTTCTGCAGCCATAAATCTACCTGTTGCACAGGGGAGAGGGTGAGAGACGGAGAGAAAGGGGACTTTCGTAGCGGGAAGAAATTTGTGTTTCTCTGAGAACGTTATATTCATGGAAAACATAAACCAACTGTCGTCAAAGTCGTCTGAGCTCAGGAAATGGAGCGGCCGGGAGAAGGCTGCCATGTGGCCGGATGTTATGTATTTCTAATTAGTGCTATACATCTTTCAGCAGCGAGTGTCCTTTTGCTGGGAAACACAACGCGCTGCCCTTGTTATTGTAACTGTCAGAGAGTGCTTAAACAGATAATCTCCAGGAAAAGTGATAAACACATCCCCTCTCCCACTAGGGTGTGCAAAACAGCAGTGCCAAACCTTTATTAGGGCAACACAACCAGCCACAGGAAATGGGAATGGGAAAAGAGCAAGGGGCAGCCGCCTACGAGGAGAGGGATTTGCTGGAGGAAGCTTCTCATGGCTGCTCGAGTGCCATGTGCCGAAGGAAATCCTGCGAGGGACAATCAGGGCACAGAGAGCACAGGACACGTGGGCTGCTCACAGGGATGGGGCAGGGGCTGGGAGGGAGGGCTCCCAGCTGTTCTGCTCTGAGTGTGCCCCCAGTTTGGGTGGAAGGGAGCCACAGCAACCCCTGAGCTCACAAGCAAGCAGTGGACGTGCTCCTCCATCCATCCATCCATCCATCCATCCATCCCAGCTAACAAAACACAAGGAATGCTGAACCTTCCACAGTTAAAACAATCCCAGCCAACAAGTTTCAGAGGAGACGAGATTCCTTTGATTCAAGCAACCAGACTGCTCCAGCCAAGGGTCAGGAGGGCTCCAGTGGGACAATTTCCATGCCGGCCTCTCCGTCCTCACCTGAGCTGTGGCTCCGGGTCGGGAAGCCTGGAGCAGTGCTGGCAGCAGGTGATCCCAGTGCTGGCAGAGCAGCAGGGATGTGCTCTGCTCCCAGGGAACAACAGCTGAACCCACCTTTCCTGGTGACAGGGTGAAGGACTGTATGGGAAGGCACTCAAAAGAACGAACAGTTCTATGGACACGATCCCAAGGATGACATAAGGGGCTGGCCGGGGGACACAGGAGCTGCAGGAGCTCGGTGAGCGCAGGGCTGGGGGTGAAGGCACCGGGCTGATGTGTCAGCACATCGAGCGTGGAGGCACAGACAACTGATTCACCGGCTGCCCTGAGGGGAAAAAGACCCGGGCTGGTCACCTCGGAGCTGACACCACCTGAAGGCAATTCCTTTGCTCCCTCAGCGCTCAGACACAGCTTTCCCCGTGAGTCACTCCCCGCCAGACGCAGCCCTGGCAGGGCTACAGGGCAGCCCCCCGGGGTGGGGCTGTCTGCAGGAAATGGGTGAGGAGAGCCCCGCTGCCGGCCCTGGCTGGTGGAGACCGCACACAACCGCGGGAATATAAAGCAGCAAAGTGAGGGGGACGCTCACAGCTGTGGGGCATTTCCCCGACACCCCCTCGCAGGGGACCTGTGAGTCACTGGCACTCCCAGCTCTGGGAACTGGCGAGTCAAACACGCACTCATCTGCCCCCGAGAGAGCCTGGGAACCTGGAGGCACTGCTCAGCCCTGGCTAATACCCTGGGAACGATGGGCAGCTTTCCTGGAAGGACGCTCCCTGACTCTGAGCAAACAGGATGGCAGCCCCAGCCCTCCCAGCACTGTGGCCGAGCTGAACGTCACCACCTGCAGCACACAGGGCTGAACCTCTCCCAAAGAAACCTTCGGATTTTAGTGACAACCTGGATGCCCTCAATCCACCTCTCTGTACTGATGTCTCCCCATGGAGAGGCAGGAAGGTCCTGGGAGGGTCCCGGTCGCAGCAGCAGCACCGGGGAACTCGCTGCACGTGTTCCCAGAGCAGCTGGGGCCGCCCAGGAGCCAGCAGCTCCCTCTGCAACCCTGACTTGTCCGAGGGAGGGAAGGAGGGAGGCCTAGGAGGTGAGGAATGCCGGGGGCCTGGGGAGGATGGAGCAGCTCTCCCTGTGGAAGCCATTAGATATTCAACACTTCATTTGTTTCCAGCCGTCCTGGACTGCAGCGCTGGGCTCTAGGACGGGAGGCTCTTCTCTGACGTAACCAGGAAGCAGCTGCAAAATTAAGGAATCCCTCATGACATCATAAAAAGGGTCGATGGTTTACAGGGGAAGGTATAAAAATTAATGACATATTCCCACCCGAAGCAGCGAGCCTGCCCAGGAGCCACAGGGGAAGCCATGCTCTGCCCGACACGAAGGGGCTGCCTGCCCCAGACAGCTCAGTGCTGCCAGCTCCCTCTGGCTGCTCCAGGAGCTTGTCTCTGGCTCTGATTGTCCCTAAGCCCAGGCAGGGCTGGATCCTTGCACCTGGGGTGCGATAACCAGCTCAGTATATCCTTCCTGACCCTGATGAACAAAGCTTTAGGGAATGACTTTAGGGACAGCTTTCTTGTGTACTCAGGGCTGGCCAGGAGTCAACGACAAAAAACATCATTGTGAAGTGACTATTAATAATAATAACTTAATAAGAAGTTGTTAATTTTCACGGGGAAAGCAGACACGTGCACAGAGTGTCCCCAACACCCCAATTTCTGCAGCTCTTGGAAGACCAACAGGACCTGCAAGAGGAGGCAATGGCAGTGGCACAATGTCCCTCCCCACCACACAACCCGGGCTAGGTCACAAAGAATGACACTAGCCTTGAGGACAAGCACAAAGCCATTTCCACTTGAAAAGGGAAAAGGATAGTGGTTTAAAATTAACTACAGCCTTTTCCAGGAAATATCAGTGGAAAGAAGCAGCCATTTTTAGAAATGTTATTCTCAGAAATTTCCTGAAAAGACCCATCAGTCAAAACACAGATTGAAGCCATTTCCACTTGCACTAAGCAGCGCTTCGGAGCTCTCCCTCCACGCTTGGGGTGCTTGACCCAGCTGGCAAGGCCAGGATCCTGCTCTGCCCCCCTGACCCCAGCGAGGATGTGGGAGTCAGTCTGGGATGCGGAACAGCCCATCCAGAGTCAGAAACACTCCCCCTGCCTGGGGAGGCACATACATGCCAGTTGTCACTAGTCACATTTGCACTGAGACAAGCCACTCCCCGGCCATCACAGCTGGAGAAAAGGCACCTCCAGGCTCATCCATGCTGGCAAATCTGGAGGATTGCCAGAGAAACTCTCATTTCTCAGCACTGCCCTCACCGGAGCCGCTCCGAGCACGGGAGCTGATGCTGGCACTCGTGACACAGGCACAGCAAAGTCTTCACTGCAGATCCCCAGAGCCACAGGTTCTGCTGCCAACAACTGACAGCAACGTGAATTTGACCCCTCTGGCAGCTGAAAGGCTGGCAAATCCAAATGGATGTAACTCCTGGCTGGCTCATAAGGAAGCGTGTCCCTTCAAGCTGGCACGCTGGCTCATCAGCATATCTATAGCTCCAGACCAGCCTGGCACCAGCTGTCTCTTCCTGTGGAGGGAATATTTGCCATAAAATGAACAAGCAGGATGGGATTGAAGATGCTGCAAAGGCAAAAAGGCCCAGAGGCGAGCAGGGCATTCAGATGAAACGGGGAATGCTGCATGAAAGAAGAAAAGTCGTGGATGATAGAAATGGAAAAGGGTTTTAGGGGCACTGCGATGATGCAGAATGATAAAATATAATCCCTGATGGCCTATCTTCTGTCTGCACAGATCTGTCAGCCCTTTTTGAAGATGCCAGAGCTATGAACCTCACCAGAAGAGCCAGTGAGGAGCTGGGGAGCCCGGCTGGGTTACACAGCAGTACGGCAAGAGCTACCAGCATCCCCCCAGGAGCTGTGTGTGCCCAGCCATAACTGTGTCAGATGTTATTTACAACGAGGAGGAGGTGTGAACAGGGCTTCCCAAGAGATTTCCTCCAGCCCAGAGGGAAGTTTTACCAGGACAAATAACAGCAGAAAATAACAGGCAGCATTTTGCACCCCTCAAGCTCTTGCTGGGGGTGGGCACGTCCTTGGCAGCAAAATGTGAGCAGACAGCCTGGAATTTGCTTCCTTGAGTGTGAACCTGGGTGAGCACTTTGAGCCTGCAGTTAAAGCTCCTGAGAGCAAGTGCCTGCAGACAGGAGCATTCAGAGAAAGGAGCCTTTGATGGGGCAGGAACAGCAAAGCGTGGAGCTTCCGTTCCAGCACGTTCCCTCCCTCCTTTGCTGCTCGTCTTCTTACGGCTTCCCGAGGGCCCAGAGTCTCGGTTTGCAAAGCAAATGCCAAAACACGAAGTGAAATCCGTGCCCTCCTCCCAGGAGGGAAGGAAGGAAAGAAGCAGGAAGCAGGAAACCCCAGGGTCTTCATCAAATGCCTGCAAGCCTGAACTGCCTCCCCATCTCTCTCTCCAGCCCTGCTGGGTCCCTCCAGCCTCCCTGGCGATGGCAGTGGCACCCCCAGCCCCAGGACGCCCCACCAAGAGGGGCACAGCCCAGCCACTCTGCCTGCAGTGATGCTTACCTAACACTTTCCATTATAAGACCTTGGTTTCAGTTCCTAAGAACTTTGCCAAACTTTAACCATTTAGGCTTCAATCCTTCATGCCAAAAGCTTTCCTCGAGCTAAATTTATTGGGAAAATTTCAACTACAAAGGTTCAGCCATTTGCCAGAATGAGGTTAGGGAAAATATATTGTTCTTCTCAAGTTAAAAATTCTTTGACCATTTCAGCAAAATCCCTAGCACCTTCGCACTTGGAGCAGGAAGCAGAAGTTTGGCAGGGGACGGCAGAAGGGTCTGGGTGTGCCTTCTGCCACCTCCATCCTGCTTTGCCGAGGTGGGGGCCTATGGAAATCCGGGTGCTCGCTATCAGACAGCTCTCTCATGTCACTCCAACCGAAGCAGCAGCTGGTTCATTTGCTTGGACAGAAGAATAAACCAAGCCAGGTGAGGCACTGGAGAGGGAAAGGCAGGTGGAAAAGGGGGCTGAAGCAGCACAAGTGAGGCACAGCGTAGCAGCCCCTTCTCCAGCCCCCTCACTGCTCTGCTGGCACCATCAGTGGCTGCTCTTCCCCGAGGACCCCAGCCCCACACCTCCAGCATTCCTGCCGTGGCAGAGGCTCGTGTGGTGCATCCAGATTTACGTGCCAGCCGAGGATCCCAGATGAGGTCAGCCTGGTTCCACGGGGCAGCTCGCTTTTCTGAAAACTATGGAAATCACGCATGCAAAAACCTCTCAGGACACCAGACTTGGAGGCATCTATGCAGCTTCAAGTCAGCTCCATCGCACTTACTCACCATAAAGCCGTCCTAACGACACATCACTTTTTCTCCCCTCAAGGTACCATTTTCAGTCAACACAGAAAATTAACAGGCAGCAGAGACCCTCCTGCAGAGTGTTCTGATGTGCTGAAATGTGCACGTGTTCAGCGAGGCTCAGGGCTGCAGGACAAGGTCACGGTTTGCGGGATTAAGATGGAGAACTTGATTCCATTCTTTGCCTTGGTCCTGAACTTTCAGGGGGATTCAAAAGCCCCCTTAACTCCTCCCAATGCATGTGGTCAACTATTTTTGTGTGCCTCACTTGTTGGCTGGCTGGTGACACAGAGGGGATGGAATTAGCAGACACTGGGCAATTCTGCTTTGAGTAGGATCAAAGGCAGCTCCCAATGGATTTTTTTTAGGAGAACTCCATCTCCTGCATCTCAAGGTGGGCAGTCAAGGCACCAGAAAATCCTTTAAGCTCAGCTACCCATCTGTACCTGTTAGAGGCACCATGAAAAAAGGCACTCAAACCCAAAATGCTTTGGGCACAAACCAGTGAGTTTACACCATCCAATTATTTGGACCTGAATCTTGAAGTTCTTCCTACGCTCCATGTGGCACCGAGCACGGTGATAACACTTAATCAGTGACTTCTCTGGAAAAGTCCCATGAGAAGGGAAAGGAATTTCACAAATGAAAAGACTACAGGAAAACTGAGCCTGGGATCTCTTTGCCATATCATCACCTTGTCTACCACAGGAGGTTTTATCTGCCTTACACCACACCTCAAGTGCCACCGGGCACAGCCTTCAAGGCTCGCTGTGTTTGGAAACAACCCCTCAAAATGCTCCTCGTGAGGATACGGCCAGATCCACCCACCAGACCTCTCGTGGTGAACGGGGGCTGTGGTCTTCTGCGGAAATTTGGCAGAAATGCAGCTCCGAGCGGTGCCACGCAAAGGGAGGTTCTCAGGTGTCGAGCGAGCGATTCCCCGCGGGAAGGGCCGTGACCACAGGCACAAACCCACAGCACGCAGAGAAACCATTCCAGGAAGTTTAACATCCGAGCCCCCCTGTTAGAAAATACGATCTCAGTGCTCCAACAACTCACACGGAGCCGGAGCCTCGGGTCCCAACGCACGTGCGGGCTCGCACTGGCGATGGAGCCCCCGCCACGGCACACAGGAACTAAAGAGCCTGAACCCTCCACATTCATTAACAAGCACAAGACATCACGCTTTTATGCCAAATTCCTCTTCTCCCCTGTGATTTGAGATAGGATTGGCACGGCTGCGATATTCCCTGCAGCTACCGTTGCTGCAGCATTCCCAGCACGACCATGCCGAGGGAAAGGCTGTGCTGGGGGGTGGTGGGCTCGCCCTGGGGTGCCCCAGCACCCCTTTTGATTGCTGCTGTGTCTCCTGGCAGGAGGACACGAGGGAGCTGTGGGCTCCAGCGCCGTTTCCTGCAGAGATTTGAAAACCTGTTGCAGTTCCAAAGTGAGCTTCGATTTCACTGTGACCAGCAGCTCGGAGACTCATAGTTACTATACAGCCGAATAAAATATTTTTTCATAAATTTAACGCCAGCATGTCTGTGTTTGGAAACTTTGAAAATCCATGTTGTATGGTTTACTGCACTGGAAAAGGTGCCAACAGAGTTTCAAAGGAAGGGAAGTGTATAACTGTTTCCTTTCAAATGCATTTTCCAATGGGATCCATTGAGGGAAAAGGCTGGAACTAACTAAAACATTATTAAAAACTGTTATGAAAAGAGACAGAGAGATGGAAAAAGATAGACAAAAACTCCAATACACAGCCGAAAGGGAGAGAGGGAGGCAGGCGGCAAGAAAGGGGATATGGGCAGAAAGACACTTTGGGTGGGGAAAATGGGGCGAGACGGGGAGTTTTAACTGGCAGTCGCCCTTCGTGGTTTCATATTGTTGCAGATCAATTGATCAGGATTTCAAGTGCTGCTGGCCCGGTGGCACAAGGCGAACCACAGAGTTGGCTGCAAGCGCAGCCCTTGCGAACTGCTGACCTTCAGTTTTCAAACCAAAAATATTCCTTGGGAAACGGTTACACCAGGTCCCAGCCCCGAGGCTGCCAAGCAAAAAACAAGCACTACGGACCTGAAGGAACGCCCCGAGTAACTTACACCAAAGCAACAACCAGGGCTAGTAGCCTGAAGTAACTCCCTGGTGTGATTCAACCGGCAGTAACCGCGCGTGACATGTGTGCAGAGGGGCTTGGCTCCTCCGTCCTCCCGGAGCGGGGAGTTCTCCAATCACCCTCCGTCGGGATGAGCGTCGGCCCTCAAGCCGCTCCCGCTCCGTTGGCCACGCTCAAGCTACTCCAACCAAGCCTATAAATACCAAAGCCGTCGGGTCCATATAGTGCCGTCGCAGCCTGATTCCAAAACCACCGCTCCGGCTCCAGGTGCAGCCCTGGGTTTGCTGCCCTGCGAGCGAAGGGGGAGCCAAAAGGGGCTGAGAACACACGTTTTGTCAAAGGCTTCAGTGCCCTGGCCATCAGGAGGCTGCCAGGGTCGGGGCTGGATCTCTGTTGCTCTGCCAGGCTTCAAAGAGCCAGGCCGGGGGTGGGCAGAGCTCGGCGTACGCCTGCAGAACTCCAGGCCTGTGGTTCCACGGGGTGTAGTAACCCTGGGCTGTAGCACACATGTCGAGGGATGAGGGGAAAAAAATAAACAGACAGACAAAAGAATGAGGATGCTCTGCCAATTCCAATTGTGCAGCTTTT
This sequence comes from Rhagologus leucostigma, assembly GCA_013397725.1. NCBI lineage: Eukaryota > Metazoa > Chordata > Aves > Passeriformes > Rhagologus > Rhagologus leucostigma. The sequence continues at coordinate 79,162 of VZTD01003618.1, forward strand.
ATTTTAAATGCTTATCAAGCTGAGAAAGAGCAGAGTTCTTGGAAAACAAGGTTTCCTTTCTTCCCATGCCAGTGTCAAACACCCTCAAGGACGGGTACAGCACAGGCGCTCACTGCCGGCCGCCCTCTCCGCAGCCGCCATCCCGTCCCGTCCCACCCGCCTCGGGAAGGGTTTCCAGCTCACAGCCCTGGTATTTCTGGTAAAAAGATCTCTCTGTGATTTATTTTTATTATATATATATATGTATATATGTATATATATATATATAATTTTTTTTTATTAATCTCCAATCTGGCTGGGTTCAAATTATGGCCAATTACCCACCAACACTTCTCGCTAATAAAATAAATTTTTACGGGCCCTAATTACTGCTTTCGCTGAACTGCTCTACAGGAAGCAGAGAGGCTGTGGCTCTCCAGACGGCAGCAGACAGGAAAGCTACGGCGAGGAACCCGCGAGTGAACGGAGCGCGGCTCGGAGGAGACGGAGGGGGAGCGCGGCGCGGCGCGTGTGCCATGCGCACGGCGCTGGCCCGGCCGTCAGGTCCTCGTCAGCCGCTGCACCCACCACCTGTGACGCAAGGCTGCTGCTGGGGACACGAGTGACGGCCGCAGCGCCACGCCAGGATCCGCGGACGCGAGCCGGACGGGAAATTGTGTTTGGAAAGGGCTGCATCCATCACACGTGACGGAGAGGCAGAGCCGCCTCCCGGCGCGCTCCGGGGAGCAGCCTCGCAGAGGGGACCCCCGCAAGCAGCGCAGAGGGGAGGTGGCTCCTCAGCCCGGCGCCCACCTTTGGTTCTCTGTGTTGCGGTCGCAGTTAATTGAAGGAGACACAAATGGCAGAGAGGTAGAAAATCCCTCTGAGAACGCGAAGCATCCAGCCTGCTTGCCAGCTACGCGCAAACACAGCCGCTCCTGCCCGCCAGCACAGCACGGCCCCAAAGGGCTTCCCAAGCGTGACAAATGCAGAACCCAGCGGCTGACTGCAGCCCGCAGCCCGTCCTGCCTGAACCCCGCTGCTCCGAGGGAAGCAGAGAGAGCAGAGCCGCTGTTCTCCGTCAGGGAACACCCTCCGCGGCAGGAACGCCGTGGCAAAACCACCGGCTGCTGGAGCCCTTCGGAGCGCGGCTGCCACGCAGGTATCCCAGCTCAGCTGGGGAAACGTGGCTCTGCGAGATTGATTAATTTTTTTTTTCCCCCTTTCTTAACCAGGATTACACTAATTTCCAAGGCCTAATGGAGTCCAGCTGTGATGGGGAGGCAACGCTGCAGTAGTACAAAGCCCTTTACATGTTGGTGCAAACTTGTACAACGCTCAGCACACACACACGCACACACACACAAAGCCCTATAAAAAGGATGCACTGCAGCGGGATATTTTTAGTCTTGACAATACAGCCCTAAAAATACGACTTTGCTAATACATCACTACAGAAATATTCCCAGTGTCCATTCAGGAACGGTTTAAAACATTTATTTTTGTTTCCTTTTGCAATGGTCAGAGAGGAGGGAGAAAATAGAAACTCATTGATAAGAGGAAACGAGAGAGACATGAAAAATTGAAAACTACCTAAAAGCTCATGGAGAGGTTTATTTTATTAGTTCTTAATAAATATCTTGCAGATTTCCTCAGGAAATACACCAGATCACATGTAAAATAGTTTGGTACTGATGTCAACTGTGTCAGCATATGAAATCTATTAGGGTGAAGCCACAGCAGGGTGATCAGCGTGCTGAAAAACTGCACGGCACTGAGGCGAGGGGGGGCGGGGGGAATCTCACGGCCCTTCCAAATTCTTCGAGAGGTAAAAAAGTCAGCCAAGACGCAGAGAGAGAGAAAAAAAGATCCCACATCCTGCTTTGCGCTGCCAGCAATGTGAAGTGCCCAGAGATTAATTCTATGTCTGGCCTGGAAATGTGACTTTAAAGCATTGGAGGGAGCGGGGAGGAGGAGGAGGAGAGAGGAACGAGAAGGCCAGGAGAACTGGGACTGGCACCGTGCCACCGACCCCCCTCCCGTCCTTCCCAAGCCGTGTTTCAACGTAGACAGCAGTAAACCCCACCAGACGGCAGCTCCCGGGGCTGCCAGGGCCTCGCACCAGCTGGGGCGCGTCTCCCGCTCCCCGTGCAGATGGGCCTGGGAGCATCACTTCCGCTGCGCCTGCTTTTAAAGCCACCCGGGCCCATGTGGCTGCCTTTGGCCGCTCCCCGCCACGGCCCCGCGCTCGCTTGGGGCCCCCCGGGCGGGACGAGCTCTGCTCCCAGCACCAGGCACGAGGGTTGTCAGCCCTTGGCTCCTCGGGCTGAAGGGTTTATGCTGTTCCCAAACCCGCCTTTGGCAGCCGGAGCCTCCTTCTCCATCCCCGTGCCATTACCCGGAGAGCAGGCGCTGCTTACGCAAGACGCGCCTGCTCCGCTCCCGGGGCCGGCGGAGAAGCACCGGGAGTTCACCGAGCCAGGGTCAGGGGGCCAGATGATCCCAGGAGGGATGGGAGAAGGGAGAATGGAGAAACTCCACAGCCAAACCCATCCCCATAGGGTATCCCCTTCCCATTCCGCAGCGACAAGCTTGTCTGCCTCTCTGGGGTGGGACCTGAGAGCCTCGGGGGCAGATATTCACTTGTGCCCTCTGTGTGTCACCTACAAGCCAGCCCTAAGGCCACCACAGCCATCACCGGCCACACTGATCAGCATTAAAAATGACCCTTCCATTTGAGAAAGGCCATGTGCCTTCAGGGCTGTCACTCAGCCAGGGTTAAACTGTCCTGGTCAGTGAAGCTGGAGTGAGCATCACCCAGCCAGGGTGACTCCTGAAGGTCACACCTTCCTCCTGACTGTCACTTAGCTCAGGCAGAGCCAGCTCTGTGCTGCCAAGAACCTGCTGCATGGCACAGGCAGCCTAATTAGGGAAAATAAAAGATCTCCACACCTAAACCTGTGTGGGGTCACCCCCTCAGATACACTCAAGAGTTAGAAACACAGCCTTGGCTGTGCTGCCATTCCTGATCTCAACATTAAGGCAAGAAGAGATCGCAACGAGCCCCCCCTCAGCATAGGGCATAGGATTCCCAGAGGGGTTGCAGCCTGTGAAAAGAGGAAGGCAGGATGGAGCTGGCAGGGGATGAGCCCGTGGGGCAGCCCCTGGCAAGGAACTACCCTCACCGAGCTGGCAGCTTGCACCCAAACCTGCACGGGGCACGGGGCGGGCAGCCCTCCCTGCCTACACCTGGCAGGTTATAAAACAGCCCCGCAAGCTCAATCAGGAGTTTTACAACTTCACAAAGCAGCATAATTAGCCTAATTATACAGTGTTCTCTCAGAGAATTAAACAGAAATACAGTAATTGACTTGGTGCTGCTTAAAAGCACGAGGAAATCAAAGGTGCAAGGCACATTAAAGAATCAGAAATATCTCTTCAAAAGCCAGAGGATTTCCTGTCACGCTGCAAACATCTAAAGCTTCACCAAAGCCGCTGCACCTGGTGCGCCTCACTGACTCCCTGGCACCCCCTCTTTCTCCACCACCAAAGCAGGGGAGATGCAGAGACCCAGGACAGCTGCCTCAGCACCTCCTTTCTCGTTTTACAGCAGGACAGACGGACACAGTGTGCCACTGCTCCATTTCCTGCCTTTCATTTTACACAGCGACGCTGCTTTCATCCAAACAGTGGGTTGGATTCAGCGTTTGCAGAGCTGGCCATGCCTTGGAACCACAGCAAAGCCTCTCCAACCTCACCTCACCTGTCACTGGCTCTGTCCTGATTTGCTGCTTGGGCTGCTGAAGCTTGGCTCTGAAGCAGACTCAGGCTTTGTGTTTACAAATCATTTCCCCTCTATTTGTTGCCCTGAAATGAGATCCCGGTATCAGCCCATGGAACAGCTTCAAGGGCAGATGTAAGGATGTGCTTGTGTGACAGGCAGACCAGGCAGAAGCCCCCAGCAAGCTCATCCAACGCCACTCGATGGGGAATTTGCTGCCCTTGAGCTGGAGGGCAGGAGTGGAGAGTCTGACACACCACCAAACACTCAATTTTGCTGGAAACCTTTCCCTTCCCTGCCACAAAGCCCTGCTCAATCTTTTGCCTCCCAAGCCAACGTCTAGATTTCGGAAACCTGAACTGCCAGTGGAAATTCCCTGCAGCGCGTTGATTATTGCATCTCCTGCTGGCACTTGTGGCAAGGGGGAAAAAAAGTCACATGGCTTTCTGGACACACATTTCACTAAGGAGTCTTGCATCAGAGGGCAGAAGCCAGCAGCCAGGAAAATAACTCCAATTACGGTAAATAAATCCCCAAATATGTGACAATCTGCCTTTTAAACAGGAAACGGAGGGGAATAAGCAAAGGAAGACTTTGGTCTAAACATTGCTGCCACCAGCCTCAAGAGCCCAAGAGCAAGACTCTGAAGACACGTCTGGGCCAGAATTATTTTACCTGAACTTTACTGATGTGTCTCAAGTCCGAGACAGTTTCCTTCCCTGAAGGGAAAGGCGCCGACAGTTCCCAGCAACTGTGCCAACCTCCAACACTCCCAGTGGCTCAAAGGAGAAACCCTGGAGGGTCAGCTGCCATCTCTGGACACGTACGTGTCCCTCAGGAGGCTCAGCACAGGAAGTTGTGTGGCTCCTCAGATGAGCAATGCAGGTATCACTCCCTGCACCACTTCAACCCTTCCCCCTGCTCACACATCTCAAGGTCTGGGCTGTGTCTGGACACAGGAAGCAGCAGATATCACTAAACAGCAGGTTAAGTGCAAAAGCCCTTTGCCAAGGCAGTGACATCACAGAACCAGCTCGCTCAGGAGCCTCAGTGCAAGGCAGGCAGCAAGGGGAAGGACGGACATCAGAATCACCCAGCCCTCCTCTGGGTGTCCTCTCCTCATTACCGCTCAAACGCAAAACAAATATAAGCGGCAGCGTGAAAGGAGGGGAAGGATAAATTAAACATCCAGTTCCTCCAAACTTAAGGCCTTGGGAAGTGTTATGTCTTAACACCACCTCGCTAAAGACAGCGCTGCCCAGTCTCACAGGGGAAGTCAAGCAGCGACTGCCAGGTGCAGCTGGAGATCTCAGTGCACGCACCTCAGTCCACAACTGCTGCACAACCACCAAAGCCCCAGCACCCAGAGAGAGCCAGATGTCAAACTGCTCAACTCCAGCCTCCCCGCATCAAGTGGGCTTTGCGCTACAAACCGAGACCCTCAGGCAGGAGGAGGGACCTCAGGCTCTGCTCTCAACGGAGCACAGGGCTGCAGATGCTCAGCGTCCCCACCACACAGCCCTGCAATGTGACATCTTCATCGGCCTCCTGGTTGTGTAGCCCAAAGGTGTCACAGCCCACAGCTGAAGTGTGTATTTACCACGCAAAGAGGAGAATTAAGAGAAAAGGACTCAGTTCTGGTCCCCAGACAAAAAAAGATCAAGTTGCTTCTGCTGCTATCTACAGCCTGAGGTTTATTAAGCTTTCTTTTGTGCCTAATTTTAAAACTCCACCAAACCAAGGCAGCTACCCACAGCACTGCTTTATTTTTAAACTCGGGCAAATGCACTGGACTCTCTTGCATTCAACTCCCTACACCTTTTGTCAGCTCCAACATGCAAGATGTGGTTAGAGCTTCATGAGAAGACATCGACATGAGGCGGCCACAGGTGATCAGAAGGTGCTTCCTCTGAGCCTTTTCTGATGCTGCACGCAGCTCTTTGAGCACAGCTGGGTCCGAGTGGCAGAAACGAGCCCGTGGCAATGGTCAGGGCTGAGGATCTGCTGAGGGCAGACACCACCAGCCTCTGCACCATCTCTGGGGGTATTTTAAGGGTTTAGGCTGCAAGCCCGAGCAGCTGTGGTCAGCAAAGCGAGACCTGCCGTGCCCAGCACAGGGCTGTGAGCAGGGTGGGATGGCAGCGGAGCCAGCTGCTGGTTACCACAGCACAGCCACATCTCAGGGCTCTGACCTGTCCTCTCCAGTGAAAAGAGGAAGTCCTGTACCTGCCTAAGCGCTGCAGGGGATTTGTGACCTACAGATCTTTCCTGGTGTGTATCAAGACTTGGGCAAGACCAGCACCTCAAGCTGGTGTTGGTGTTCAAGGAGCAAGCAGGGCCACGTGCCTCAGCAAACCCTGGCAAGGGCTGCAGTCACAGCTGTGTGACAGCAGCTCCTCTCTGAGCCAGGCAGAGTCTCTCCAGCCCCTGCAGCACTGACCTGCTCGGCACTGGCCTGAGGACACCGGTGTGGCAAAAGCCACAGATACTGCTCCGAAGCTGCTGCCGTGAAACCTCCCTTTCTGCACGAGCCTTTGAGGTTTCCCAGCTGACAGCACCTTGCACAGAGAACCCGACCACGTTCCACTCGAGAAGACAGACCCAGGGTCTGCAGAGCAAAGCCCAGCCTGCCCCTGCCACACTGGGGACCCTCTGAGCCCTCCTCACAACCCACAGGAGCACAGTCCCTTTGCCAGAGCACAAGCAGTAGGTTTTCCTCCTCGCCCACTGACCTTGGCAGAGCAGATGCCCTATGCCCAAACTCTCACTTCCCACTGGTTTTCCACTCTCCCAATCCTCGGCTAAAGCAACGCACTCGGCCAGACCCTCCCTGTGCCTCCGTGCCCTGACTCTGCTCGGCCCTGGGGGATGCAACTTCACTCCCTACATGTGCTGAGGATGCACATATGGCAGCCCCCTCCCCTCTCCACTTCCACCTAAGCCCGACCTCCTAACAACCTCCACAAGCGACCGGCCCGAGAGTGCCAGAAGGCATCCAGGTGCTGCAGCCCGATGCTTCACACCCGCAGCCAGGCAAATTTGCTGGGATTTCCGGGAAGTGTCTCTAGGGTGCCCCGTGCTGCTGCACCCCCACTTTGGTGAGAGCTTGTTTGGAATGCGGGGCCGTCGGGGGGGTGAAGGGGGGAGAGGGGAAGTTATTCTGGTGGTGGCCTATGAATAACATCCAGTGATTTATAGGAAGTATAATCCAATAATACAGTAAAATAAAACAGTGTGTCTGAGATGGGTTTGATTCCAGGAATTATAAAACAAATTATTAAAGAGAGAGAGAAAGAAAAAAGCCTCAGAGAGGCCAGATCGGAGTAAATTGGGCACAGATGGGCTGGGAGGGGGTTTCTCTCTCTCCACTCACCGAGATGCCCCTGCCGCAAGCACGGCTTCAATTAGTCTTTTCAGAAACCAGAGTTTTATTTCCCCAAATTACAGAATTAAAAAAAAATTAAAATTCTTGGAGTGTTTGTGGTCGGGACAAAGAGATCCAAGCTTCTCTGTGAGTTGGTTGTGCAGATGGCTACCAAACTGTTAAACGGGCCACCCCACTACGGTCCCGCCCCAGCCAGAGCCCAGGATGGCCCAAAACAATGGTAGCCACCTATGTCCCATCCTGGAAAGCTCCACCAACTGCAAGTCTCTGTCATGCAGAGTGGCCACCTCTCTCTGCCTCCCTGCCCTGGGTGGGCACTCCTTGCCCCACGGGTTTGAGGTCTGCAAGAAGCTTTTTCACACCTGGAGTGCTCCTGACAGGAGGCAGCCGGCTCAGTGGGACCCTCACTGGCTGCACGCCTCCCTGGACAAAGCAGGAACACACTGTTTGATGCTGAACAGCAGGGGATGCACTTCATGTGGGAATTCTTTGGCTTCCTCTGTCGGAGAAAACAACAGATCCAATTCATCTCCCAGGATCTTCCCAGTGCCGCCCGGCACTGGCAGCACAGGCAGCTGAGACCAGCAACAGCGTGCCTGGTGCTGTCCCTGGGGACAACCACAGCTCAGCTGCACTGGGCATGGGCCACGGGGCCCTGCCTGGGCTCACCTGAGCCCTGGCACCCGCTGCAGGCTTCAGGTAACCACAGCAGTGACCTGCATGGGAGGAGGACGTGAAATGCCACGTGCTGCTCACAGCTGGCTGGTTTTGAAACCAGTTTAAACACAGCACAAAAAAAGTCACCCTGTCAGAAGAGCACAAGGTGACCTTGCGGTTGGTTGGTTTATGAGAGTGGCAGTGGCTGAGAGCAGAGACACAGAGGACATGTCACAAATGCCACAGGGGGGACACGTGCCAGGACAGGGACACCCCTGAGGGGCCACGGCCAACCCACACCACAGCAAAAGAATAGGAGCAAAAAGCAAAGAGCAGCAGATATAAACCATCATGCACGAGTCCCAACCTCCTGTGCTGCCCCACTGCCTCACTGAAGGGCTGGGACAGACCAAGCACAATCCACACCAAAAAATGGGAGAAACTGAGGCTGAGATGAGGCAGGATTGTGTTTGGTGTAAGCCTGAGGAAGAGGGAGGACAGGTGCTTAACACAGCATTTAACTGTTCAAGTTCCCTTTTTCTTAATACCTGAATCTGTGCTTAAAAGTTCTTCTTCAGGGGTTAAAAATTTCACAGAATTCCCCACATTGTGACTGTTATGCCAGTGACACCACACCATGACTGCCAGCACCACTGCATATCAGCACCAGGGGTTTGTTACACACCAGACGTGGAGCAACAAGCGCATTCACAAGTTTCTCAGGAATAGCTGGGGCTCCAGAGACCTGGAAATACACAGCAGGGAAGGGAGGGAACAGCTATCCCTGAAGAGAACACCCCCGGACAGCAGAGAAGAGAGGCTCAGACCTCCCTCCTAGCCCCAAACCCACGGATCTCCTCCTGCTACTGCAAGCTGAGTGTCGGGCCCGTGTGCTGGGAAGGACACAGACACGCTCCGCTCCCAGATTTGCAGGAGGATTTCAGTAGGAGGAGATCTCCGGAGGCTGTTTGGTCCAACTGCAAAGTTAGATCCAGCTCTGTGGAGCGGACACAGCCAAGCTCTGACTACAGCCGGCTCCCCAGCAACGCTTCCTGGCAATTTGGGATACAGGCAGGGTGGGACTGCTCCCTGCATCCCGCCAGCCTCCCACAGGCCCACAGGGGCGGCTCGGCCCCCTGGCTCCCGCTGCTGCCCCTGCTGCTGCAGCACAGGGAGGTGACTCATGTGCTGGGAAATGGAAACCCGCACCTTCCCGACAGCGTTCCTGCCGCGCGCTCCCGCCAGGCCTCTGCCAGCAGCAGCCCACAGGCCGGGGAGCGAGCCAGCACCCTCTCTCCGTGCAGGGCACTCCGTAATCATTCCAACATTCCTGCCTTCCTTCTAAACTCCAGACCCTTTGCTGTTCTGCTTTTGATTTCCATCTGCACCCAGCTCTTCCCAGTATCGCAGCGTCGGCGGCGAGCCCAACCCGTGCTGTGCCAGCACTCGGCGTACGAGCGCTCCGAGACCACCGGGGCATTTGCGCTGACAGCAGGGTTTGCTTTGCCAACAACACTCTCAGCGATATTTCAGGGTCACCAGAGCAAAGAGCCCTCAGGGAAATCCCTGAAGGGCCCTTGGCATCAGATGGCAGCCGTGGTGCCATCCGGCCTGCAGGCATTCCGTGAGCACTGCCACCTGCTCCGCACGCAGCCCGCGGGCCCCGGCAGGAACGGGTCTGCTTTCTCCAGAGATCCGAAAGCTGGGAGCAGCTGGCAGCTACCCACACAGGAGGCAGAAAACTCTGAGAATACTTATTTTTCATGAGATAAAAAGCACTCCCTCTGTCACTCACACACATCCACAACTCGGCTACGGATGGATGAGCACGGCCCAGCGGTGTGAGAGCTGGGATTGTTTCCAGCTCTGCCACAGGGGCTTGCCATCTATCCCAGACAAATCTCATCCTCTCCTTCCCACCCGCTCCTGTCTGTGGCACAGACACCACTATTAATTCACCTACCAGGGGTATTATTAATATTAGGAATACAATAATTACCGTCACGCAGAGGCATTTGCTTATAATCACGAAGTACTTTGCAGCTCAAAGATAAACACACTGTCGTTGGCTGGCATCTGGCAGGCAGGAGGGCAGGGCTGCCTCGCCAGTGGGATTGACAGCTCCCTCCAGGTGAGGAGAGTGCCTACAAGGCAGCCATGGCACACGGGAGCTACTTCCCAGCCCTCTGGCCGGTGCCGGTTTGCTCCATCAGCTGACCTTGGCCACTGACCACCAGCCTGACAAGTGGCCAACTGGCTCACGAGGGAGGGATCTTCCAGCAGCAGCGCTTTGGGGCTCAGCCCGATCGCCCACATGCTGGCTTCAGCTGAAATCCATCAGCTGGAGGCCTTCATCTTTGGGATCTAAATCCCAAGCCATCGGCATGTGAAACGCTGCTTCCTCCCACCCAGGGAGAGCAGCCCCATCCATGCTCCCAAACACACGGCTCGGGCAGACCTGGGTACCGCTGAGGGGGGCACAGGGAAAAAAACATTCCCTGGAAACATCATTTTAAACTCAGTGAAGAGGCTCTGGTTTGGTGGCATCTCTGCTGCCCAGCACATTAAACTTGTCAATAGTCGAGACCATCCAGGCTGCAGGGTGGATGGAGGAAGTGAGAGGAGGAGGGTAATTAACACCGGATCCGTGTTGTTCCCTGCTTTAATATGAGGCACAGGCTCCAGCTTGGTGTTTCAGAGAGTGGCACCACATCCCCCTGCATGGACACACGCAGCCACAGCCAACAGCTGAGGGCTCTGAGGCTGTCCCAGCCCTTCTGGTGCCAGCACAGGCACCGAGCAGGGCCCGGGTTAAACGCTGGGAAGGCAGAGCCATAAAGCAGCGTCTTCCTTCTGTGCTGATGACTCAGGCTCCAGGGGCATGCGATGCCTCCTCACTCCTCAGACACCTCAGCCAGCTCCAGGGCCCAGCCAAGGTCCCTTTGTGTTGACGCCCACAGGCATCCAACCACTCCCACCTCCCCATCTGGCGTGTCCCCCCCACCCTTCTCCACGTGGGGAGCGGCTGATCCCCATCCAGTTTCCCCTCAAGCAGCACGTGGTACCTTTGGGCTGGGAGTTGTACACTGCAAACATGTTGATGGCCACGAGCTGGAGCATGCGGGTGCTTCCGATGGGAGGGGGGCTGTGCTGCAGCAGCACCTGGAACTCCCTCAGGACCTCCTCGGCCACCGCAGGGAAAGTCTCCATCCTGCAGACAGAGAGAGAGAGGCTGCAGAGAGCAGGTTGTGCCCTGGGTTGTGGGGTGGGAGGTGGGCATGGCTCAGTCCGTGTCACATTTCCCAGGGAAGGGGGAATCCCTGGGGTGTTGTCTCCCATCCAGGAGCTGTGGGGAATGAAGGTGCAGGCTGCTGCCTTAGGGAGGGCAGTGAGGGATTGCTCTGTGACCGACAGGCAGCATTCTTTTGGCAGGAAAACACGGCCTTTATGAGTCATTTCTGACCAACCATTTTTTTCTACTGACTTCTACCAATCTGGGAGAGGTGCCAAGGGGCCAGCAGCTCACTTGGACCAGGAGCAGCCCATGGGACTCCCAAGGCTGCAGCAAAACGCACACACTGGTGCCACATTGCGGATGTGGCAATTCCAGTGCATTGAATGCTGGCCAGAGCGTGCTTCCTCCAGAACTCCTCGCTGCAACATCGGATCCCATGGCACCGAGCCCTGTCTCCCCCAGGCTACACACTCCCCGGCACTGTGATTGAGCCCCGAAACTTCATCACTTCGAGCCCCACAGGACAGGGACTCTCTGACTCGTGGAGCTGCTGACAGTGTCAAAGCTGGAGCGGGTCCCCGCAGCCGCAGCGCCGCTGCCGCGCGTCAGGACACAGCAGCCCGCGGCTGCGGGGCCACGGCTGGGGATGGGGTGAGCTTTCAACACCACTCACAAGCGCCCACAGAAATCTGACACCTTTATCCTGCTCTTCATCGCTAAGGGAATTAGCTGAGGTCACTTATCAAAGCTGTTGGATCCTCAGCAACCTCCCAGCCGAAGCGGGGTGAAAAATTCAAATGATTGCAAAGAGCACAGTCAAACCCCAAAAATGACTGGGATGTGGTTGCCCACGACAGTCCTCACCTGGTATCCCATGAAGACAATTTTATAACCAAGAAGCTGCCCAAAACCTTGGGAACTACTGAGGGGGGGAGGTCCTCCTGTTCCACTGCCTCTTCTGCAGAGTTTGCTGTATTGATTCTTGTTACTATACTAGAAAAAGCCACAGCCAGACCCAGCAGACTGAGTATCTCCCACAAAGTGTCCACACCAGTTATCAGTGACATTATCAAGTGCCCACATGGGACTGAGGGAGCCAAAATCCACAGTGGGTGAGGCATCTGGAGCCGGGGCAGGCGACCTTGGGGGCCTCCACAGCAATTTCCTCTATCTTCCCCCCCAAGAGATTCAGATCTTGTGATATCACCACGGGCTGGATTAATGAGCCACTTCTGGTAACTCACACGGGCAATTCTGCTGGGCTTCCCCAACAGACTTCAGGACAGCAACAACTTCATTTCTAAAGACACAAATAGCTTTATTCTTAGTCGTATTTTACGGGTGCTTTTCATCACCTGGGTCTGCCTCTACCAGCAGGGCACCCTCTCCCTGGGCACTGTTTGCTGGAGCAGTTCGAAGTCTCTGTTACCTTCCCGAAAACACGGGCTGGAACAAACAGGCCCCTTGTACTTTGTAGCTGTGCAGAACGGAACAGCTCTGTCAGTACAGCTCTGTCAGTACAAACACCCTGCTTTCCCTGCAAAAGGCAACTTCCCTGGATTTGGGGCACAGCCAGAGAATTAGAGCAAACTGATTGCTTCTAAAGACTTCCTAATTTTGAGAAATCTCAGACCACATCCAGTGTGTGCAGCGACATCCTCCTAGGGCAGACAGCACTCTGGGGATGGAGGAGCCCTTTGCAGGATGGCTTGTTACTGAGGAGATGAAGATTATTGCCATGGAATAACAACAAGAAGGAGTGAGGGCTTGCACAGCCCCGCCAGCTGTGCTTTGATACCACAGCACATCTGGAACAGCATGCAGTAACCCCACTGAGCTCAGAACCAGCAGGTCAGGAGCCGAGCGGAAGCTTTTAATAAATTGCTTACCTGTGGTTTTAGGAGCAAGAGTCCAATTAGGACAACATCATCTTTTCCATATTTTTTCCAGATAAATCACCCAAGATCCTGCCCAAAGAGGACTTGGCTATCCCTCACCTTTTACCTATTTTAAGCACGGAAGCTGTTTAGCAGGGCTGGACGATTTTCTCTTCCTGTGTCATGGTATTACTTTCTAGTTCCCTTCTAAGTATTTCAGGGCACATTGTACCATTAAACATACTCGGGTTTTCTAAATGACTGTCCTGGGAAGCAACTGCCTCAAACGCTGCATCTTAATTTCACAAAAGTCTCAGGAGCCAAATGTGCAACTGATCTCTGCTACATCCTCATTAATCCCCTGCTGGCATCCGTTCAACCGGAGCTCGACCGCGAGCGCGGCCCCACAGCGCCAGGGACCAGCGGCTCCCCGGATGCTCTGCCCTCCAGCACAGACCCCGCACTTCCAGAACCTTCCGTGGGCTCTTGAAGTACTCCTCCTCTTATCCTGCAGGCAGCAGGACACCCAGCTCTGCCTCCTCGCTGCAGGCCAGCCTGGTGCCCGCGAGTGGATAATCAGTGCCTTGTGACTCAGGGAGAGATCAGCAGCGACCCTCAGACACTTGGATCTCCAACAAATCACCAGCCGCTGCTTCCCTTTTTTTTTAGGAAGGGTCCAAAGTGCCCCTCCTGAGTGGTCACCCCTGTAAGCACTGGACACAGCAAGCGCTGAGGTGCTGTTGTGTGGCAGGATCTGAGCTGTTCCCAGCGCTGCTGTTGCTTCTGCGCTCCAGGAGGGAAAGGGGACAAAGAATTACAGATCCGAGTCAAAAAACCCAACAGCAGGGACAAGATGTCACTCTGCATCCACACTCCCTTTACCTACACGGCCTGGAAAAGGCCTCTCAGCCCTGTGACTTGTAGCCAGGAGAATGAAGGAGCCAACAGAGCTCAGGAGACTCTGGTTGGTTCCGAGGCACTGGCAGGCTTGAGCAGAGACCCACATGAGGTCTCTCCTCAACAGCTGCTCCCACACAGCGAGGGCCAGTCCGGACCTGGAGCAGAGGCAGCTCCATGGGAAGCCCATCAGCTGCGAGGCTGAGCTCTGCCCTCGGGGTCATAAGGATGTTCCCCGGGCTGGGATCTCAGCCCAGGCTAGGATCAGGCTTGCTTTGCTTCAAGAGTAGCTGTTCAATTACTTGAAACCCGTTTCTGATAGCCACTGCCAAGGGCACTTTGTACAAACCAGTTCCCACAGCCAGGGCAGCTCTCAGCTACGGGGCTTTCACCGAAATGGCAGCGAGGAGATGAAGGGCAAGGCTTGTTTTGACACGCTCTGGATGGCAGCTTTCAGCCACCACGTGGATCTGCCTCGATGGCTTTGTGCTCCTCGCAGACAACAGCCACTGAGAGCCCCGGGAGCCACCTTTGCACTGGGTGAGGGCAACGGCAGAGAGGGGGTTAAACCCAGAAATTCAAGGGAAGGGAGCACAGTTAGGTGATGGGAGAGAGAGAGAAAACAGCCTCTAGTCCCTCCTGGGTGTGCGAACCATCTGAGCTCAGCTTCTGCCAGAGGGTCCTGGTGCATGGGCAGGAGTGGGCTTTGAGGTGGGGGGGAAGGAAAAGCCCAAGCTCCAACCAGTGTGGACTGGAGGGCGGGTAAGGAGAATAAGAACCAGGAGGCTAGGCCTGCAAGAATTCACACCCTGTGCCCTCAGCTCCAAACACAGCTTAGTTGCTAACAATATTAAATTCCAAAAAGACTTGTAATGTAGGAAAATAAAATAAACATCCTGCACACTTACCCAATCCTGGTAAACAGCTTCCCATGGGCATGGAGAAAACTGAGGATGAACCTTTTGTTCAGCTGCATGGGAAAAAAAAAAAAAGGAAAAAAAAAAAGAGAGAGAGGAGAAAACAATTAAACTCTCTCCTATTTCCTGTGAATTAAGAATGTCCCCAGTGACAGAAGAACCTGGCCTGGATGCTGGGGGTGGCACTGGAGATGGGAACCAAATGGACATGCCCAAACTCTTACAAACATCATGCACAGAGGCAGAGGCAAGTGCCAAACAGCTGGAGCTGGAACCGGAGCTGGGAGAGGCGGTGGAGACACAGCACCCTCTGCCGGGTCCTGTGATCCTGCACAGCGCTGCTGTGCCCCGGGAGCCCCAAACCCCACACCCTGGGCACCCCACACCTAATACCTCCACTCCAAAACATGATACCTACACCCCTGGCACTCCAAACCCGATACATTCGCCCCAGGAACCCAAACCTGATACCTGCACCCTGGGCCCCCCTAGGCAAAAGTCTCTTCCCCCATGTCTCACCACCTCAAAGCTTAGCACAGCCCAAGGGGTTCTGCAGAAGGAGTCCCCAAAGGCAGCAATCCCCACTAGCATTCCCACTGACGGAAAGAACAACCCCACAACCACCGGCAGCAGCCTGTTCCGTGCTCCCGACTGCGCCAGAGGCAGAGCAGCAGCTGGACACGGCAGAGAGGGAGCAGGATGTCCTCCCCAGCGCTGCTGGGCAGAGCAGCCAGCACAGAAAGCTCAGCAGCAGCACTCGAAGCACTTGTTTGTGCCCTGCCAGGAGCAGCTTCCAGAAGCAAGGGAGGATTGGGGTGACGCTGCACCCCATTGTTTAACTGGTGTTAGAGACAGTGTTCAGAGGTGCCCGCAGAGCCTCTGAGACCCTGCATTTTGAACAGCTACTGAACTGCCCAGAGAAGCTGCGGCTGCCCCATTCCTGGAAGTGTCCGAGGCCAGGTTGGATGCGGCTCTGAGCAATCTGCTCAAGTGCAAGCTGTCCCTGCCCACGGCAGAGGGGTTGGAACTAGATGGTTTTTGAGGTCCCTTCCTACCCAAACCATTCCACGATTCTGTGGACGTGGAACTAAGGGGACACAGGGGAGCTGGCTGTAGCACACGGTGTGAAGGCAGCTTCCTGCCCTGCTTTGGTCCCCTGACTCCAAAACCTGACTTGAATAATTGCTTACTGCTGCTCCAGGCCACCTCTGCTCGCTCAGCACAGCTCCGGGCTTTCCCAGTCCTTATCTACACGGCTCTGAGGACGGCTGTGGGTGGGTAAGCACTCACTCAGCCTGGCCCTGGAGGTGGCTGTGTCACAGCAGGAGTGGACTGGCCTCGCTTTTACCTTCCCCAGAGCAGGAGGTTTTCCTCTCTCGCCTGTGCCTGCACAGCCTCAGCGTGCTGAGAAAAGCCAGGCCCCGAGCGCTGCGAGGGAGACGCTGACCAGGAGCGACCCAGAGCACCACCACGCTGCTCCAACCCACCCAGGGCTTTTACAGCCTCAACTCCCCCACTCCCACTCACAGAGGGGAGCAAGAGCACAGGGAGGGGATAAGATTACTGGGGAGGGCTGTGGCAGTGCCCGGCCAAGAGCTGGGCACATGCCAGAGGATGCAGGGTGGGCACTGGCCGGTGCCTCCCGAGCTCCGTGCCAGGCCTGGCTGCAGGGGACAGTCGTCGCTGGCATCCCAGCTCTGGTGCCACCTCCCAGCCCCATTTGCTGAGCCCCTGGGCTCACGCCATGACTGATGCCAGCTGCTCTGCACCTTCAGCGAGGTGTAATTAACCCGGCTGCGTTCCCGGAGGATGCATGCAGGAGAATGATGCCCTGCTGCAGAGGCGCTCCCGGGCCATGTGCGAGTTTAAACATAAAACCTGTCTCATAAAACAAGCCAGACCAATTAAACTGGCCCCCGCAGCAAGGGGTTCTTGCTTACTCACTATTTTACTGCTGCCCTAAAGAGCCCTTTCCACTAGAACTCAACTTGATTTGCCACCATTTTATTAACTCTGCAGATGGAACCCAGAAGAGACTGGGGAATACTGGGACAGCACAGCAAAGCCCTTACTCATTCTGCCAATGAAGTTTGGATGTAGCTGATTCTTCACCTTAGGACACTATGGTAATTGAGAGCTCGAAGCCTTTAACAGGTACTTTTTTTCCAGGCGACAGCTTGTGGAGGCAAAAAGCTGGTTTGAGACCAGCTCTGGCTGAAATCACAGACCCTGGCACACACACAGCCTAAGGAATCCCAGCCCCCAGCTCAGTGCAAGAGCCTTGGTGGGGCGGTGGGCAGTGCTCTGCCCCACAGAGAGACCCTGTGCAAGACCTGGAAGAGGGGGTCCATGCTCTGCAACCCTCGAGGGGGAATATGGAAAAGAGAAGGAGCTCGTGGTCTGACCCATCTCCACTGGAAAGCAACACTCACGGGCAGGCTGCAGGTGGGGGAAAGAAGAAATTGGGGCAGTTGTTTTCCTCCAAGGCCCACGTTCACCCACGGCCCCAAGAGTCTTCTGCAATCCCCACACTTTACCGGCAGCGGGGGAAAACCAAAATTCCCCACCTTGAATGGAAAGTGACACCCAGCAGGGACATGCCCAGAGTGTTTTCACAGACACCCAGCTCCAGGAGGGCTTGTCAGGACATCGGCTTCACCCCCATTTTCTCAGAGCACGTTTCACGCTCAGCCTTCTCACTCGCAATCCCAAGGACTAACCAGTCACACTCCCCAGAAACCAGTACAGAACTGGGACAGAGATATGTGCTCACTTATAATTGTTTTTAAGGAAACGTGATACCTGCCTCTAGGAATGAAGAATGTTTCATGCCTCTTGCCAACTTAAATCACAACCCCAGCAAGCCCGGGCAGAGCCCTGTGTGCCCCACGCTGTGGCATCTCAAGCAGGCACCTCACGCTTTTTTCACCACTTTTTCTCTCACAGCCTCGAGGTTTTGATGAGCTCATCACTCAACTTTGGACCTTTCATCTTTGGGTTCACGCTAAGGCCATGGGGCTGCTTTGACTGGGCTTTTCTCTGGATGACTGTTTCCCTACTGACTCACCTGTCCCTCAGCCTCTGGGAGCCCTCCCAGCTCCTCCCATCAAACTCAGCTTCTCACAGGGCGAGGGAAACAGCGACCTCCACGAGTGGCACAGAGGAGGAAGTTCTGCCACCTGCTGCTCTGCATTCACACGGTGGAGAGGAACACTTCCCAAAAACATTGCCAGCATGCTCACTACCCTGACAGCGCTACCACGAGACCTACAACTTAATGCCCTCGTCTCACTCACTGGGCAGCTTAAAAACGGTCCCCTCCAAAGATTTCCCAAAAATGGTCCTCGTGCCAGTATCAGGATGCCAGACCAGGACTCCCACTGCACTGACATTGCTGCCCTTCGTGGGCAATGCTGCTCCTTGGGACAGGGAACCAAACTTGGATCATCCCAGTTGCTCACTTGGGAAAAGCCCATCAAGAAAAGCTTATACAACAACGAAACTATGTCAAAAACTGGATTTTGGCCCTTCCAGCTGAAAAGCGGGCATCACCGATATGGAAGTTATGAGCATATAGTGAAGGCATTAGTTATAAAAACAAACCAGCTGTCAAGAAGAAGAAGGGGTCCCTGCACACAGTAGTGCCTGAAGCTGAAAACAGCTGTTTCGGCTGTCATGAGTCAGCATGTGCAGACAGACTAAATCCACCTGGGAAGAGGCAACCTCACCAGAGGAAGCAGCCCAGTGCTGCTTGGGGAGCATTCACACACCTCGCCGCCAACCCAACTGGATTTGTTGCCATGGAAGGAATCAACAGTGACTAACAACTTCTCGTGGAGCAGCTAAAAGAGCAGAGATAGCAACGGGGCTGAAAAGCCAGCTCAAATCTCCTCGAGGCGGCGGGGAGCACGGCCTGACAGCAACACGGAACCGCTTAGGCACCTTCGGGAAAAGTCCACCTTGTCTCCAGCCAGGAGAGAAGAAAGCAACACTCAACCTCCGGAGACTGCGCAGACCACGTTGAAAATGGTGTTCCCCCACCCCAGCACAGCAATGCTGGAAATGCCACAGGAGAGCACAGGAAAAGGAGTGCCATGAGCCGAGCTGGGAAGAGGCGCTGCTGCGCTTGAACCCGTTTGGCTCCGGGCAAGGAGTGCACAGAGCTTTGGCACCTGAGCATCAGCCCCAGCTGTGAAGGAGGCACCAAATAAGGGAAAGATTCTGGAGAAGCGACTCCTGGGGAAAAAGCGTTTCAAGTTAAAAATTGTTACTTCAGGTTTGGAAGTAAATTCCAGGATCTGGTCTTTATCAAGCGAGGCAAACTTTCTTCAACATCAGCAAAGCATCTGTGGAGCAGAAAGCGGTGTCAGAGTCAAAACAGGCTGCAAAAGACAAGTCCATTAATCAAGAGACCAGATGCAAAACTGCCTGTAACAAATGCGCTGTCTCCACCAGAGTGGAAGGGCCTGGAGCACAGCAGGACATTCTCCTGAGTCTAAGGGTCTCCTCGGTGACAAGGGGTTGGGATACAGACCACAGAGCCACACAGCTCCGCTCCAAAACACGTACCACGCTCATCCCAAATATTTTCAGGGTTTCTTGGGCAGTCAGGCTTTTCCAGGCACAGCTTCCTTGCTGAGAACTGTGTGAAATAACATCCAGGCACCCAAAACGTGCCATATTCTCACTCCCAGCTCAAGGGTTTATTCCTCTTTTTCCACAGGCAGCTCCCTCAGAGCACCCAGTCCAACACTGATACAGAGATTCCTGAAAAGCCCAGGATGCTGCAGTGGGCTCGAGTGGCAGGATACCAGGAGGAATTTTTACTGCTACAGGTGTAACCCCACCAAAGTGCTGGTGGAAAGGGTTTTGTGCAAATGGCTACTCTACATAAAGGAGACGAGACAAAAGGGCTGCTATGATTGTCTAGCA
This sequence comes from Rhagologus leucostigma, assembly GCA_013397725.1. Taxonomy (NCBI): domain Eukaryota; kingdom Metazoa; phylum Chordata; class Aves; order Passeriformes; genus Rhagologus; species Rhagologus leucostigma. Next base: position 98,822 of record VZTD01003618.1, read on the forward strand.
TTTTTGCAGTGTTTACAAGGTACCCACAGAGCTGTGGGCAAATTCCAGCTGGGCTAATTACCGTAATCACTTCTCTTCATATACCACCTGCAACCACAAATGGATACAGGGCTTGCCTTGGCTGCTTCTTGCCACGTGTTTAGTGCAGGTTTCTGCTTAGCAGGGCAATGTCCTGCCCTGAAACGGATTAATTTCTGTAGCAGTAGAAGCAATTCCAGTGAAAATCCTGCTACTTAACATCAGACACCGCACAAACGTAAAATCCAATTTGCTATGACACGGAAGAGAGAGGGAACCCTGATGCATCATGGCCTTGAGGCATAAAAAAATTAATTTACAGGTAAAGAGACACTGAGACACTCCTGCAGCTCCCTCGTCTTTCGCAGTGCAGCAGCTCCAGCTCCAGGACACATCTCACGGCTATAAGAGTTACAAGCCATCAACCCAGCAAGAGGAAAAAGGCATTTAAGAAGCCCCTTGGCAAAAGCAGTGAGCTTTTGAGTTCTTCCTTCATCCCAGCAGGGAGCAGGTGAGAGGAAAAACCTTAAGGAAGAAAATTATCTGCTTTAGTAATGTAAAGATCAAGCTATGGTAACTTCACTGGCTCCAAAACAAGTATCTGACTTCTAAATAAATTCAACATAATTTAATAACGAATTTACTAGCAGAACTTTCAACTCAACGAAAGCAGGTCAAATAGAATATTTATATGTGTGTTATTTCCTTTTCAACCAAGCTTGTAGCTAAATTTGGTTTCCATGAATTAGTAATACGCAACATTCTCGAAAAAATATTATCATTAAATGAATAAACTGATTCAGTAACCTCTTAAAGAGAGGTCTTCAGGGACCCTCACTGAACTGGATGGAAAGAGGATGGTAGAGACTCACTAGCAAGGTTTTTAATCAACGAAAGGAAATTCTGCTGTCAGACTGCCCGTTCGGAGCAGTAAGCAACGATGGCTGCAGAGCATTCACACAGGGTTTATTACAACAGCTTCAAAATCTGGGGGTTTCCAACATCAAATGTCATGTTATTCATCTGGCATCACATGCAAAATTCAGTCTCCGGGAGATCGTGCCCGAGGCGGCTTCTGCCAAAAGCCTTTAGGGACCACAATGGCTGAATTCCCAACGCAATGCCCAGCAAAAAGGATTGAACACATCCCTTGGATGTGCAAGCAGAGCAGGCGCTGGACAGCACGCTCACATCTAAACACAGCACCTTGGGGGATGACACTGAAATACTGCATCCAGCTCTAGCGCCCTTATTTTTAAAAAGGATGCTGAAAAATTGGTAAGGATCCAAAAAAACAGCCATAAAAGTGATTCAAAGGCTAGAAATGATGCCTTGCAGTGAAAAATTTAAACAGCTCAATCTGTTCAGTGTTATCAAAATAAGACTGGGAGGCAACTGGATTGCTGGGTGCAAAGTGCCTCCGTGGTACTTAAGGGCTCTTTACACTTGCAGAAGAGCAAAGCACGGGAACAAACCGGGAACATTCACTCCGTAAATAAGGTAAAAGTGTCTAAAAACCAATGCAATTATCACTGGAACCAACTCCCCAGGAAAAGGGTGGATTCTCAAGGCTGGATGTCTTTCTGGAAGTACTGCTTTAGCCAAACACGAGTTTTTTGGCTTCATATAGGAGTAGCAGGGTGAAATTTAAGGACCTGTGATATACAGGAGATCAGACTAGATGATCTAATGGTCCCTGCTGACCATAAACTCTCTGAATCCATGCAAACATGCCAGAGAGTCCTCAGCTGAGATATCAAGTTCACTTTCGACACAAAACTTTTCACAAATTGGCTCTGGTGCCGCAGGTCGTTTAGGATACAAGCTCAGCTCTTCAAGGCTGCATCTGGTTAAGCACTGAAAGCCCAGGCAGAGCTTTCTGTGTCCAGCAGGTGAGGGGGAGGCCACATGTGCACTAAAGCAGCCCCAACCAAAAGCAGCTTATACTCAAACACTCACTGTTTGCCAGGAATGAACAGCGCTCACCTTCCTGTGACAGAAAACTGACACGAAGAAATGTGTGATGAATTCTGGTTGTGAGAGACCAGCTGTTAAGGCAGCTCAGGGTGTTGTCAGCCTTCTTTACTACTGCAGAGTAGATTATTCGTGGGGTTAAAGCACAAAGGAGGGAGATAATGTGAGAAATTAAGAAGGGTGAAGACCGAAGAGATCGAACCCTGAAAGGCTTAGGATGGAGTTGGGCCAAGAGAGGAGACATTTGGACAACAGGCTGAGCAGAGACAGAGCCTTCCAGAAGGATGACAGCATTATCTCACGCAACCTTCACATTTCCACTCTTCCAGCCACGCTCCCCGTCCGGGATAACGGGAGCTGCTCCCAGCCAGGCTGTGCCTCAGGCTCCCACAGCCCACAGGTAGTTGTCCACCCCGCTGCATCTCCCTCTCCACTCTGAATTATGCAGCAGTGAAATCTGCTGGGGAGGAAGAGTAAAGCCAAGGACAGAGGAAATGACACAGACTCCAGCAGGTTCCACTCCCTGATCCTCCGGAAGGAAGTTTCTTTCCTAGTACCCACCTCCACAGTGGATACGAAGCCTGTCTGGAAATGGCTCATTCAACGCTGAAGAGGAATAAACATTCCCCATGGCAGAATTAAGAGGTTTGGCTGTGGGATAAGAGGTGCCAGTCTCAAAAAGTCTACAACAGACAGCAGGAAATGTTGGCCTGGGCCAACTTCAGACAAAGATCAAGGTTAGACTAACAACAAAAAAAAGATCTCAAGAGAAATCAGTGTCTACAGCCTTCACCCTGCTCTGGGAAATCTCCCAACCCTGCTATTAAGATATTTTACTTCCTTTACCAGTACTGCCAGTTCTGGCAGCATTCTCATCTCAAGTGCAAACTCTCCCTCCCAACACCACTGCGCAGCACCAGGATCATCAAACCCACTGCTCTGAGAAAGGCCTCGTGTGCAGCAGCAGGAGGGGGTTTGGTTACACACAAATCCCTGCCTGATCAGCACCAGCAGGAGAGGAAATGAGGAAAGAGTGACTGACAGGGAAAGGCGGTTTCTGGATGATTGTACTTGGTTTTGGGGTATGAGAAGCTCGTTGGAACACGAAGTCTCGCTCCCCTCACCGCAGCCTCTCTGAGCACTGCGATGGAGCTGAGCCCCTCACACAGGCACAGCTCAGTGGTGTCCTTGTAGTGCTCTGATCCACCACACACATTAGCACCAGATGCCTGTTGCCAGAAGGAGAACACGCCAGTGCCTCTCCCATTCAGGCAATATTAGTCCCTGCCTTGTTCTTCACAGTTAAATAAAACCACCAACACGGTCTAAAAAGAAGAAGAGGGGAGGAGAAAAAAAAAAAAAGATCAACACCGATTTCTGGAAACTTAGCTCAGCCTTCACTTTCTGGGTAGTGACAAAAGGTCAGGTTGTGCTGGAAAGCAACATTTGGGTTCTACATGACACGAGTGCACAGGCTGCATCGGGCTGTAGTGGAGCAGCACTGAGCATCCATGGAACATCACAAGCCCAGGCAAAGTGGAACAGCATTTCTGGTTGGATTGCTAACACAGGAATCGCAGCCGAGATGGTTTTTATCAGCAATTTAAAGTGAAACCTAAGGCATCAAAAACACAGTTTATTAAAGAAATGAAGTGCAAGCAGGGATGGTGCACTACTGGCAGGCAAAAAAAGCCAGCGCTGAGCTGCATGGCTGAGAGTCACGTCTCAAACCCAGTGAGACCAGGAGTGTGGTTTTGGTATTTAACCAGTTTCAACTGCAGCCTGGCACTCTTTTACTTCCTCTGCAGAGAAGTCTTCTCACTGCTGAGGGAACAAACCAACCTCACCACGCGAACCAAAACGGCTCGAGTAAAAATAAAGCCCCAAGGTGGTTTGGTGGCCGAGGTCATATCAGGAAGCAGAGGGGTTGCAGGCAGGGGAAAGCACTCAGAAAATACTCATGCTGCCAACCAAGAAAGAGATTACAGAAAAGGAGGCGAGGCAGAGAATTAATGCAAGTCCAGCAGCAAAGAGGCTGAGAAGCCTCTTTCACACGCCACCAGCTCCCCCGTGCTCAAAACAGTTTGTAAACTGTTTCCTAAACACAAAGGAAAAAAAAACCCCAGACCTAGTCCTGACCTCCATGAATGAGTAACCAAACCCAACAGCTTCCTGCAAGCTTGTGAGGGTGAGGAAAACGAGGGCAGGACAGAGGGAACTCCACGCTTCTCCCTCTCAAGTCTCACTTTGGGCACAAAGCTTAAGGATGCAACAGCTCCTGCTGTTGTCTCATGTGGGCGGTGGATAAAGGCCAGAAATAAGGGGAGGCAGCCCTTAGCCGACTGCTGGTGCCTGGCATTCCCAGGATGTGGGGCATCTCTGCTTGTTGTTGTGCTGCAGGGGAGGCTCAGCAGGGGCTGGCAGCTCTGCAGAGGTGTGGATCAAACACAGCTACGAGCAGGCTGGGGGCAAAGTGCTGCCATCCTCTGACAGCAAGGACAGCCCCTAACACAGCACACCACAGACAGGATCACTCACATCCAGTGCTAGAGAGCATCTAACCTGAGAGGGGACAAACTTCCTCACCTAACAGGAGCCACCCTCCTGTGACAAGGTGCCGACCTGTAAGAGCTTGCCAGTGTATCCCACCGGCTCCTTCCGTGAGAAAAACTCGAGGGGACACTCCCTCCCTTTGGGGACACACCTACACCACTGCTTTGGTGGGGCTCAGATGTTTAACTGGTGTGGGAACAGCTTCAGCAGCAGCACACAGGGCATGTCCAGGCACTGCTGGGCTGGTGGGTCCCATTCCCTCCACTCTCTGCACAGTTTTGGGTTAAAAAACCCCTAAAAGCGTGCGAGAGTCAGCACAGGACATCACACGCACCCTGCAGGGTTACCTTTTCGGGGACCCACGCCCCAGCAGTGGGGGCAAGGCAGCAAGTCTGTGCTTTTTACCCTGCCCATCTAAACCACAGGCACAGCCCCAGCTGCCTGGGCTCATTTTCCAGATCAGAGGCTCCTAAAATGGACCATTCCGAGGGCTTTGCCCACCTGACACCACGGAGGTAGCAAATGAGAGAGCCCTGTAGGAGCCCTGTACTTCATCCAGCAAAGATTATTCATAAGAGCCTGCAAAGAAAAGATCAATCTTTCGCTGTCCTGAGCGAAACCACCCAACCATGCTGGCAGTGAGGAGAAATGCTCCCACCAGCCTGGCAGGGATGCACCAAAAATAATGAGTTCCCCAAGCAGCCTCCTCTCCGTGCATCTGTATGGAAGAACAACCATCATTACAGCAATAGATCATTTCCACTTCTGCCTGTCACTTACCTCCAGTCATGTGTAATGGAACAGAGTTACAAGGTGAGGGGAAGAGCTGAGAGCGGAGGGAGCAGCGCTCACAAACAGGGGTGTCTCTGGGGTATATTTGCATGAGCAGAGTTTGGCCATGCTCAGAGACACCCAGCTCACACCACAACAGCCTTTGAACAAACCAGACACTCCCAGGGAGCAGAGGCAGTGACATCCAGGCAACCCTGACTCTGACACGGGTCACTGCTGCTCCCGTGTGTGACTGGTCCAAGCGAAGGACAGGCTAAAGGAGCAGAATGGCCAAGAAACCCCCACCACAACCGCTACCAGACTAAAATGAGGTTTTATCCCTTCAGTGCAAAGCTCAAGCTCCACCAGATGGAAAACTGCATGGACTGAAACCAGGAAGGAGAAGGAGCAAGCCCAGTCACCCGAGAGGCTGCTGCCCAAGAGGAACCAGTGCACAGAGCAGGAACAACAAACATCACCAAGGAAAAACGGATGTGAAATGTGCAGGAGCTGACTGGGACAGTGACCCTTTTCACTAAGGACACATGGCCTCCGTTGAGGAAGCAGCTTGGGCTGCCCCAAGGTCTTGCCCACGCTCCTGGATGCACAGGCATTCCCAAAATTGCCTCATGGTAGTATTTACTGCTCACTCACGGAAACCCTGGTGCAGTGTCCACACTCCCTGCTGCTGAGAAGACAGTCTGGGTAAAGAAATGGCAGTTAAAATCTCCTCTGAATTCCAGAGCTAATGATTCCACTCTAATTTCTCTGCCACTGCAAAGGGGCTGTTGCTCCATGGCCACCCAGCACCAGGCAAATTTAAAACCTCTATCCCTGACCAGCAGGCTGGAGGAAAATGGGAATGTGCCTGCAGCTGATGTACAGGGCTGTGACAGCAGATCTTGACTCTGGCCTTTGCTCTCCCAAGAGCTTTTCGGGTGGCCCTATCAAACTTTTGATGGTTCTACAAGACTGACCTCTCACAAAGAGGCTAAGAGACTTAATTCTTTAATGACGATGAAGTATTCAGACATCTGGAGAGAAGTATTATTCAATTACTGGCCTGCCAAGGGAAAACCTCTCTTCCCTAATCTTAGCTGCAGCAATCTTTATTAGTGCCTGCATGCTGCGTGGTAGCACAAGGAAGTGTCTACTGCAGAGCACAGGCAGCAGGCAGCAGCAATTGTGAGAACCTTAACTCAGCATTTCCTGACAGGAGTGATTAAAATCTCAAACTCAGTGTAATATTAGCACTTTCTCAAGAGACTGACAGCCCGTTTGCCCTGTTTACTTTACCAATTCACAGCCTGCGGAGCAAACTGCTCACGGTACTATCAGATTTAAGGTGAATACAGACCCATGGCAAATGACACCAGTGGCAGAGAAGAAATAGCAGAGGCTCAGCTCTTCGGCTCACCAACACAACTGCTCACTTGCTCAGCCTCCTTTTTTAGCATTTCTCATTGGAATTGCACGTGAAGTGACCAGATATTGCCAGGGAAAGGGTCAGCCTGGGCTCTCCTGCCCCTGCACACCCAGAAAGGTGCAACGCACAAGAGACCACAGAGAACAGCCGTTCACAGAACAAAACCCCAAAAGGCTGTGGCCAAAACTCTGAGCACAAAACAGCCAGGCTGCAACTCAAACACCTCCTCAGCTCGCTTTGAAACTGTCCCATGCCCTGCGTGCCAGCAGTGCCCAATCCAGTGACAGGGGAAGGGGGCAAACACAGATTTACGCCCCTTGGTGTGCACAGGTGGTGCGTTCTTCCAGTTCTGCATCTTCCTAGAAAAGGTGACGGAGCAAACTGTGAAACAGGCAGCTCTGCCAAGCCTCCACCTAAAAACACAGTGCAAGGCAAACTGCCAGCTCCACACGCTTCCCTCATCCCAGAAATGGCTGCAGTTTGAGCTGGCCTTTTCACTCTTGCCAACCCACATTACTAAGTCCAGACTGTGGGCTCCTGACTCTGAAATAAAGCAATTTTGGGGCCTTTTTATAGAGCTGCACAAGGGAAAATGAAGTCGGTGCTGAGCAGAGATGTCTAAGCCTGTGCTGACAGGGACAGCACACACACCAGCAGGTCCTGGGAGAGCAGTCATGCAGCACCTCCCTGCCAAGTGTGTCACGTCACAGGACTGGCACCTCACCACCTGCACAGTGAAGAGAACAACTACTGAGGACTGAAAACACCCACCCCCAATCGATTCCTAGCCACCTGTAGAACAGCATCCTCACAGTCAAACCACCTGTGGCTGGGTTTGAAGCAACAGCCTCTGTGTGAAGGGTGCAAGCAGCCTGTCTCCCACACCCTGCCCAGAATACACCCAGAGCTGTTATATCTCTACTCGCACTGTTATATCCGCTGCTGACATCTGAATTTACCCATTTTACCCCGTAAAATCCCCTTCTCTGGCCCAGAAACAGCTGCCATAAGACTCATGCCTCTGCTACCTGCAGAGCACAGCAGTCAGGGCCAGCACAGAACATAGCCTGCCTCTCTCTGCCTTCTCAAGGGCTGAAGCTGGCAAGGAAGGGACTGGGGAGGCAATGACACATTTAGCCTCATTTCCCCAAAATGACACACAAACGCTGGCACACGTCCCCTGGGAGCAGAGCTGTTCCCTTCCGGCCGGCCGGGGATGTGGGGCAGAGGTGCTGCCAGGAGCAGGGCTGCTCCTGCTCCTGTCCCGGCCAAGCAGGGCCCTTCCGAGGCCAAACAGTGCCACACAGTGGCAACTCAGCGCTGCTCGGCTCCTCTCCAGCCAAGCAGCTCCAAAACACTCGGGGATGCTGCGAGGAGCAGGCTAAGAGGCTACAGCTTCAAGGAGGAAGGAGTCCAGAGCTTCCCGAAGAGCTGCTGTCCTTATCCAGCTCACGGCTTCACAGCTCGGGAGCTTTGGCAGCGACACAGATTTAAGGTTCCCTTTCCACGTGGTTATTTTGGGTGACGTGGCCCCATAAGCAGCTGTGCCAACTCGAGTGCTGCCCCACGGCCTGAGAGTAAATATCTTGGCTGCCAAAACCAACAGTGCCCAAACCCAGGCCCTCAGCTGCCCCCACCCTTTTGCCATTCTATTTCTGCTGGTGTGGCTTCTCCATGATCAGAAAGCTCGTCCTTTTCAGGAGACAGTGTTCCAAAAAGAGGAAATCAAGACTAATGGTAAGTGTCAGACAAATGTGTACAGACAGTGCCAGGAAGCTGCACTGCAGAGAGCACAGACACCACTGAACAGACCGAGGGGAAGCTCCAGCACAAAGTGCTGCACTACAAACACATCACTGCCTCCCACTTTGCCAGCTACACTGCCTCATGTGAGAGCTCTGCAAAAGAGAAACCCCCAGCGCCCCAGAAACACTGACAGCATCTTATGCCAAGCATCTTCATCAGTGATTGATGGAGAAGCTAAAGCTTGGCACGTTCCTTTCAATGATGCTGAGGAAGCAAAAGTCCCCAGAAGAAAAGCTGAGGAGAGGGAAAACAACCAAGGGCAAGAACATCTGAAAAATGCTGCAGCACCGTGCCAGAGCTTATCTTTCAAAGCTCCAAGACTTCGCCCCAGTTCCACCCAGCTGAAGTCACAAATCCGTTACAAAAGCACAAATCCGAGAAGCTTTGGGCCCCACAGTGTGCAGGGAAGGTCTTCCCAGTTCTCCTAAACTCCCATCCTTAACAGCCATTTTAGGACAGGCAGCCCAGAGCTCCCTGGCAAGTTCTCTTGCCAAGTCAAATGTGCCAGAGCAGTGCAAAGATTCCTGGAGGATGAGCTCCCAACCACCACTGCCTTCGCCCGCATTCCTGGGCCTGACAAACAGAGCTCGCCCAGGCTCCTCCTGCAAGGTACAGCTGGACAGGCTCACAGGAGACACCACCAGTCAATTTCATTTTTAATTCTTGCAAAAGAAAGGTGGTGCTGGTCTGGCCTCTCAGCAGAGAAATTTATGCAAATGTAACACCTACACTGGAAACTGAAACCACGGTTTTCACATTCCCAGCGCAAACCTCCAATCGTCTGGCAATGGGACAAGTGACACACTTCCAGAACAAGCCTCAGAACTTCCAAAGTCACTGTTAACCCCAGTCTCCAGCACCCGACCTCATTTCCCACCGGGAACCTCACCCAAGTTAGAGCCCTCAGAGCAGAAGCATTTTACAGCATCTTCTGTTTGCGCCTCTCTCCTGTTCCACATCAGGCACGCCAGCGCGCGCTGCCAAGAGAGGGATGGTAACAACATGCCTTAAACACGAGAGGCACGAGGTCACCAGCTCCTCAGCCTGACCCAGGCACAGCTCCCACAGGGAAAGCCAAAACACTGGAAAATTTAGCAACAGGAAAGCAAAACAGATCCAGTGTCATTCCGCTGCATTCCAAACACATGACACCAAAGCCAACCGCCGCCTCCTGCAGTACTCACGTCGCTGGGGCTGAGGTTCCCAAGCCCGTTGTCCTGCTCGGAATCCCGGCTGGACTCGTGGCCCTGGGAGGAGCGGGGGTGGGAGGGATGGATCCAGATCTCCAGCCTGGTGGCATCATCTCCCACTTGTCGCAGCGTGGATTTCTTGCCCTTGCCCCGGCGGTTGGGGCTCACGTCCAGCACCTGATGTTTCCTGTGCTCCATCTGCTCTGACTGGGCACACAGGACACATTCAGATCACCCGGGGATCAAGGGTCAGGGGAAGTGTATCATTTCATTAACATGGGAAAATTAGCCCTTTCCTCTGCTTCACAACCCAGAGACAGGTCCAGAATTTGGTTCTGACTCTACAGAACAGTGCAGGTGAGCAGTTTTCAACTCCAACTATCCCAGGACAAGAAAAGCTGTCCAGTCCCAGGACTGTGTGGCAGCCCATGAGCTGTATTTGGAGTGACTCTCTGGGGCACAAAGGCACTGCAGCCTCCCTTAGCCATCCCCACAGGTGTGGGGGACCTATGGAATAAAGCAATGACTGTGCTACATGCCAAGGCCACGCTGCAAACCACAGCAACCTACAGCCCTTGCTGAGCTCAGCTAAATCAGTTTGTGACCCAGAAACAAGAGATTCAGCTACCCAAACCACCCCAAAACCATCATTCTGAAGGTTGCCTCTCTCATGAAATTTCTTAGAAGTAGGTAAGGAGTGCCTCCAAACCCAAAAACCACCATCCTCTCCACGCTCTCCAGCACAGGACAGGTAGCACAGGCAGGTGCAGCATCCCACAGCCCAGCTCCAAGACTCACCTTGCGTTTTGTCTCCTCAAACAGACTCATGAGGCTCTCCTTGGCAGTGAGGATGGGGTTGCTGGCAGCCAGGCTGCGCATGTAGTAGTACACAGCATCCAGCTTCCTCCTCTGCAAGAAACGCAACCAGGCTCAGAGCTGCCACTCCTTCTGGGGCATCCAGAGTCAGGATCCCACGTGATTCCCCTTCCCTCTCCCTCAAAACTGCCTGGGACAGACAGACACAGTCAGAAAGGTCCTTCCCAGCCGTGCACGGAAGGTGCTTCTGAACCCTGCAGTTCTGAACTGCTCTACTTTAAATCAGCATCTTCCAGTGTTGTGAACTGGCAGATCCCTACCAGCCTCTGTGCCCCAGCACGATGCTTCCATTATCTGCTGCCACACCTTCCCTGAACTCAGTTTTCCCGCATGGCTGGAGTAGCCAGCACAACTGAAACCCGAGGAAGTCACGTGTGGATGTTGCTCAGCCCAGTGCCCACAGGTTCAGTGATAAGATAGCAAACGGACGGCTCTGAGCACAAAAATCTCACGCAAAAAAGTGGGCTGCGTTTTCAACTTCAAACAATTACACTCTCAACAGCCCACAGAACAGTCCCCAAAATCCCTGAGGGAGTAGCGTGCATCTGACAAAGCTGCCTGAAGCCACAGCAGCTGGAATCCACACAGCACATCCTGCCATCAGCTTTTCTTTAAGAAAAAACCCAAACCATCTGAGGACTGCCCTAAACAATGCCTCTCTCCACCAGATGGAATCTCACAGCCATCCCAGAGGCTGTCCCTGTGCCTGCACATCCTTGCAGGAGGAACATCCTACCGTGTAGATGGCCAGAAGCGCCAGCTGGTTGTACGGGCGGCCGTTTTTGGGAGCAATTTGCTGAGCCTTCAGGTACCAGCTGGGGAAGGATAAAAAGAGAGAAAGGGTTACTGAAAGGACATCAGGCTGCCTTCCTCATCCTCAAGGATGCAGAACTCCCCTTGGAATTGGCATCTCTGCAGGGAACGGGCTCTTCCCACAAGTGCCCTCTGCCTGCAGGAGTGAGCACAGACAGCGAGCTGTGCCCATCCTGGGGAGGGATGGGGCACGGGACAAGAGAGGGCAGATCCAGCTGCAGAAGGAAATACCCCTGGCTCACCCCACAGATGAGCAAGAAGCAACAAGTGCTGGTAAGTTCTGACGGAGTGAGAACATACGGATGCGAAAGCCACCAGAAAATACAAAAGCAATTCTGCCAGGCTCAGTGGTCTAAACCCTCCCTGCTGCAGGATCAGCACAGGACAACTTCCACAACCTCCACTTCTAGATGGAGGACGGCTGGATCTGGCAGCTTGCTCTCTGGAACAGCAAAAATCAGCTACGACTTTCAGCTTCACAGGACTGCGACACAACAGAGGAGTGGAAAGACTTTAAAAAGGAGGAGAAAGACTCCTTTGGCTAGAGGAACGTTCAGGGATGAAACGAGATCCATCCCTGGTATCCAGAGGCAGAGCTGTGCTGGAAGGACACAGCAGCTGAGTGCCTACCTGCGGGCCTTGCCGTAGTTCGCCGTGTCGTTCGCCTGTTCCCTGTACCGGCAAATGTCCCCCTGGCAGATCATGCACCTCTGGGCACTGATCAGAGCGTACTTCACCTGCAAAGGAGCAGCCATGGAGCACCTGGGACACAGCCCTGACTCACCCGCAGACCCAGCGAGCCCGCGGGGGTTGTACAGAGCCAAGAGGAGGTCAGTGACACACTGAAGGTCTCACAAAAGGGCAGCAGAATGAAATGACAAGGCTCCATGGTACTGGTTCAGCATCTGTAGGGCCAAGCCAACCCCCTAAACGCCTCCTCTCTGACACAATATCCCACCTCTCTCCAGAAGGGAGTTGTTCAGTCCATGACCAATTTGAGGACAGCTGTTAGATAAACACATCTCTCTGGGAATGGAGCTGGACTAAAATATCCTTTCCCAGCTGTCCCTTGCACCTGCACTCATAGCTCAGGGCTACACGTCAGGGAGGCAGCACAACTGCCAGCTTTCCCTCATTATTCTGGATTCCACAGGCAGAAAAAAGAGATGTTCAATATCTAAGGAAAGGTCAGGGTGCCTTTGGACACTTCTTTCCTTTAGTAGCTCTGGTCACAGAGCTGGTACAAAACAAGTTCTTTGCAAAGGAAGCTAAGAAATGTTTCTGCACCAGAGCGCAGAGTTCTCCAGCAGCTGAGAAAGACTCCCTGCAAACAAACTGGCTCTGCTCAGAGTACAGCTGCCTGCCCCTTGGCCAGGGCAGCACAACGAGTTCAGCACCTTGCACAGGATTACCAGGATGAGAAGTCTCCAGGAGGAAGCCAACCTACCATTTTCCTGAGAGGTTTACTGCGGATGGCCATCCCATCCATGTAGTCCTCGAGCTTGAACTGGTAGGACACCTGCAGCTTCTGGAGGAGGCCGTCAAAAAAAGAAGAGCCCTGCAAAACACATCCATGCACACAGATGTCATGATCTTTTCGATGACAAGCACAAAATCACCACACCAGCCCTGCCTCATGCAAGAAAGGAGGTCCCTCTCCCTGAGGTCTGGGCTGTTTCTCTTCAGAGCACAACAAGCAGCTTGGGGGATCTCCAGCCTCAGAGGTTTTTAAGACTGAGCTACACAAAATCAGGATTGATTTAGTGTTTAACGAGTCCTGCTGTGAGCAGGAGGTTGGACTAAAGGCCTCCAGCAGTTCCTTTCCCACCCTGTAAAACACATCCTCTCAGGTCTGTCAACCTCCCTGGTACAAAGACTAAACTAAGCTGTGGTTTTACAAAATGACTTCCAAGCAAATTTGGCAAAGTTGGCACAAACACCTCCAGGAATGCCTCCGTTTAGCTCCACTTCAGGGCATTCATTTTAGCTTAGATCAATTTCTAATTAACACAAACACACCAAAACAAACTTGGTTTAAATTATAACAGATCTCTACCCGGACCTACACCTGCCACACTAAACCATAATTTGTCTGAATATCCTCTTTGCATAAGGATGACCTAAAGAATCTGAAGGCATGCACAGGACCAAAACAACCAGTTGCCCCATTACACTATCCCTTTCTAAAAACAAGTCAATCCCACCCAAAGGTTTAGAGAAATTTGGGGATGTTTCTCTCTTCTTACCTCATCTAGAAGCAAGAGCAGTTTGTTCCGAATTTCCTGGGCATTTTCCCCCTGAGGGTCCTTGAGGAGCTGCCGGAATTTCTCAATCACCTGGTAAAAAGCATTCTTCCACAGCAGCTGGTCCACGTTCTGGGTGTCGGAGAACTCGATATCCATGAGGATGCACCGTTCATAGAGCTGCAGCATCTCCACCCTACAGCAAAACACAAACAGGGAGTGGTCAGTGCAAGGTCTGGGCCAGGAACAAACACACAAAGAACCACGGGGCAACAGAGGTCTTGTCATTAAAATGATCCCCACCCCACCTTCCATCCAACCAAAATAGACAGCAGAGCACAGACCCTGCTTCCTCAAAAATGAACGAGTTGGGAACATCACAGCCAATGGAAATAAAGCCTCGGAGCCCCAGAAACCACGTTCCCCTTGTCAGCTGCCTACAGCCCTGCCTGGATGCTGGAGCAGAACTCCTCCCCCAAATTTAATAAAACAACTGCAGGCTAGGAACAGCTCTGAAACATGTGGGGCATGTTTATGGTACGGGGGATCCTCAGCTGTTCCTGCCTTGGCAGCCTTATTCCTTATAATCTTTCAAGCCCTACAGAAACAATAGGAGAGCATGGATAGCAAAGCCTGGAGCGAAGCCAGATGGCAATGCCTGGAAGAGCCTGACAGGATAAGAGAAGGATGCTGGTGGGTTTCTGCACAAAGCACAGAGCCAGGATGGGCTGCCTGACCCCACACAGTCCCCAAACCCTGCACACACACCTGGAGAGCGCAAACACCAAGGGAACTGGACATTTCTGCAGATGGACGTCGGATAAGAGTCCCCACACAGCTGGCAGCAGGCACTCGGACACAGGCAGGACACAAGGGACACTGCCAGCAGGGACAGGGTCAAGTGTGCCCACGTTCCCAGAGCAGGGTGGGCTTCCACAGGCCACAGTAGCAATCCACAGTGTTTCCCTCCACTCTACAGCTCTGGCTGACCTCAGCACCTTGAGGAAGACCTGAAACCTCTGGTACTGCTTCAATCACAGACATATCCCTGTGGTCTATAGAGCGAGTGCCCAAAACACAGAATAAGCCCTGAAATGAGCTCACTTGCTAGATTTACTGCCAGTCAGCTCTGAAAAATCAGCCTCCGGAGAAGCCTTGCAGACACAGAGGTCGCAAATAAACGTGAAAGATGCCAAGCAGAAACTTGTTACAGTCATGTTAACCACCCACCAGAGCAACAGTGTTACTTCTCTCTTGCCAGCCTGGCAGCACCAGGTCAAAAAAGTGTCACCACGTTGAGCGGCATCAAGAGCAAAAGCACACAGCACTGGAAAGGCACTGCCATTGTTACACAGCACCAGGAACACACCAAATGCTTCCTGAGCACAGCCTGAGGTCAGGTAAGAAAGCAGAAGTCTGACAACAAACACTGAGAGCACTGGAACTGAGAAACATCAGCTCCAGCAAGAGCCAGAAGAACCAAAAAGCTGCAGCAGGTGCTTGTCCTGCTCCTCTGTGTCCCTGCAAGGCATTCACCAAGCACAAGAAGACACAGCTTAGCTCTCAGCCCGGGGAAACGACATCCATCCTCACCCACAGCTACCTTCCACCACCCACGCACGCACCACTGGCACACAACAAACAGACCCAGCACACCAAAAACCGGCAACACAGTGCCCCACCTCCCAGCCTCTGAGACACAGAGATCCCCGAGGAGACACCATTCTCCTCTATTTCACCCTGGAAATGACTCACTCCCCCCTCTGCAGCCCACCCACGAACCTCAGCTGGGCCATCTTCTCCAGCCCCTCGGGGCTGATGCGGTCTCTGGACAGGAGGTTGCTGAGCTGCTGCTCCTGGTTCCCAGCCTCACGCAGGAGTTTGCTGAGCTCCTGCTGCTGCATGTTCCTCATCTGCTGCTCCATCTCGGGGCTCAGAGGAGTGGGGGGGAGTGGGCCACACAGGTACTGCCCTGCCTGGCCAGGGTACCCGGGGTAATAAGCTCCTGGGTACACCCCGTTGGTTGGACCCATAGGATACTGCAGGGAATATCCACCGTACGGATACTGGGGGCCTTGCCCGGAGGCACGAGGGTAATAATAGGGGTTGTCAGAGTTTTGGAATTTATAGTAGGAGGGCTGGGCCTGGCGGGCTTCCCCCCAAGAGGTGGGGCTCACTTCATCATCCGTGTCTAGGAAGTGAAGCTGAGCGGTCTGGCTCTTCAGGGCGGGTTTTTGGTCCGGGTTGTTTGGGTCCCACAGCCGGCGGGCAGTGCCACCTCGGCCCCGGCTCCGGGGGCCTTTGCTGCCAGCCCCGCCCAGCAGGAGCCTGGGCCCGGGGTGAGTGGCTTCAGGGACACCCACCGAGCTGGCAGAGAGGTCCGTGTTGGCAGGCAGGAACAGAATCCCACGGCCCCTCCCTTGGGGCTCCCTGCTCTGGCTCCTCGCCTCTGAAAGCTCTAAGGCCTTCAGGGACTTTTTTTTATCTGTATCTGCCAGGCTGACGTCCCTGTTCATGGTCCTGCTGTCAAATGTGACTCGAAAGGGTCCCTTGACTTCCCTGCCATTGCTGCTCCATTCGCTCTCACTCCTGGAAGCTCGGCTCTGCTCCGAATGCCTTCTCCTGTCCGAATTCCTGCTGGAGACGTACGCTTCCGCCTCATCGATCCTGTCGTCGTCCAAGGAGTCCGTGGAGGACACGGAGAGCTGCTTCCTAGGACGCATCCTTTCCCTGGCACGCTCCTGCCGCCTCTCCACCCCATCCACGAGCAGGGCTCCGTCCGTGCTGTTGTTGCTCCCAGCTGAGCTCGTGCTGCAGGTGCGGTACCGGCTCCGCCGCTTGTCCGTGCGGGAATAGCGCTTGGTAGAGCCCAGCTTCCCCGGCAGAACCTCGTCCCCCGTCCTCCTCACCCTGTCGCTTCGCTCTGCTCGTCTCCCTTTGTCTCCCCTGGAGGATTTCACTGCTTCCCCTGCCTGGCTCCCCTCTCTATCGTCCTTGCTGGATTTAATTCTCCTGTTGCTGTCTTTTCCAGCGCCTTTCTCAGCCTCTTCATCTCCCTCGACTTTGAGCTGCTCCATCCTCCCGGCGATTTCCTCGCTCGCCGACCGCAGGGAGGGTTCTTTAGCAGCGGAGTGCAGGCGTTTCCCAGGCTGGTAGATCTGCTGGTCCGGTTTCTTGGTTCTCCTGGGGGTCTTTGGACACCACTCATCCACAGTGGGCTGCTTGGATAAGTTTTCCTGGCTTTGCAGGCCGCCTTTGGTCTCTGTTTCTTCCTTGTCCTGGGAAGGACCATTCTGCTTGGGGCCATCACTTTTGTCCCAGTCCTCCACAGCTGGAGCTCCCACTCCCACAGGGTCCTTGTCCCCAGCACTCTCCTCCTTGTCCTCCTCAGCTCTGCTCCTTTCCTTCTCCGAGGCCTCCTGCTTTGGTGGCACAAGTTTGCTCCTCAGTCTGGAGAGGCCGGGCTTGTAAATCTCCTGGTCTGGGCGCCTGTTGTCTTTGCGATGCCTCGGCTCCTTCACCTCCTTCATGTTTTCTGGGGAAAAACACACAGAAAAAAGTTATTCCCAGGGACCAAAATTACCTTGACAAATACTCAAGGAGAAACATTAAGTCAAGGCAAAGAGCCTGCCACCCTCGGGGCAGGAGAGATCTGAAAATCTATGTCAATATTTACAGGAAATCACAGAATAAGAGTAGAAAATGAGTAGAAAAATTAAGCCAGCTAACACAGCTAACTAAATCCTTGGCCTGATCCATTTACAAATCCCATCCCGCAACAGGTTTTGCCTCAAAGCACCAACAAGGCGCAGACAAAGCTCAACACGAGACTTGAGCACAAGTAGCAAGAGTAAAGTTGTATCACTACAGGCTCAGCAGCAGCCACCTGCCTGCTGCCGGTGCCGGAGCTGCCATCCCCCCAGCCCCCGCTCTGCCAACAGACCCTTTGGAGTCAAAGACGCCTTTCCCCCTTGCTCACAATCCGGTAACGTTTCTCTCCTCCTCCCTTAACCGTATTTACACAAAAAATCGTTACAGAACCCAGGCCGGACCACGCACGGTTAAACGACCCACCACAGCCGGGCTGTTCCCCGCTGCAGTCCCTAAACTTTCCCCCTGTCAGTACCGCGCACCGACCGCAGCCCCGAACCTCCGCCGGTACCGCGGGCTCGGCCCGGAGGACCCCGAGGGGCTGAGACCGACCATCCCGGGGTAAAGCCGCTCCGGCTGCCGCCGCCCGCCCCGCAGCCTCCCCCGTTCTCGGTGCGGCGCCGGCCGTGCGCTCCCACCCCGGACACCCCCGTGTCGGCGCCGGCGGGGCGGCAGCTCTGCCCCAAAGCCTTACTCCAGGCGCAGCCGGGCAGCGCGGCCGCGGGGCCGTGCGCGCCC
>VZTD01003618.1:116963-134570 GCA_013397725.1 Rhagologus leucostigma
ACGGGGCCGCGCCGCCGCCGGGGCTGGGCGAGGTGCGGGATGCGGAGCGGCGGCTGCGGAGCCGCGTCCACCGCACCCCGCTGCTCACCTGTGCCGGGCTGGACCGCATGGCCGGCCGGAGGCTGCTCTTCAAGTGCGAGCTCTTCCAGAGGACCGGATCTTTCAAGGTGCGCGGGGATGGCGGCACTGCAAATCCCCGGGGCAAAGGTCGCTTTTCGAACAGAGCAATTCGCGTTCCGCCGATACCCAGCGGCTCCTGCCACCCTGCACGGGTGCTGCCCAGGACTGAGGGAATGGTGCAAGGAGGACATTCAGCCCAGCACACGGGCTCTGGGGCTGTGGCACACACAGTGCTGTGCTCTCCTTGCAGATCCGCGGTGCCCTGAACGCGGTGAGGAGCCTCGTTGAGGAAAGCGAGCGCACGGGACGGGAGCTGCCCCGCGCTGTGGTGACACACAGCAGCGGCAATCACGGGCAGGCGCTCGCCTGTGCTGCTCGGGCAGAAGGTAGCGTGTACCACAACCTCCAACCCCAGCTCCGAGAGGCAGGCACAGGGTAAATGCAGAGCGGGTTGCGTTGGAGAAAAGGATGGAGATCCCTTCTCCTGAACCCACGCAGGAGCTGGCATAGGCAAGGCAGTGCCTGCTCCTGCAGTGCTGAGAGGCTGCTGTGGCCTTTTGGGCTGTTGGATTTACTTCCTCTCTCATCCCACAGGGATTCCTGCCTACATCGTGGTGCCCCGGACAGCCCCGCAGTGCAAACAAGATGCCATCTGTGCCTATGGCGCCACGTTGGTGCCATGCGAGCCCAGTGACAAGGTAAGGCACGGGGAAGGCTGGCCAGGGACGCGGCCCAGCCAGAGTGAGAGGTGACTGCTGTGCTTTCCCTTAGTCCAGAGCCGAGACAGCATCCCGTGTAGTCCAGGAGACAGGAGGAGTCCTGGTGCACCCCAACCAGGAGCCGGCGGTGATCGCAGGGCAAGGCACCATCGCCCTGGAGGTGCTGGAGCAGGTGAGGGAAATGCACAGCAAAAAAGGGGGACACAAAGTGTCAGAAGCCCTCACACTTCCTTTCTGCACAGGCCCCCGAGGTAAACGCAGTGGTGGTTCCCGTCGGAGGAATGGTTGCAGGAATAGCAGTTGCCATCAAGGTAGGCAACAGCTCATCCAGGCATCTCCCTGTGGGAAGGGCAGGACACGCAAGGCAGGCAGCAGCTTTTAACTTTAGAAACAGAAAGAGCCTACAGTGAAAGTCTGCGTGTGCCTGGGGGTCTGCGTGGCAGCAGCAGCAGGGCCTGCTTAGCCCCCTGCACGCACAGAAACAGGGGACAGGCACGTGCTAGTGTCACCCAAGTGGCTCCTCCCACTGTCCCCAGGCTTTGAGGCCAGATGTGAAGGTGTTTGCTGCTGAGCCATGCAACGTGGATGACTGTTACCAGTCCAAGGTCCGAGGGGAGCTGACCCCCAACCTCCACCCGCGGGATACCATCGCAGACGCAGTAAAAACCAGCATCGGACCCAACACGTGGCCCATCATCAGGGATTTGGTGGATGATGTCCTGACAGTCTCAGAGGAAGAAATCAAGGTAAGCCAGCTCCTTTCTCACGGTAGCTGCCAGCAGGCAGCTGCCTCCCTCCCCGCCCTGCCCCTCTGCTCTCACCCCAACACACTCCCAGAGCAGCACAAGCCCCTGTGCACCACTGCAGCTGTGACACCCACGCTGTCTCCAGCTGGAAAGGGCTGTTGGAAGCTCTGCTCTCCCTTCCCAGAGCGCTGCAGGGATGCCCTGGAGCAGCCTGTGCTGGCTGCTGGGCTGACAGCTGCTGCCCTGTCCCGACAGCGAGCCACGTGGCTGGTGTGGGAAAGGATGAAGCTGCTGATTGAGCCAACAGCAGGCGTGGGACTGGCGGCCGTGCTCTCGGAGCAGTTCCAGGCGGTCCCCCGGGACGTGCAGAACGTTTGCGTCGTGCTGTGTGGGGGAAATGTGGACCTGAGATCCCTGACCTGGCTCACAAACCTCTCTGGGAAAGCGGAATGAGGATGGAGTGGTGTTCCAAGGAATGAAAACCTCACTCTGACTTTGTGCAGTGGTTTGTGCGCTACTAAAAACAGATCGAGTCCAAACGTTTGGGAGTTTTTGTGGAGGGGTAAGGGAAGCTGGCATCGGTCTCTGTGGGGGGCTTGGAAACAAAGCACTGCCTGTTCTCCCCTCCCCAGCTGCCTTGCTCTGGGCCAGGCCTCCAGAGAGCTGCACTCAGTCACCCTCCCCAGCTGCTACTTGGCTTTTCTTTCTCAGCTTCACAGGAACTGCCAGCAAACTCCTTCACACAGCAAAACCCCCCCACACCCCACGTGGCAGGGCATGCGGGACAGAAACGATCCCAGTGGGCCAGAGGGTTCAGTGGACAAGGGGTTCACACAGCCTCCTGGCCACCACCAAGACAGAGGCACTTAGGCATTTTTGACATTTTCCATTAAAATAAATAGCTATAGCTGGTACCTGAGCAGCAGCTGGCGACACAGCTGCCCCTGTACAGACCCCAGCAGTAACACGTCCAAGGCATCAGTGCTGTCCTCACAGTGCAGGGGCCAAGAACAGCCTCCAGGGAGCCAAGGCACAAACTCCAGCCACGCTGGAGACTCATTCCATTTCCACCTCTCGCTCTGGCAGCACGCTCTCACTCCTCTCCCACGGCACGGGCTCCGGGACGTGGGGGTCATAAGTCCATTTAGGAAAAACGCGCTTGTAGAGGTTCAGCAGCACCGTGTCCTGGGACTTGAGCTGCCCATCGAAGTGGCACTTCATGTGACCGTGGGTCCCTAGGCAGAGGGCAGAAGAGGCCATTAGCAGTCTCTCTGGCCCAGGAGGACCACACCACCCCAGCAGCACAGAGATAAACACCAGATCAAACCTACCCAATGGCTCCTTGATGTGCCCTCTGCGTCCCCACTTTGTCCTCAGCTCCACGGGCTTGAACCACATCACATCCTCTGCAGATGAAAACACGAAAGGCAGGTAAGGAACAGGCTGTACTGCACCAACATAACCACAGGGACAGTTCTGCTTCCAGAACCCCTCTTCCCACCAGAGACGAGCTGTACCTCTGTTGAAGAACATGTATCGCACGACAGCCGTCTTGGTGAAGATCTTGAAGGGGTGGCCACTGAGCACCAGGCGCTTGATGACGATCCTGTCCGGGTCCACGGAGAGCAGGGAGCCCGTGGCAATGAGGTCGTGCATTCCTGCCAGGCACAGTCACCAATGCACCAGGGCAGGTGCCTCCATCACCTCCTCCCCACCACAAACCCCTTCCCCAAAGGGCTGCAGGCCCAGAGCAACCCCACAGCAGGGACAGACAAGTGAGAACAGGGATGGAGGTGAGCTCATCTCAAACAGCACGAAAGGGACAGCTTTTTCAAGTCATACTTTCTGGAGAGATGCACTTGTAAGCAGGGTGTGGGGGACAGTTTGTTTCCCAGACACCACTTCCTCACCATTTATCAACTCACCGTTACTTCTCTGTTTGAAAAGCAGCACTGAGGCAGGAGGGAAAGTGATGGGAGCATAAACAGTCACCACCAGGGCAGCATCTGGGCGCAGGAAACGCTCCAGCTTGTGCTTATCAGCTAGGACAGAACAGCAATGATCAAGATCAGGCCAAGAGCAGTCCCTAGAGCTGTAGGAAACCCCAGAGCCCGTTCTTCCCTGTCCAACAAACATCCCTCCTCTGCTGGCACTGAGTATCTGTGAATAAAGGTGATCCTCTGGCATGGAACTTGGACCTTGCCTGGATCAGTGAACCACCCTTCCCAAGCCCTTCTACTCCCCATGATTTAGTGCCTGCCCTGGAAGCCTCAGAGCCTAGGAGTGAGTCTTCACAAGAGTCCTTCAGCCAGGTTCAGACACCACGGCTAAGACATCACAGGCTTCCTGCTCTAGAATCCCCAACCCCACTCCTGGTGTACCCAGCCCCTGCCAAACCTGAGGTGTGCTGGGAGAACAGGGGGGAGGCTCGGAAGCGTCTGAACCCGCAGTGGAAGATCAGCTCCTCCTTGGCCCTCACTGGCTCGCTGTTGCCGGGATGCCGACACACCAGGAAGTTCAACACGGACATCTGGAAGAGGCAGCACAGTGAGGGGCTGCTGGCAGGGGATGGTGGGCAGCAGAAAGCACCAGGACACTGCAGCAGAGATGAATGTCCTCGAAAATGGGGTCCCAAAAAGTCACTGCTCACCTGTGCCAGGCTCAGATACTTTATCCTAAACCCCCCCCCAGCAGCTTCTGCGTGCTCTGAGCTGCTTTGAAACAGGAGCAACGTGGGGAGATTTCAGCCCAAACCCTCTGCAGCCAGACCCTGTCCAAGCCCTGCAGCCTGAAGGAACAAGGAGCTGCGCATCTCTCCAAGGTATCATCCCTTTTGTTCACCTTTTGTTCGTGGGGAAGCAGCGAGAACAGGACCAGGGGTTTCCCTTCCCTGAAGCTCTCCATCACCGAGACAGGGACGTTGCAGACGTGAAGTGTAACGTACCAGCCCACCTGCCAAGACAGGAGCAGTTGTGAACGCTTCTCTCAACAAAAAAAAGTGTCAGAAGATGTGCCTGGATTAGGGAAGGAATCCAGGAAAAAACTGTCTGAACTTAAGGCTTCATGCTAAGAACCTGCTGGCTGAAGGATCCACCCAACCACCTCCCTGCTAAGTCACTCCTGTTGGGAGCAAAGGAACACAGCAGGGAAAGAGAGCAGCAAAAGGGAGTTACCGAAGCTCCTTCAGCCTCCTCCTTCTCTATTTGCCTGAAGAGGTTCTTTCTTGTTCGGGAGAAGTCCTGGAACTGGAAGATCCTGGCATAATCTCTTGGAAGATTCTCTTTGGGGTCCCATGGAGAAGTCCGGAAGCTTTTCAGCCCCCTGTACTTCTGGAACCTAGAGAACAGAGAGCAGGAATGACAATTTACTTCACCAATTGAGGTGAATCCCATCCTTCACCACCACCTGTGGTCTGCAGGGTCTCACACCTCCAGGGAGGGCAAAGGGAGCAAACACTAGCCCTCAGGAAAGATCTCGGTGCAAAGAGAGCTAAAACCAGCAGCCAAATCCCCAACCAACCTGTCCTTGCCTCAGGGCCACCCTCCTCCCTCTCCCAGGTCAGGACCCAGCTCTCCCTGCCAACTAGTGCCTGCTCTGGAAGCCTCAGAGCCAAAAAGAGTCTTCACAAGAGTCCTTCAGCCAGGTTCAGACACCACGGCTACGACATCATAGGCTTCCTCACCAAATTAAACAGGCACCTTCCCAGCAAAGCATCCCATTTCTTACCTGACTCTGGCAGGCACATCCCGTGGCGTGTCCACCTCATCTGGAAACATCTCATCCATTCTCTCCTGTTTGTATCTCTCC
Organism: Rhagologus leucostigma; assembly: GCA_013397725.1. Classification (NCBI taxonomy): domain Eukaryota; kingdom Metazoa; phylum Chordata; class Aves; order Passeriformes; genus Rhagologus; species Rhagologus leucostigma. Next base: position 122,356 of record VZTD01003618.1, read on the forward strand.
AGCATCTGTTCATCCTCCTCCATCTTCTCGTCATACTGGTCATCCCGCAGGCACTCGGACACGGTCATGGTCTCGCTCTCCTCCTCCCCAGCTTCCTCCTCACTGCTCTCCCCATCCTGGCACAGGGCAGCACAGAGCCTGTGAGCACACAGAGCTGTGCATGCAGCACTGGCACCCTGGGTGTGCTCACACTGTGTGATTTGGGACCCCAGCCCATCATTTTGGGGTCTAATAGGCCAAAAAAGCAACGTGATACATGGGGGGATTTAAAAATGGAAATCCAGGCAAGTCCTGGCTCTGCATCGTTCCATTGCGTAGACAGAGCATGGCGGAAGGACAGAATTGTCCTAGAATATGCAGTAATGGCCTGGAGATCATCTGTGCTACCAGCTCTTGGAGGTACCTGAGAAACTGCCTCTTCCATCAGATCATCATCCATGTCATCATCTTCGTCATCATCATCGTCATCCTTCTCACTGCCTTCTTCTCCATCATCCACAATCCAGGCAGCCTGGTACTTGGATGTGCCTTTGGGGACCTTCACCACCCTCCTGTTTGCCTTCAGAGAATCTGTAGGATTCCCACCAGTGGTTAATACAGGAACAATTCTCCTTCCCCTCAGCCACATTTATACCAGGACAGCCAAAACCAGATCTAGACCAGAATTGCTATTTCCCAGCAGAGAATTTGTCAGAACAGCCAAAATCTGCTAACTTGCCAGACAAACCACCCAGCCTGCTGGCCACCTGATGGGACTGGGGATGGAAGCCATCCCAACTAGGATGTGTCTTCACAGCCACCCTGGTGACAGAAGTTTCTAACAACCCTCCTAAGAGGGACAAGGGAAAGATACAGAACCATTGCTTCTGCTCACCTTCTGCTTCCTGCAGCTCTTCTTCAGTGGGCCACGTCTGCTCCCCTTCCATGGGATCAGGAACCACTTCTGACTGCAGGGACTCCTGCTTGCTTGGATCTACCTTCATCAGGACCTTGACATCTTCCTCCATCTCATCAGCACCATTTCCAGAGTCATCCTGAAGGGCGAGAGCAGAGTTCCCAGCTCTGAACACACCTGGCCGAAGCCTGCGATCAGCCTCAAGTGAAACCCCCTTCATGATGTCGTGACGCAGCCTTCACTGCACACTGCAGGCAAGGAACCTCAGCCCAGCAGCAGAACACAGATAAAACTCCCTTTCCCCTCCTCTTTTCCCCAGTGAAAGTTTAGAAGTCTTGTGTTCTAAGAGGACTGGCAAAGCCCTCACCCCACACACCTGAACCTCCCTGTCGTGACTCCTCTTCTGTCCTTTAACCGCTCGTGGGTTCAAAGAGAGGGGGTCTGGAGGGGCATCCACCTGGCTGACCTGGAAGTCCCCATGCCCCACAATGTGCACCAGGCTGTTCACACTGAGGGTCTGTCCCCGGACGAAGCCAGACACCTTCAGGGTGCCAACCAGGTCGCTGTCCTGGCTGGGCACAAACTCAGCAGCGCGGGCGAGCAGGTGAGCGCGGCGGTCCCGAAAAGCCAGGTGCCGCTGCTTCTGGGAGCTGAGGTGCCTGAGCAGCAGCGAGGATTCCTGCTCCGTGTTCAGTGGGAAGAGCTTGGCCTCGGGAAAGCGCTTCTCGATGGATTTGGAGAGTTTCTTCCTGGCATCTATCCTCTTCTTAGGGGGCAGGTCAGTGCCTCCCGGGACAGCCAGAGCTGCCGAGCAGAGAACAGAGCTCAGGATCACATCCTAAACCTTCTTATGTCCTTTTTACCAAACACAGGCAAGTACTGGGATGTCAGCAGCCCAAATGGTCAGATTTGCACCACGCGGTACAAAAGGAGCTTCACTGGTTTCAGTGGTGCCCAACAGGGCAAGGAGCAACGGCCATAAACTGAAATGAAAGAACCTCCACCTCAACACAAGGAAAAATTTCTTTTCACTGAAGGTGGCAGAGCCCTGAAATTTAATTACTGTGGCAGTAAATCTCCATTAAGCACCCCCACAGAAGCCCAAACCATTCCTCACCGTAACTGGGGAGCCCCTGTGCGAACAGGCAGGAGAGGCAGTGCTCCCCAGCACTGTCCCAGCCATCCACAGGATCCAGGACGAACAGCAGGGAGTCGGCAACCTTGGCAAGGTCTAAGACAGCGTGAAGGTCTCCTGCACCCAAAACACCTCCATTAGCGGGGCTGCCAGAGGTACCAGAACCAGGAACCCCAACCAACAACGGTGCCTCCTCACCTGCCTGTGCTGTGACAAAGCGCCAGCGCTGCTTGAGCCGGGGGCAGAGCAGGGCAAAGCCACCAGCTCTGCCCTCATCCGCACGGACAACGGCCGAGTCCTGGCTCTGCAGCAGGCGCAGGGTGTCGTGGGCTGCAGCCCTGCTGTGCAGCAGCACCACCACCACGAGGTGCGGGGGCCCATCCCTGCTGCCAAGGCTGCGCTTCTCCGCCAGCACCTGCGGGCACAAGGGCACAGCGTGAACCCCAGCCCACATCCAGCAGCTCTCCCGGCCCCAGGATCACGGCAAGATTCCTCCCCACCGCAACCCGAACACAGCCGGTCCAATAATGCTTCGCTTGACCCAAACCGAACCAGCCCTGGCACCCGCTCGTGTCCCCCGCAAAGACCCAAACCCCGAAGTTACATCGCCCACATCGAGACCCGCCCCGGCCCCATCCTAAGCTCCCTCGGGCACAGACTCGAACCGACCCGTTTCCCGCTCCCCCCCGCAAGAACCAGCCCGGCCGCGCCCGGTTTCCCCGGGTGTCTCACCGCCTCCTTGCGCTGCCGGCGGAGCTGCAGCGCCTGATGCCGCCGGTCCACCCTGTTCAGATCGCGGAGCCGCCGGCGGGGCTGGGCCTTGACGGGGACGCGGCCTGGAGAGGAAAGACAACGGTCAGGCGGGCCGAGGGCGGCGGGGAACCCGCGGGGAGCGCGTCCCGCCTCACCTCCAGCGCGGCGCTGCGAGGACCCGCTGTGTTTGCCGCCCTTGTGCGCCTTGTTCTGCTGTTTGAGCGGCCCGGGCCGGTGGGCGCCCACCGCCGCCATCACCATGCTGCCGCCTCGCCGCCACCGCCTCGGCGCGCCCGCCGCTGCGTCACTTCCGGCGCGACGGGGACGCGCGGGGACTCACGTGGGCGGCGAGAGGGAGGGACGGGATGGGACCGGGACCGACCCCCGGGAAAGGACACTCGGGAAAGGATCCCCGGGAAAGGACAGGGGCGAGCCCCGGGGCAATGAGAGGCGGGAGCCAGAGCCGTTCGTTCAGCGCTTTATTGGTTGGTTCTTTGTACAGGTATTTACACAGAGAGGGGGAAGGGGCTCGGCCGCGCTCCGGGAAGGGGCCCGAGGGATGAAGCGGTTGGGGAAAGGCCCTGCCGAGCCTCTGGCATCGCGCCCAGGCCCCAGGGCAGGTCGGCGCTGCTCCCTCCGCAAAGCCTGATGGAGTGGAAACATTCCTACCGTGCCTCGGCCCGTGTGTTACCGGCAGCGCCGTGACCTCGGTCTTGCCAATCATTATCCAGCCAGGAATGTCTGTTCCTAGGGAGAGGCCTCGGCCGTACCCAGCCCCGATGGGACATCACCCCAAACAACGCAGCAGAGCCCCTGCCCCCGCATCACTCCATCCCTTTGGCATACAGCTCTCTGCTGGGTACGGGAAGCAGTAGGGCCGCAGCACCCCAGAAACACGTGCGTGAGCAGCAAGGTTTAAACATTCACAGGGGTGTTGCAATCGCCAGGAAAGCTGAAGCAACCCGAGGGAGAGGCAGGGCAGCTGCTACTCCCATCCCGACTGAGCAACTGCATGGGAAGGGAAAAGCAGGTTCCTACAAGGTTCCTGCTGCCTCTGAACTTGAGGCACCTTCCCACCTCTTCCTCCTGAGAGGAAATCAGCGTGACAGCAGCAATGTGGGGTTGTCAGCTGTGAACTGGTCTTTAGGGATCCTTTTCTACCCCTAAAAGGAGACTGGCTGTTGAAACCTTTGAAACTCTACGTACGAGCATGTACTACCTGAGAGGAAGGAAGACACAAAATTAAAGAGACTGGTGACAGATGAACACCGTAGTGATGAAGTCTCTCTAAACAGGAATCCACTGGCTGTGGGACAGCATGAGAGTCTCTCCCAAAGGCTGTTGGGCATTAGCCAAGACAGCCCACAGCACTGCCACAGCTCTGCCTTGCAGAGCCAAAGGCAAAGAGGCTGCTCAGAGGGGGCTCCGGGGAAGAGGGAGTAACTGGGATACTGCTAAATCAAGGAAAACATCCCGTGAGTTAGTTACACCTTGTCACTTAGGCAAGACTAGGGAAAGGGGGAAGGTTGGAAACTCTCTTCCTAGGGTTATCACAAAGCCAAATCCTTCTGCCTCTGTGTCACACAGAAGTGTGGAAACCCACAGACAGCCAGAAGGGTCCCACACCGTGGAGGCTCACGATCTTTGCAGTCCTCAGAGCTGCTGAGAGCTGCTCTGGCTTTCCCACGCATCCATACATTGTCATCTTACAGGGATTTCACTGACCTGCACAGTCCTGTGGGGCCCTCCAGACACACACTACCAAAAAAATCACAACCTGCCGAGCAAAGCAAGCAGGAGCAGAAAGCCAAGCACTGCCTCACTGGCTGACAGCATTCCAGGCGAAAACAAGCATTCCTGTCAAGCAGAAAATACCAAGGAAATATGGATGCAGCCACAGTGTGAGCAGGGAAGAGCCCTCCAGCAGCTGAGATGCAAATCCCTGCAGCAAAGCAAAGCCCTGGCAGGGGGAGGGTTCCCTTCAGATCTCCTGTACCATCACAGAGCCTGGTGCTCTGCACACACGGGACACTGTGACAGCACCTGCTCAGCACCGTCTGTCACCCACCTTGTCCCCTCTGCACCCTCTTCTCCAAAAAAACCCAAGCTTTGCATCACAGCGCAAAGCCCAGACAAGCTGTGCCGTGAGGAGTGCAGCGCACAGGCTGCTCCAACCCTGCCTGAATCCCAAAAAGCAGCTGCACTGCAGGAAAGCTGAGCTCACATTCCTGTTCCCTAAAGGGAGAGCAGCTGCTTCTGAAGCAGCAAGAACTCTGGGCTGACTCCACACGGTGGGGAGCAACAAGCTGGGACAGGCTGGATGCAAAGCCACGGCCTTGGTTTAGGAAGGAAGACTGGTTGCAACTGGAAGGGCCAGTTTATTAGAGAAACCTCACATTGCAGAGAAGTCACAACACATTGGAAAGGGTCCAGGCCTGCTGAGGGGGGCCAGTCTTCTGCAGCAGCACAGATCTACATCCCCCAACCCCAGCAGGTGCCACAGAGGGAAGGGTTACCTGTTAACACAGCTTATGTTTTACAAGCAGCCCGAGGGAGCCAGTAGTAAAGTTCCAAAAAAAAGCCTCCCCCTCAGACAACAGTTAAAACAAAAATGGTTTAAAATGTTTAAAAGCTCCGTGTTCTTGGCTGCAGCATAAAGGGGAGGCAAAGGTCTACAACACACACAGGCCTCCGTGGGTCTGGGCACTCGCTCTGATCTACCAGTGAAGGCCGGAGGGAGGGGTCTTCTCATCTTTGTTGCTTTCCAGGGAAAAGGGTGGGATTCGGACATCAAAGTGGGAGCCATCAGGCCTCTCAAATCGAAAAGTGCCCCTGCAAAAATAATGGCAGAGATCACGCTGAGGCCAGGGACAAACACACCTAGGAAGCATCAGCGAGAAGGTAAGACCTGAGCTCTCGCATATCCTGGGGGTCCGTCTGCAAGGCTGGTCCAGCAGCAAGGACACGGGCTCAGCTGCAGCACGCCTGCTGCCAAGGTGACTCATTTAGGGAGGACTCCTGGGCAGTTTTACATCACATCCCTAAGACATTTCCTGCACAAAGCTGTGATGATTGCAGCCCACAGGAGTCAAGCACCCTCCACGCACCTGCAGCGTTTACCCAACTCCCACTCCACAGGAGACACAGCCATCTGAGCTATTTTTACAAGCTGGTGACACGTAAATTCGGATTTGTATTTCTTGGCAGGAGCTCCACTGGTTGTCTCTGACATGAAGAAATCCCCTCACAGATGTAATGTGGAATAGCTTCAGCTTTGCATTTCAGAACTGAACCTGCCTGTCCTGGTACAACCCTTTGTTTACTGCTCTGAACTCCATGCAACTGTACTGCAGAACATGACATGGGCAAGAGGGTTGTGGAGATAAATTAACAGGTTCTCAGGGCAGAGAGGACACAACTGAACACCAGAAGTCAAGCTGAGCAGCTTCTGAGCTGCAGAACCTTTGTCTCTTTCTCTTCAGGATGTATGCAGAGAGGAAAAAACTACCAGACCATCTGGTTTTATTCCCCAGGGCATGCATTCAGGCAATTCAAAACGCTTCACATGGCAAACAAGGTATACCATATATGCAGAGCTGCTCTCCTGGTCTTCCCCACTCAAAGGCAGCTTAACTCTGAAGCAGATTTACTTTAAAAATGCAGAAAGACCTGCCATACAGAAGGCAAGAGGTGGCTGTGCAATCCTTGTCCACACAGAGGTGACACTAAATGTGCTAACCCAGCCAAAAGGCAAATAAAGGGAAACTGCTTTAACCCTGAGGCACAGGAAAAGAACAGCTCAGCTGGGCACTTCCCTCCCTGCACTTATAGAAGAAGAGACTTAAACACCAGTTAGACTGAAGGCCTTACCTGGTCTATGCAGGAAAACCCCTGCATGCCAATTCCTGACACAGAAGTGCACAGGGATGGAGTTAAAGCCCAATCCTCTCTCAAGAGAGGGACACCAGAGCACACATCCCTGCTGCTGAGGCAATCATCAGCACGAGGCCTTGGCTCTTGCACCAAGGACCGAAAGGGAGAACTGCTTCATGGCTTTAAATCCAGTCTAGCACACACAGCACGAGGATCTATTATCCTGGAACCTCTCCTGGTGCAGGGAACCAACAGATCATCTTATCACTAACTGGGACACAGCTAGAGAGAAGCTCATCAAATTTTAGCTACCAAATATGCCCTGTCCAGTCCACTTCGACCCAGCTTTCAGCCACAACCCCAGGCTGCAAACTTAACCTGAGCTCGCTGCTAGGGGGTCCTACACCCAAAAAACACTGCTGCAGCAGTAAGGGCTTCTTACCACATGTGACCACTGGATGCCTGCAGGGAGACGTGGCTGCTGTACTGAAATGCTGGCTGTTCTTTGGACAAAACTGGCTCCTGAGAAGACAAGAGACCATCGGGCATCAGCAATTCTACCACAGATAGGCATCAACAGGAAATTTATATAGCATGAAAAAAAAAAAAAACAACCAGAGACCTACATCCCAGCACTTCTGCCTATTACACAGCAAACAATTTGTCCACTGAGTAGTGCCAGAATGCCGTTATCATTCCAGTTTTCCAACCACCAGTCATTTAGGATCATTCTCTAATATTCGGTGTGAAGTTTCAGTTCATGCAGACAAACAACAGATGGAAAGCTCACGTGATTTTTTCATTGCCAGTTTCCCACTCCATCTATTTCCAGTGCCCACTAAGCCATTTACTGGCAAATCCACCCAACCAAGCGAGAGGACTCCAGCAAAGGGCTGTGCTTCCCCCAAAAAAAATCTGCATGGTACCTACCCTTCCTACAACCCCACGGCCCCGGACCGTTTCCAAGGTGCCAGACAAGCTGAATATCCTCCAGTGTCGCTCTCGGAGCTGCACCACTTCACTGTCCAGGTTCTCCAGGCGAATACAGTAGCGCCACTGGACAGAAGAAAGACTCTTATCAAGAGCTGGAATCAGCTGCAACCAGTTGATAACCCACAGCTGATGCTGGGAAACAGTTGCCAGGCAAGGGCTACTCTCTCTCAGAGCTTATCATACAGCAGTGATGCCACAGCAAATAAACTCCTTCCCTTTAGCTGCTCCGTGACACAAAAGGCACTTACCCAGTAGACATGGGAGTTCTGGGCTTCCTGTCAAGAGAAACAAAAGACTTTAGCAGCTGCCCTCGGACACGTGGTGCCAAAAACCTCTTCAGCTGTCGGCACAGCACCAGCACAGGGGCTCTCACTCCGTGCCAGGGTGACGCAGAGAGCTCACATGAGCACAGACTGCTGCTCTCCAAGGCCTTCCATCAGCAGAGCCTGGCACTGGCTCTGCTGTAAAGTAATCATGAGGTGGGAGATTTGCAAGGATCCCGTGACAACCCAGGGTTCATCCGCATGTTAATTATGCACTTTCTACAGATCTAGAAACACCCCGTTCCTTGTCTTCGGACACCTACTTTTCTGACAAGGTTAGGACAAACATCAGCTGGACTCCACAAAATTTGCAAATCCACACCAAAACGTGCACCTGCCACAGCTCAAGCTCCCCAACAACCGTGCTCAGAATTCAAACCGCTGTGGGAATTCCACTCAGCAGTCTGTTGGAGCCGCATTATTTCGGACAGTCCATGTGAAGTTCTGTGCTATAAAGAGCACGTGGTTATCAGCTAAATCCAGAAGGTTTTAGCCAAACCCTCTAAGCCAAACTAGAGGCAGGAAACGGGCAGGCAACCCCAGCCCATCACTGGGCAGGATAACAGACATGTCTGTTGTTACAGAGCAGATGGCCCCGGTGTCACCTCACGTGACTGAGGCAGTAACAGGAACAATTCACAAGCCTTCCTAAATATCTTCCTAGCACTGTTGTGCAGAACATTACAGGTTATTTCTCATCCTACTGATAACCAGCAAAAGCCAATATACAGGAGCTGTTCTCCAAAAAATATATGACAAAACAGTTTCATGTTTATACCCACGAGAACGAAATTGCAACTGTGGTTAAATGTCACTTCTCCAGTAAGCAGAAGGTACCTTCAGGCAGCAAGCTGGTCTTACAAAAAACATGCCAGTGAAGCAAATGGCAGAATGAACAGAGCAGCACAGACTTACCCTCATGCCCATGTAGAAAGGGATGACGGTGACACGGATGTTCTCCGTGGTTTCTCGGTGCACATCCGAGAGCTCTAGCCAGGGGTGGTTCTTCTCCTGCCAGGCACACAGAGTATCCCTTGCTACAAAAGGTGGGGCTGTGGGGAGGGAAAGGTGAGGCTTCATGGGGAGAGGCAACACTGTAGCTGGAGGGCTCTACCCTCAAAACAATTCCTTTCACATAGTTAAAAACAAATATTCAAAGGCAGCTTCACTGTAACAAACCCCAAGGCAGACATGATTTTTCTCCCATATCCAAGATGATGGGGTTTGGGTACTTGTTATAGAGCACTGCAAGCATCTGGCTCTGAAGAACTCCCTGTGAAGCCAGAATTTACCTTTTGTTTGGTCGTACATGAGGAACCTCTCAAAGAGCTCATGCTGGATGGGCACTTGATCAGTGGAGCTGTAGGGAAGGATGTCTTCATGGCTTACATAGTCTAAACCTGAAAAAGAAACCCCAAAAGCCATTGAACCTCCCCAGCAAAGAGCAGCTCAGAAGTCTCCTGGCAGAAAAATTGATCACACTAGTGAGAAGTTAGGAAAAGGATTTTGGCAGAAGCCAAAGCTGATATCACAACTGCAAGGAAGAATGGAGGAGACGTGCCAGGAATAACTCTTGGCAGTGTTCTCCTGTGAGATTTTTCATGGAATGACTCCTTTGATAAACACACACTGCCCTGCAAAGTGCCTGCACTGCCCCAGAAGCACTTCGGGCAGGAAGTGCCCAGGACAGGAATAAATCCAGCTGTCCTGATGACAAAGTAGAACAGCCTATATGCACCTTGGTATGGGATCTGTGTCTCAAGAGCTCTGATTTGAATCAGACATGTCTGTGTCTGATCACAGAGCGCTCAACTTCCAGCTACCCAAAGGGCTTCCTGCACTTTAGTCACTCTGTTGTCTCCAGCACAGCCCTAAGCTATGGACAGATCCACTACAGAATGTCCTGTCGGAAGCGCTGCTTCACTGGCAGGAGTTGACCACTGATGACTTTTCTGACCTCACCTCACAACAATCAGAGGCTGCAGGAGTTTTTGCTCACCTGGGATGGCATAGAGGGCTCTGCTGTCATCATGATTTGCCAGGAACGTCACTGCCTCGGTCTGTGATCTCTGGGACTGAGAAACAGAGAGGTTTATGTCTTTCTGTGTGGATTGTTGCAGGACAGTTTCCAGTCATATTTCAGTTCACTACTGTGGTTTATAAAGCACGTAATGTTTATTTCATTGAACCAATTCACCTCAGAACTTCTCTCCATTTAATTCCTCTAAGCTAACTCTCCACTCAAACAAGCGAGGAGCATTGTCAGTGCTGCAGCCCACATTCCCAATGACCTGCGTGCAACAGCGTAGCAACGGCACCAGGAAGAGGAAAGGAGGTTGGAAAGGGGAAACATGATCCAGAGAACGGTCGTATGACATTCCACATGATCTTTCTCAGGGAAAATATACCTTGAAGAATAAATTTATCCAAAAATCCTAACCAATCCAGTTAGCCACCAAAGCCATTTTCTTTCAGTGCCTGCCCCTCTGAACCACGCACGTAGGAGAAAATGCTCAAGTTTCAATACCAAGATTACTCATTACTTACTATATGTGGGCAATCCCGAGCATCTATTAACACCTGGTAGTAAGTGTGTGTCTTGCCCTTGACCTCTTTGGAACCATGGCCTGCCACATTCTCGTTCCTAAAGAGAAAAGCAGAGCTCTGAGCTCAAGCACGGGATGGCAGCAAATTCTTGTTACCAGAACCGCGCACTCATAAACAATGATTTTTTTTTTTTTAAAAGCCACATTTCGCAGCCTGTGATCATTTGGTTGCACCCAAACCAAAGCCCCATCAGCCACCCACACAATGACAGACGAGCTGAGATGACCATCAGTGGGGTTTGGCACAGGCACAACAGCTCAGAGGTTCTTCCTGCTAGATCTAACTCAAAAAGGGACTTTTGTATAATACAAAGTGCCAGGAGCATGATTTTTAAATTCATTTTTATTTCCTTCACACACACACACACACACACTTCCACCCTTCATACTTCATCCTGTCTCTAATTAACACAAAATTAATACTCAATGCTTAATAATGAAGTATCTCCTCTTTAAGCACCTCTCCTAGTTTACACTCATGCAAACAGACCCATGCCATTGCCCTCCTTAAAAACACTTGTTTACCCCAAATAGGAAACTCACTACAAAATGTAAATCTAACACTACAACAACATGAACCAGAACAAATCCTCAAATCCTTACTTTTCTGTGACAGGAGAAGCCACATCCCGATCATAAAGCCTGGCTTGCCAGGGAAACAGGACTATTCCTCGATAGCCAAACACACTGTGAAGGAAGAGCTGCAAGGAACAAATAATTGCAGTTGAATTATTTTAAAAATTTGTTAACTGAGGTAAAACTACAAAATTTACAAAGGGTTTAATGTGTGGGATGGGGATACAGGGACAACCGCCACTGTGATGACCCAGAGCAGAAAGAGGGAACACGAACAGTTTGGGATGGGAGAAGAAATCCACGTCATCTCCATCCCATAAAAGGGAAGAACTCAAGCAGTAACGCAGTAACAGAGCAGCAGAAAGGAGAGACTGCTCAGAAACAGATCTGAAAGTCTTAAGGACAGGAATTACAAGTTTAGTTGTTATTTCTCAAATTCAGTGGTTGTCTCTCTGGATCCCTGAGGGAGAAAACCCCAAAACAAGACCAGTAGAGCGAACGCCATTGTACAACAGTTGTGTCGTGCTGCAGATTCTTATCACCCTGCTATTGTCAGATGACTGACAAACTGCAGACATAGCACAGACAAGGAGCACTGAACTGTAACACTCCTGCCCTTCTGCTGCTGAGATTTTCCTTATGGGAAATCCCTCGGCTGCCCAATCCCTGTGGCACGAGGCTGCAGGGTCAGCTGTGCCCCCCCAGAACCCCCTACCTGGCCTGTCTCGTATTTGCCGTGCTGCTTCGGGGCCTCAAATACCCCCACGGTCTCGAGCACTTTGCCTTCGGGACGGTTCCTGGGAGCAGAGAGGCAGCTTGGAGGGTTTGCAGGGGCTGAAGCAAGCCCCCACGCCACGGGGACGCTGCTCCCCACCTTGTGCCTCCCTGGGGTACCCCACAAGAGCCCCACCACGCACCGGGCTGCCCAGTCCCACTCCCTCCTCTGCCCTCCACCCTTTGCCACTCTCCCCTTTCCCAGCTGCCCTGCACACCCTCACCCAGCTGTCCCTTTAGCCCTCTCCCATATCTCTGCCCCGACAGCCCCCCAACTCTTTCACAGT
>VZTD01003618.1:138651-164010 GCA_013397725.1 Rhagologus leucostigma
CGTCGGGGCACGGTGGGACCCGTGAGGACCCCGGGGCTCGGGGACCCACCTGCCACTCGCCCCCTGCGCCCCCTTCCCCGGCTCCCCGCCCTCCCCCGCTCGCCCCCCGCCATGCGACCGCCGCTCTCCCGCAGGGCTGGCACCGGTCAATGTTTAACCGGAGCGGTGGTACCGGTTGTGCGGGGCAGCCGGGGCCGGCTGGCGGTGGCTCCCGCCGGGACCGGCCGGGCGCTGCGGACACCCCGAGCACCGTGTGCTGGGGGGCGCATGGAACAAGAGGGGGAGCGGGGCGGGGACCCCCAGCCGGACCCCCGGCCCAGAACGCTCCCACGGGGCCAGGAGAGACCGTAAGTTGTCGGGGAGACGGAGGAGACAGCGGCCACCCCGTCCTGGAGCAGCAGGACTTGGGCAGTGACTGCCCGACTGATACAGGCAGCGGGGGGTGGCACCCCAAAAAGGCTGGGGGGGGCGGACAGGACCGTCCTTCCGCGGCGACATGGCGGGGACAGCGAGCTCTGTTCCCTGCCAGGCCTTAGGGCACAGTGGAGGTGGGAGGACGGTGCGAGCACAGCATGACCGGGGGTCCCTCTACCCCAGCCCCCGGGATGCCCGCGGGCAGAACCCCCCAGCTGGGGGGCACCCAACCACCCTGCTGCCCTCTGTTCCCCAAAGGAGCCCTGGAGAGGAACGGGAGGGCCCCGTGGAGGGCAGAGAGACGCGCCTGAGAGTGGTGCTAAGGTAAGGGGAGACGAAAGGGCTCAGGGACGCAGCAGGAACCTCCCTGCCTGGGGCAAGGTCACAACAGGGCTCCCCAGGGTCCCCATGCAGCGACACCTCTGTGTCCCTGTCCACACCCCACCATTAGAGTCCGGCCACTGACCTGCACGGAGACGCGGCGAGGTGACCAGCAAGTTGTGCACAGCCTCGGCGACGGCGCCGTCCACGTAAGTGTCACCTCCCCGCGGGGGTGTCGGGGGCGGGGGACAGCTGCGGCACCCCCTGAGCCACCGCTGTCCCCACGGCCAGGTAAGCGCGGCCAGGCACGATGCCACCTTTGGCTTCAGCGCCGTGTTCGACGCCGGCGCCTCGCAGGAGGCTGTGTTCGAAGGCAGCGGGATGAGGCAGCTGGTGGAGCTGGCCGTAGACGGGTGAGTCCCGGAGAGCCCCCCGCGGACCCCAACCCCTCATCCACCCCACGCCGGGCCTTTCCGGCGCGTTTGCACTGCCGGGGCTGTGTCGGGAGGTGGCATCCCTGTGCCACCGCCTGGGGCCGCGCCTGACGCTCGGCATCTTCCCCAGCTTCTCCTGCACCGTCTTTGCCTTCGGGCAGACCGGCTCGGGGAAGACCTACACCCTGATGGGACCCCTCGCCCAGGTACAACGCTGTCCCCCCGCCATTTGACCTGATCCTGGTGGTGGGATGGGCTCTTCCCGCCCGGTCGTGGGCTCTGGGAGCAGGTGTGTGCCCGATGTGCCCGCTCACCGTGCTGGCATCTCCGCAGAGCGAGACCCAGCCGGCATCCCCGGCCCTGCTGGGGCTGATGCAGAGATCCTTCACCTGCCTCCTGGAGCAGAGCCGGAGCCGTGGCTCTGACCTGGCTCTCAGTGCTTCCTACCTGGAGATCTACAACGAACAGGTAAGTGCCTGCCCAGCCGCCCAGTCCGGCCCTGCTGGCACCCTGTGCCCCGCTCCCCCGGTGCCTTCCCTCTGCCGTATCCCCAGGTCCGGGACCTGCTGAGCCCGGGGCCACCGTGTGCCCTGCCCCTGCGATGGAGCAAAACCCGCGGCTTCTACGTGGAGAACCAGCTCAGTGTGGAATTCGAGAGCCTGGAGGCCATCGTCAGCCTGCTCCTGCAAGGTGCTGAGCCGCGGGCACAGGGCTGGGACATGTTCAGGGGCTGCTAGACCCGGTATGGGGGGATTCAGCCCCCCGCAGACCGTCCCCAGGGCTGGTGGGGCTCTGATGGCAGCCAGGAGCAGCAGCTCCCCGTTCTGCTGCAGAGCCAAGGCCGGCTCGTGCCTGGCAGGGAGTGGTGGGCAGTGGATGCTGTGAGGTGTGGGGCAGGGATTTGGGATGTCGTGCAATCAATTCCTCCCCCTGCAGGATCCCAGAGGCGCCGGACCTCGGCACATGCCCTCAACAGGCACTCGAGCCGCAGCCACGCCCTTCTGACCGTCCACATCCGCAGCCGAGCCGTGAGCGCACATCCTGCTCCAGGGGAGGGCTGGGGGGTTCAGGGCTCGTCGCGGGGCTGCAAACAGGTCCATGCTCTCCTCAAGGGTACACTGGTGGGGCTGGAGTGAGCAGCAGGGAGTCCCATTCGACACCCAGGGGTCGGGACGCTGCTGTGGGCATTGGGGAAGGGGCGATGGGGGCCAAAGCATCGCCTCCCCAACACCGGTCCCCCAGGGCAGCGCCTGCCCCAGCAAGCAGGGCGCGCTGTGCTTCGTGGACCTGGCCGGCAGCGAGCGGGTGAAGGAGACCGGCTCCAGCGGGGAGCTCTCCGTGGAGGCCAACAGCATCAACCGCAGCCTCCTGGCGCTGGGTAAGAGCTGGGGGACCCGCCCTGGGAGCCCTGCTGGCCCCCACCGGAGCCCTGTCACATCCTTCGTGGCTCATCCTCCGGCAGGACACTGCATCTCCCTTCTGGCCAAACCCCGAGGGAAGCGAACGCACATCCCCTACCGGGACAGCAAGCTCACCCGGCTGCTGGCCCGCTCCCTGGGCGGCTCGGGCATCACCCTGATGGTAAAGCCATGGAGGAGGCTGGGCAGGGGTCTCACCCCGTGGAGGGGAGGGCTGGAATAGGATGGTGACCCTCTGGATGATAGCTCACCTGCAGCTCTTCCTCGTTGGCAGGTCGCCTGCATCTCCCCGTCCTCACGCTGCCTCTCAGAGACGCTGAGCACGCTGCACTACGCCAGCCGTGCCCGGAGGGTCACCACCAGACCCCTGGCCAACAGGGTATCGCAGACAGGGAACCCCTCTGAGCCCCTCTGCCGCCCTGCTGGGACTGTCCTGACCCACCCCTTTATCCACCCACCCCTCCCAGGTGTCCCGGGAGAAGCTGCTGCAAACCTTGGAGCAAGAAATCCATGCCCTGCAGCTGGAAAACCTCTCCCTGCGCCAGCAGCTGTGCCTGCCCAGGGTGCCACTGAGGAGCACGGAGGTCCCAGGGAACCCTCCAAAAGCGTGGTCAGGCTCGGGAGGCAGGTACAGCTCCACAGGGCAGCTCCCACCGGAGGGAACCCCAGCCTGGCCCAGCCTCTACGGTCTCCTGCGGGACTTCGTGGTGGAGAACGAGCAGATGAGGTATGGGAGGCTTGTGCGGGACCCCTGAACAGGGGATCAATGGGCTGGCAGGGCAGCCAGAGCCCTTGGCTGGGCAGCACCCTGCACCAACCAGCCTCCCTCAGGGACTCTGTCGGGCTGGGCAGGGCTCCGAGGTTCCCTGGAGGCTGTCAATGTCCTGCCCTGCTTCCTCACTGCTCCCCAGGCAGCCCCGTCTGTCCCCAGAGCCCAGTGGTGACATCCCAGCTGGCCCGTCCCACAGAGCCACCCGCAGCTCCTGTGACAGCCAGCCCCTGCTCCGGAGTGCCCGCACCCCCCACGTCCACCCTGGCCACTCGGCGAGGCACCGGCGGCCCGACACGACACCCACCTCTGTCCCCCGGCTGCCGGTGAGAGTGGGGGGCCTGGGGTCTGCAGTCATCCTGCCCACGGCGGGGTGAGGATGCACAGACCACCCACCCACTGCTGCCCTCTCTTGCAGAAGCTCCCTCCTGCCTCCAGCCGCCCCAGCTGCCCAGGGTGCCCACAGTGCTGCCCCGGGCCAGCTGATGCCGCCATGTCCCAGGTACAGCCCCGGGGGTCTCTTGGAACGGGGTGGCACAGGGGTGGCACAGCCACCTTGACCGCTCTGCTCACCCCCAGGTGCTGCCAGTGCCCCCCGTGCCACAGCCGGTCCCCCCCGAGGGACGTGCTGGTGTTCTGCCACCTGGACAGGAGGACACGGCTCTGGCCGGCTCCCATCAGCCCCACAGGCACCCCCAGCCGCACCAGAGGAAGCGGTGAGAGCCATTCCTTGGGCATCAGCTGCAGCTCAGAAATTCCCTAGAGTTTCAGGGGGTGGTGGGACAGTAGGTCAGGGTTTGTTCGTGTGTTCTCATGGCAGGAGTCGTGGCAGGAGCAGGAGCTTGTCTCAGCAGCACCCGCTCCACCGGGAGCTGCCAGGCCCTGAGCGCGTTCCGAGCCCTGAGGGAAGGGTCATCCCTTCGGCCCCGCCGTGGCCAGGATTGCCAGAGCCTAGAGGTGAGCGGGGCAGCGGTGGAAGACCAGGCGGGGCCTTGGACGGGCACCCATCCCCAGCACAGCCACTCAGGCGTGGGGCTGTGCACTGATCCTGGGGGAGATGCAGACCTGACCCTGCTGCTCCCCGCTGGCAGCTGCCGGCACCGTCCCTCTCCTCCAGTGGGAAGAGGCACTGGCCTGGCTGGCGGAGCAGATCTGAGCTGCCACAGGCACACCGTGGACGGGGCCAGCATCGGGGATCCGGCACAGACTGGGGGGACGACCACAGCCCTCGGGGACACGGGATCTCGGACTGCAAGGACTGCGCAGACCGCGGGACAGACGGTTGGATGGACGGACAGACAGAGCTCTCCAGCCTGCATGGCTCTCACAGTTTATTTCTGTCTAGCTGGGGCTGTGCTGCCGGTGGCTCTGGGGATCCCATCAGGTGCTCTCCTCCCCGGGCTGGGGGCAGTCCAGCCAGTACTGGGCGATGGAGCGGGGGTAGCGCGGCCGCACCAGGTCCACGCGCTTGGTGCGCAGGTTGACACGGTAGTACTTGTCTGGGGAGGAGGGGACACGGCCGTCAGGACTGTCCCCAGCTCTGGGGAGCTGCCAGCCCTCACTGCCAGCACCTTCCCACCGCATCCCGGAGCTTGGGGACGTTGCAGAGAGAGAGGAGCCCTCCCCAGGCCGCGGAAGCCCTGGTCCCACACCGTTCCTGGATCCTGCCGGGCCAGACTCACCTCCTACAAAGAAGTAGACACTCTGGAGCATCTCACACGTGGAGCCCGACAGCCCATCGCTTTCAACACCTGCTGAGTCGGGGTCGTTCTGCAGCCAGCTCCAGAATCCCAGATTCAGTGACCGGTGGTGGTTGTACCTCTTGCGCTGGCGGCGAGACTTCCTCCTGCGGGGCTGGTGGGAGGCCACGTAGAGCCGGCCGGCCATGGCAGCGTCCAGCCGGCTGGGCACCCCCCGCCAGTCCCGGCTGATGTACCACGGGCCGTTCGCCCCGGCTGGAAAAGGGGCAGAGGGTGAGTCAGAGGGGCAGCAGCGCATGGGGTGAGCTGAGCCCAGCCCCGCAGACAGCCCCCAGCACCTGCTCCGAGACCCACAGGAATGCTCCAAAGGATCCCAGCCTGGATGGGATGTGTGACAGTGACATGGGCCAGGCAGAGCCAGGAGCGGCCCCCCACCCCACCTTTGGCTGGGATCAGCCTTGTGCTGCTGAGCCCCCTTCTCCTCTCCATCTTTCATTCCCCTTGCCCAGGGCTGGGGTTTTCCTGTGGCATCTCCAGCTCCAGTGATAATAAACAGTCCCCAGCGGTGACACCGTGGTGTGAGGTGGCCGGTGATGGGCTCGGTAGCATGGGTGGGATTTGGGATGCTGTGGGAGGTGCAGCTACGGCCTGGGGGGTTCCTATGCGTGGCCTGGGCGGGACACGATGGCTCATCCTGCCTGCCTGTGCTTCCAGGCATCGCTCCCTCCTCCCTGGGTGTCTGCATCCCTCGTGCCCGGTCAGTGCCCGCTGTACTGGCACCCGCCAGCCCTTTCCCCTGGGGCTGGCCCGGCCCTTACGCATCCTGCTGCCAAAGAGGAGCTGGAAAACGTCCTCCCAGCTGTCCCGGTTCATGAAGGCGTAGTGCTTGAACACCGTGGAGGGGGAGGACTTCTCGCAGTCGGCCTGCGTGGGCTGCTGGGCGAAGTCGTAGGACCAGTAGTACTTGTCTAGGAGAGGACGAGCAGGGCGTTAGTGGGGGACAAGCAGGGGGAGCAGCAGAGGGGTGTCCTGCCCGTGCCCAGGGGTGCCAGGCTCTGCCAGGAGCAGGGGGGCTGCCCCTCTTACCCTTGAAGAAATAAACCCTCTCGTTGCCGTGGTAGCTGTGGGCGGGCAGGGCGAACGCCGCGTCCACGTCGTTCGGGATGCCCTCAAAGCCCTCGGAGATGTCCCGTGGGTACCCGGGGTCCAGGGCTCCGTCATCAAAGCGCCAGTACTGGGTGCCCTGCAGGGGGACAGAGAGGGGTTACAGGTGCAGCATCTACTGGCCATGGGTCTGCCAGGAGGAGCGAGTGGGTTCTGGGGAGCCCCATCATGAGGCTGTGGCCGCTTGGGGTCCCAAATAGCCACAGGGTTTTGGGGTATCTGGCAACCACTGTGTGCGTGGGTGCATGGGAGCTGCCAGAAGGGGATATAAGGTGGGTTGAGGGGCTGTGCTGACCACCCTGGGAGTACCCCCAGCCCTGCAGCCCACCTTGAAGAGGTAAGTCTTGCCCTGGCAGTTGATGCGTGTGAAGGCTGCATCGATGGGGCCCTCGATGCCCCAGACGTCACTGATGAGCTTGGGGTAGCCAGGCCTCACGCTGGTCTTGTCCAGCTCGTAGAAGTACTTCCCTGGGGAGAGAGGAGACGTGGGGGCAGCAGGAGGGACTGCAGACACCAGCACGGAGTGACAGCGTGGCAGCGTGTCCCACGTGCCTGGGGAAGGTCCCTAAAATACCTCGGAAAGCGTAAAGGGAACCGTTCTTCAGGTCGGTGAAGGCGTCGAAAGGTTTCCCGCTGCACAGCTCCTCAGGCTCCTCGGACCCATCTGGGGTGGTGCCAGGCAGCTCTGGCAGTATCTCCTCAGGGTTTGGTTTGCTCTCTGGTGTGGTGTCCACCTGCACCGGGGCCGTGGGCAGCTCTGTGGGGTCTGCCACGGGCACCTCGTCCGTGACGAAGTCGACAGTGAGGTTGTAGTCCAGGTAGTCGTCCTCCGGCAAGGCGAAGACGTCTCCCCGGGTCACTGCAGGAGGGAGCAGGGTGGTTCCCACTGGGTTTGGGTGCAGGAGATGCTCCCTCCCAGGCAGTGCAGATTCATAGAATCACGGAATCGTTAAGGTTGGGAAAAGGCCTCTAAAAAAAAGCCTTCAGTTTAACCCAGCACTGCCAGCGCTAAACCTCGTCCCCAAGTGCCACAAGGCCACTTTTTTCAGGACACTTCCAGGCATGGTGATTCCACCTGGGCAGCCTGTTCCAATGCCTGAACACCCTTTCAATGAAGACATCTTTCCTACTATCCAATCTATCCAACTAGCATGGATCCCATGCTGCAGGTGGAAACGAGCCAGCTCCCAAAAACCCCACGTGCTGCGGCGAATCCTGGTGCTGACTTCGCCCTGCGGACACGGGTGGGTGCAGAGCCGACCCAGCACAGACCCTCCGAGCCCCACAGTGTGGGGCACCCCCAGCCACGCCGTTCCCTGGCCAGGAGGGTGGCCGTGGGGACAGTACCTTTGGCTTTGCAGACGGTGGAGTAGTCGCTGCAGCAGCTCTGGTAGTACACACAGAGGGTGTCACACTGGCACTTGTGCCCTGCATCGAAGCCTTCTTCGCAGCGGCCCTCGCAGGAGTCTGCAAAAGCCACCCCACAGCTCAGGAGGAGTAATGTAGGGTGGGTAGTGGGGCCCGTGCCTCTCCCCCCAGCCCAGCCCCAGAGGTGAAAACAAACTTGGGGATGTCCTGGTTGGGGGTACCTCACTTCTTCATGGTCAACTCCATCACCAGGGGTTACAGCAGCTCCTCGCCCTGCTCCCACCCCGGTCCTGCTGGGATGGGAGCCAGGGACTGGACTGTGCCGTGGTCCCAGCTCCGTGCTGGCAGCCCAGCTCTGGGATGGGCAGGGATTTGCCAAGGCACCATTGACACCTGTGTGCTGCCCACTTGCTTTCTCCCCATCCTGCAGGGCACGGCCAACGCGGCCACGGCCACCAGCCGCTCCCTCCCCACCGTGCCCGGGCTGCCCAGCCCCTCCATCAGCCCAGGAGCTGCTCTTGCTCCATCCCCAAAGCACCTGGCTGGCTAAGGCTCACCTTCTGCAGCACGGGTGGTGGTGAGCAGGGCCAGCACGAGGGCAGGGAAGAGCAGCCTCATCCTGGCCGTCCGGGAGCGCAGCCCTCCTGCGACTGTGCGGGCTGGAGCACGGCAGAGCCCCAGCATCCACTGTTTGCTCAGCCTGCCCCGGCGGGAGAAAGCAAACAGCCCAAGGTCGGAACAGGGGAAAAGGGGAAGAGATGGTCTCCCACCCAGCTTCTCCCACAGTCCTGGTGTCTTTGGGGGGTGGACACGACTCCCCACACTCAGAGGCAGCTCCTCCTTAGCTCCAGTGCAGGTTGGGCACTGCTCAGAGAGTGGGGAGGGACAGCAGGCCGGAGCCAGGAACCAGTTTTGAGGTCCTGCCACATTCATTTCACAACACCCCTCATGGTGCTAAAGCTCCCAGCTGCTTCCCAGCCTGGTCTTGGCAAGACAAAAACCCAAATGAGGTGGGATGGGGGAGCCATGCTCAGAGGACAAAGGGAAAAGCCCCGGGCTTACACTTGCCCAAAATGTCACCACTTTGGAGGGCTTATTCTTGGGATTTCAGCTTTCTCAATGTCAAGGCTGGGAACAGACCTGGGGAGCCCCAAGGCACAGTGGCTTGGGATGGGGCAGGTGCCACCTCTGTGTGTGGGGACCAGAGGTCAGAGGTGAGCGGCCGGGAGCAGGAGCCCCGTGCACTTTCACTGCAGGAGGCAAACAAAAGCCTGTGTATTTTGCTCCCGTCATTCCCCTTCCAACCAATCTTTTCAGTTACTAATTAATGTCGACTCAGCTCTTTTGGCAGATCCTGATAAACTCTGGGATGTTTATTTAATCAGGGGCAAGGAGCAAAACGCACACGAGGCTGCAGCAATCCTGCCTCTTCTGCCTCTGCTGGGACAGCAGCTCCGTGGGACCTGTCCCAGCCCTCGGGCAGGAGTGGTGCAGCTTTGGGCTTTGTGATGCAAGATCTGGGGGGAGAGGAACCAGAGCAGGGTGCCGGCTTCTCCAGGGGTCTTTCCTCTGCCGGCTCAGACACAGGCAGTTCCTGGCACCGTCTGCTCCTGGCATCTTGCTGGAAAGAGCTTTATTTGGTTTTGAGACAGGCATTTCCACCTAGAAGCCCTGGGGAGCTGAGGGCAGCCACCAGACATGGGGTTTTGGGGCAGAACTTCTCCTGCAGCCCTCACCCCACTCCTTGTCCCCCGGCCTCAGCTCTGGCAGGGCACTGTCCCCGAGTGCCAGCACTACGGCTTCATCCCATCGCTGCTGAACCAGTCCTGGGGGACAACAGCCCTGGGAGGGTTCGGGCTGGCAGAAGGCTCTGGGGGAGAAGGGCTGGGCACTGTTTGAGCTGCTTTGGCTGATCAGCTAAGACAAAGCTCCCTCCTGCTGCTCCAGGCTCCCAACCACCAGCCACAGACCCACGAAGGCTCAGCGAGCCCTTCCCTGCCAGGAGGAGATCCCAGGAGAGGGGTTGGTTGGATAAAGGGGCCCTGGGGAGCTCCTGCAGCCAAAGGCTGAGCAGAGCCAGTGGGGAGAACTCGGGAAATGGGGTTGATCCCCCAGGAAAAGCCTGGGAACCGCTGCAGTTCCAGAGCCCGGGCTGCTGGGTCTGGAAATCCCTCCCAAAAAGCAAAGCAAAGCAAAACTAAAAGCAAAGCAAAGCTCAGCTCCCTGGGCTAGTCAGGACAAGCCTAAAGGAATGGCTTGAATTCTGCTGCCCCCGGGCAGCAAAACTTTCTGCTGCTCTACACCGCAACAGCCCGTATGGTTACCCCTGATTAATAACAATTTATCGGGAAAATCCTTACTGGTTCTGTGCCGAGCTTCCCCGCAGTTTTGTGCTGCTCGGGATGCCTTGTTTGCCTTCCTTCCTTGTGGGATGATGTCTCTTTCCTCTGTCTGTCCCTTCGCAGTGGATTCAGAGAGGATTAAGAGCGACTCTGTCACATCCAAACATCAACCTGAATTTAAGGCTCAGGCTGACCTGGCAACAACCTGGTTTTGGAGCCAAGGATTTAAGCTGCTCCTCCCAGCACATCCGAGAAATGCCCAAAGCATTTAAGCATTTCTGCCCTGAGCACGTCTGGCCTGGAAAAAAGAAAACAAAAGAGGCCCAGGCTGCCTCTGCTCTTTCTTTTATCATGCAAATCCCGAGCCCACCCAGAAGAGCTGCTCTGAATTTCCACCAAGCAGTGAGTATTTGCCCCCTGCTGATACCAAACGGGTTCAAAACACGGTGCCAGGGTGGTCACAGCCTCACCGTGACCACCGCGGTGCCTGGTCCCCTTTGCCTCCACCCTGTGCCCCCTCGCTGGTCACAGAGGGTCCTGAAGAGATGTGCTGCAAAATCAGCGTGGGGGTCCCTGCCTGCCACGGAAGTGACACCGCAGCAGCAGCTCGGGCACAGCGGGGCGATGTGGGCCGTGGGGACAGCAGGACAAGCCCCAGCTCAGGCTGGACAGGGAGGGCTGTGGAATAGGATGGTTTGGCTTGAAAAGGAATACGTTCCACTAGAGCAGGTTGCTCCAAGCCCCGTCCAACCTGGCTTTGGACACTTTCAGGGTTGGGACATCCACAGCTTCCCTGGACAAGTACCTCACAGGTAAAAAATTTTTCCTAATATCTAATCTAAGTCTCTCATCTTTTATTTTAAAATCGCTATCTATTCGCATTAAAAGTCACCTTCCCTTTGTTTTTAAGAGCCCTATTCAAGCACTGAAAGGCCACAACCACAGAATCACAGAATTTAGGTTGGAAAAGCCCTCCAAGACCGACTCCAGCCGTTATCCCGGCACTGCCAAGCCCACCGCTGAACCATGTCCCCAAGTGCCACATCCGCGCTTCTGTTAAATCCTTCCGGGGCTGGTGGCAGGAGAGATCCGGGGGGATCTGCAGCGGGAGGGGGCTGCAGCTGCCGGGACCGAGCCCCTCCTCGGAGAGGCGGCGCCTGCGCCCGGTGACATCAGCCCCGGGGACCGGGATGCTGAGCCCGGCTCCGGGAAGGCGGATCCCGCTCCCCTTCCAGCTCCGCATCCCGACAGGGCAGAGGGGGGAGCGGGACGCATCCCCCCTCCTGTCCCCCTCGGCCGGCCACCCGCGTCCCCGCAGGAGCGGGGGGTCCCTGCGGGAGCTGCGGGGGCGGGGGATGCTGCGGTAGCGGCCGCCGATGCTCGCCCTGCTCCTGTCGCTGCGCACCCTGGGCCGGTCCCTGGCCATGGCGAGCGCGGAGCGGCTGGCGGTGCCCGAGTGTGTGAGCCGGGCGGGCGGCTGGGCGGGCGGGGGCAGCGGCCGGGAGCACGGCGGGGTCTCCCCCGGGGTGGGCACCGAGGTGCGGGAGGCGCTGGAGCGGGTCCTGCCCGTCCTCCGCCGGGCCGTCGCCCACGCCACGCAGGCGGCCACCCCCGAGGGGCTGCGGGCCGCCCTGTCCGAGGTGTTCCGGCTGGTGGAGGAGGCCTGGGGGATGCCCGCCGTGGGGAGGGACGTGGCCAAGGTGCTGTGCGATGTGATCCGCCTCGAGGGCGGCCTGGACCTGCTGCTCAACCTGCTCTACACCGCCGAGCTGGAGACCAAGTGCCAGGCAGGAAAACTCCTGGAGCAGATCCTGGTGGCGGAAAACAGGTGAGTCCGAACAGAGCCCCTCACCCTGCCAGGCACAGCCCTGCCCACCGCCCCGGGCACCGCCAGCTCCCGGAATGGTTTGGGCTCGAAGGGACCTCAAAGATCTCATCTCAAGCCCCTGCCGTGGGCAGGGACACCTTCCACAGACCAGGTTGCTTCAAGGTCCATCTAACCTGACCTTGACCTACCTTCACCCATCCCACCCACACCCCGCCAAATTTCTCTGCTCTGGGTGCTCCCAGTTGCACAAACCCCCTCGGGTCCCCACCACATCCCCCCACACCCGGCGCTTGTGCAGAGGGTCCCTCATTCATGTCCAGGCGATGACCGTGAGCTGCTCCCCACAGCTGGAGGGAGGAGGACCAGCCCCGGCTCAGGGATGCTGGTGAGGACTGGGGTGACCTCCTGAGCCCCCCTCAGGCTGGTTGAGCTGAGTCAGTTTGGCTGGCTCAGAGCATCTGACCCGAAGGACGAGACGTGACTCCCCTTTAGCCATCACTGCAGCAGCAGGAGGAGGAGGACAAAGCCACTTCCCAGAGCCTTCCTGCTGCCGGCCAGGGCTGGAATGAAGCCATAAGGAGGGGTCAGCTGGTCAGCAGCCCTCGGCCCCTAGTTCAGATGCTGCCCAGGACAGGTGAGAGGTGCTGGGATGTCTGTGTCAGAGCACGGGCACAGTGGGGTGGGAGCGTGTGCCTGAGTGTGTGTGTGTGTGCGTACAAAGGTGCACACGTGGCACCCGACACATCCAAATCACAGCACTGCTGATGCAGCAGCCACGCACAGCTCACCCTTCCAACACCCCAAATGCACCCTGCCAGCTCTGCTCTCCCTTGGAGCACTCTAACCCAGCCAGGGCTCTGGAAAGTATTTGGAGGAAGCCTGCTCCGGCTTCCTGGGGGGCTGTCTCTTGCTGGAAGGTTGTGGACTCGCAGCCTGGGCCTCACTGCATGCACTGGCAGGCAAAAATAAGCGGCAGCTAAATCAGGAAAGCCCATTAGGGT
The DNA here is from genome assembly GCA_013397725.1 of Rhagologus leucostigma. Lineage (NCBI taxonomy): Eukaryota > Metazoa > Chordata > Aves > Passeriformes > Rhagologus > Rhagologus leucostigma. The sequence continues at coordinate 151,411 of VZTD01003618.1, forward strand.
GGAATTTAATCCCAGGAAGCATCACTGGCACGGGCTGCATTCAGCACTCCGCTTCTTAGCAAGAGAAAGCATTTGCTGGAGTTGTTGTTCCTGCTCCAGGAGCAGTTCCTGGGCCAGGGTCTTGGAGCAGCCACGGGCTTCCAGCCCCTCGCTTCCCACAGCTTCTGAGCGATGGCAGAGAGGTGTGGGGTTCCCCCCTGGGTCCAAGCCTCTCACTTACAGAGCTCTGCCACTCTGTGCACAGCAGCAGAGGTGTTTAGCTGGGAGCTGGACAGGTCCTGGCTCCATCTGCAGCCGCAGGGAGTCGGGGACCTGTTGGGGCTGTGTTTGTCATCCAGCTCCACGGCTGAGTCTGGGCTCGGAGCCAGACCCAGGCTGAAGGCTTTTTTTTTTTCTCCCCAGGGCTCTGCACAACATTTCCTGTCAAACCCACCCCAAGGTCAGTGAGAGCCCTGTGGGTCACAGGCTTCCCAGAAATGCTCTTCCCGCCTGCCAGCACAGAGGCTGGCGTGCCACCACCCCAGCATCGCTGGGGACCGAGTGCCACTGCCCTCGTGAGCAGCAGGGCATGGGGCACCTGTGCCGGGGCTGCCTTACAAACAGAGCAGCTCCCTCAAGGCACCAAATGGCCACTGCTGAGGGCAGGAATGGAGCTCCCACTCTCCCTAGGAAAGCTCATGGCAGCACAGCCAAGAGCTCATCTCAGAGGGTGGTGAGGCCCTGGCACAGGTTGCCCAGAGAGGCTGTGGCTGCCCCATCCCTGGAAGTGTCCAAGGCCAGGTTGGACAGGGCTTGGAGCACCCTGGTCTGGTGGAAGGTGTCCCTGCCTGTGGCAGGGGGTTGGAACTGGATGAGTTTTTAGGTCCCTTCCAACCCAAATCATTCTACGATCCTGACTTCCCTCTTCCTCGCCACGTTTGCAAGGCTCAGCCCCATTCAGGTGTCATTTTAAGCACAGGGCTCCCAAGATCAGCCATGGCTGAGCAGCAGCTGGTGGCCCTTGGCCACTTACCCCAGGCTCTTGCTGTCCACATCCAGAAGAGTGCAGGACTGAGCAAATAAAGAGCTTCCCTCTGGCTGCCACCTCAGGATAGACAGACCCCCGTGTCCCACTTGTGGACAGGGCTGCTTGGCTGCTCATCCAGGTGTGAAAGCCCTGTCCCGACAGCACTGGCAGCAGTGCTTAGGGGACAAACAAGTTTCACCCCAGAACATCTCCACACCACAGCGATGCTGGCCCAGCAGATCCATCTCCAGCCTGGCATTAACCTACCCTGCCTGTTAATTGCTATGAAGATCCTACCTCGAGCATGAGAACATCCAGCGAGGGGGTCCTGGGCTGTGCACCCCATCACAAGCTCTTCCATCAGACCCAGACAGGTTCTTCCAGCACCAACCCGTTGCATCTTGCTGCGTTGCGTATCTGGCAGCTAGACATCTGTCTGTCTCGGGATGAACGTCACCAAGGCGTGGGCCACCCACCGGTCACTGTCCTCACGCCTTGCACGTCCATCTGCCCCTCACCTGCCTCTCCTTCCCACAGGGACCGGATCGCTCGGATCGGTCTGGGCGTGATCCTGAACTTAGCCAAGGAGCGGGATGTCCCCCAGCTGGCTCAGAGCGTCTCTGGGATCCTGGAGCACATGTTCAAACACACGGAGGAGACCTGCTTCCAGCTCATCTCCGACGGGGGCCTGGACGCCATCCTGTACTGGTGCCGCTGGACGGACCCCGCCGTGCTGCGCCACTGCGCCATGGCCTTGGCCAACTGTGCCATGTACGGGGGCCAGGCCAACCAGCGCCTGATGATCGAGAAGAAGGCGGCAGAGTGGCTTTTCCCGCTGGCGTTCTCCAAAGACGACGAGCTGATCCGGCTGCACGCCTGCCTGGCCATCACGGTGCTGGCCACCAACAAGGAGATCGAGAAGGAGGTGGAGCGCTCGGGGACGCTGGCTCTGGTGGAGCCCTTCATCGCCTCGCTGGACCCGGAGCACTTCGCCTGCGAGATGCTGGGCAGCAGCGACAACATCCAGGGGCGGACGGCGCAGGACCTGCAGCGCCTCGTGCCCCTGCTGGACAGCTCCCGGCTGGAAGCCCAGTGCATCGCCGCCTTCTACCTCTGCACCGAGGCCGCCATCAAAGCCAGGCAGAAGAAAACACAGGTAAAGGGTAGGTTGGCCTGGAGGGAGGTGGTGATGAAGGGAAGTGGTGCCACAGCTGCATCTCGGTGTGTTTTGCTCGCCGAACACCTTGGCCCTCGCCCGGCCCGGCACAGCTTGTTGGGAAGAGGATGAGGGCAAGCAAAGTGACGTCTCCTCCCTTCGTGTCCCCAGATTTTCAGCGAGATCGGGGCTACGCAGAGCCTGAAGAGGATTGTGTGCTACTCCACCAGCAGCACCACCTCCTCCCTGGCCAAAAAGGTGCTGCGCATGATAGGGGAGGAGGTTCCTCAGCGCATCCTGCCCACAGTTCCCAACTGGAAGTCCTGCGAGGTGCAGACGTGGCTGCAGCAGATTGGATTCAACAAATACTGCCAGAGATTCCTGGTAGGGCTTTGTGCTAGGGGAGGGACACCTGGATGGACGCTTCTGCCCCATCTTGCAGCAGAGGTGTAAGCATCTCACCCAGCAGCTTCTCCTGGGACCTTTCCAGCCTGGATTTCTCTTGGCAGGATCACCAGGTGGATGGGGACATTCTCCTGAGGCTGACAGAGCAGGAGCTGCAGAAGGATTTGGGGATGGACTCCAGCATCACTCGGAAAAGGTAGGACCACCACCAGCGCACACTGGACTCCCTCGTGGCCATCACCACAGTGGCAGAGCCAGGGACAAGGTCTCGGCCTTTCCCTTCTCGCAGAAACAAGAATGGAGATCCTCCAAATGCAAAACCTGGACTGCCGGGGCTTTTCCTTTGCACTTTGCAGTCCCAGGGAGATTTCTGTAACGGGACCACTGCATGGCAGAGGTGTGGGTGGGGGAAAGAGCGCCTATGGCACAGGGCAGGTGGGATCCTGCAAGTTACCCAGAAAGATGGGAACTTCCCCTCAGCTGAGCTCCTCACACCTCGGTGTCCCGAGGACCAGCATTCCCACACAGCTGTTCCTCTGTTTCCTCTTCCTGTAGCTCATCCTTCACCCCAGCATGGAGCTGCACTCCCTCCTGAGCAGGTAAAAGACGTGGCACCACGCGTCTCTAAGTGCTCCGTTCGTTTCTCCACCAGGTTTTTCCGGGAGCTGACGGAGCTCAAGACCTTCGCCAACTACTCCACCTGCGACCGCAGCAACCTGGCCGACTGGCTGGGGGGCATCGACCCCAAATTCCGGCAGTACACCTACAACCTGCTCACCTGCGGCATCGACCGCAACTTCCTGCACCGCGTGACGGAGCAGCAGCTGCAGGAGGACTGTCACATCCACACCGGCTTCCACCGCGTCCGCATCCTCACCGCGGCCAGGGGTGCGGCTCCCAGGGGGAGGGCGGGGTGTTGAGGGGTGTTTGGGATGAGCTGCCGGGTGGGTTTTAACTTCGGGTGGTTCTTTCGCGCTGCCTAGAGACGCTTCACTCCCCCATCACGCTGCAAACCACGTCCAACGGGACCGATGTGTTCATCAGCTACCGGAGGAGCACCGGCTCGCAGCTGGCCAGGTGAGTCCTGCAGGCAACAGGGAGGCCCAGAGGGAAGGTGGGTGGGAGAAGGGTGGAATGGGGAGGAGGGGAGGCTGCCAAAAGCCGCAGAAAAAATGGGGACAGCACATGCACAGTGGACAGGCCAGTTCCCAGCCCCATCACCGCCACTTTGGCACTGACTGACCCTTTCCTCAGGGCTGTAGGGGATCACAGCAGGGAGTGAATGTCAGCTCCTCGTGTTCTCTGCACATGCCCAGACAGCTGGGCTGGAGCTGGCGTCTCACGCCCTGCTCCTCTGTCTCACCGTGTCTTTCACCGCACATGAAACGTCTCCTCATGGTGCTGTCCCCTCTTGCCACCAGCCTGCTGAAGGTCCACCTGCAGCTCCACGGCTTCAGCGTGTTCATCGACGTGGAGAAGCTGGAGGCAGGGAAGTTTGAGGACAAGCTGATCCAGAGCGTCCTGAGTGCCCGGAATTTTGTGCTGGTCCTCTCGCCAAACGCACTGGACAAATGCATGGAGGACCCCGAGTGCAAGGACTGGGTACACAAGGTAAGAGATGCCACCAGGTGGGAGCTGTGTGGACACCGGAGTGGGAAGGAATTGGTGATGGGCTGATCGAGGCCATGAAAACCTGCGTGCTCCCTTCCTGCAGGAGATTGTGACAGCCTTGAACTCTGGAAAGAACATTGTACCTGTGACAGACCATTTCGAGTGGCCGGACCCAGAAACGCTTCCCAAGGACATGAGGGCTGTCCTGAAGTTCAATGGCATCATGTAAGTAAAAGCCAGCTGTGCCACAGGGTTCCTTGACACCTGGAGAGAACAACTTGCATAAGGAGTAGCAAAGAGCCCAAGGACATTGGGACAAACGGATGAGGGAGGCAGAACAGGGCAAAGGGACACTGAGTCACTCCAGGTGCTCCAGAACATGCAGGGAGCAAAGGTTTCCCACCACATCCCTGCTGCTGGTGTTGTGCTGGGGCTTCTCTGGGTGACAGGGGAGTCACTGCTGGGGCGACACCCGTCCCCAGGCAGGAGTGATGCTGGCAGGTTTTGCAGCTCACATGGGTTTCTTTCCCCTCCTGCCTTCCCTCTGTGCATCCCAGCCTGGCGGGGCATCCATGGGGAAACAAGGAGCTCCCGGAGAGCTGGGGTGGAGGAAAGGGGTCTCTGGCTCCTGGCCCAAATGAACTGAGCTATCTTGCGGCACCCCACATGCAACAGAGAAAGTAAATATCATGTTTGCCCCTCGAATACAGGTGGTCCCATGAGTACCAGGAGGCCACGATTGACAAAATCATCCGCTTTCTCCAGGGCCGCTCCTCCCGGGACTCCTCGGCCGGGTCGGAGAACGGGCTGGACTGTTTGCTGTCCCTGGGGCAGAGCTAGAACCAGCACAGCAGCCTCAGAGACTCCCAGGTGACCCCTTTTTGCGTGGGTCCAAATTTATCCCTCCTGACTTTTTCCCATCTTTGAGAGAAAACCTGTGGCTCTTTACTCCTTCCTCACCCTCCAAATGCAAGCCCCTTGGCCCCCCTCCCCACGGCGCCTGGGGAGCCAAGCCAGGCTGGGCTCTGGGATGGATTATGTGTCTTCCGTGTCCTCCCGTGGGGTGGCAGGACAAGCACGGGGTGTGAGGGAGACTGGCACCACCCAGACCCCACAAGCAGCTGCAGCTTCCCCCAGAAACACATCCAAAGAGGAAGGATCTTCCGAGGATTGAAAACTGGAGAAGTGTTGAGAATCCATGGCAAGAGGACACACGGGAGAGAAGAGCAACTGAGAGGAATGTGTGGCTGTGCTGCGTGCCCCAGGAATATCCCTGTGGTCAGAAACTGAGAGCAGGAAAGGGCAAATAAAAACTAAGCCCTAACAAAATCTTTGTGTTTGGGAAAGATAACCCACAGGGGCCTTCCGAACTGCTTTATCTTTCCCAGCAACGTCCCTTTATCACAAGAGCTCCTTCCCTCCTCATGGGACTTCCACCTCCCAGTGCTGCAAAACCACTGTGTGCTCTTATCTCTGGCAATGGAAGTTTGGGGTTAGACCACGTGAAGTTTCCGCGGGATCTCTGCAAAAAGTGCTTTTAAAATACCTTCCTTCCCTCCATCTGAGGCCTCAGCTTCACTACTTTATCAGGTCTCTGCTTTCAGGGCACTAGAGGCTGGATTGTGACCCTGGAAAAGTTATATCCGTGCAGGGAAGATGCTAATTGCTGTGTTTGGGGAGTTACTGTTCACTGTGGCTGTATTTTATCCTGTCCCTGCTCCACAGTGGATCTCCCGTGCTCTGTGCCTTCAGCAGGAGCTGGTGAATCTCTCTGCTGACCACCACACCCCCCCACAGCCCTGGCTGAGCTCCTTGAGGTTGTCCTTACTCACTGCCGGATGCAATTCCAATTGTTTCTTCCTACCGACCTCTTCTCAACACCCACCGGGGCTTTTTGCAGCTCTTCAGCTTAAAATATTAAGAAAAAATAAAGTTGATGCAAAGGGCTGGCAAAGGACGCTCCAGCTGGGAGCAGGACCATCAGTGCCTACTGCCAACACTGCTGGTGTGGGCATCCTGACACAAATCCCTGAATTCCACACTCCAGGCTGCTGAATCTCCTTGCAGAAGCAGCAGGCTCCTCTTCCTATCCCTGCTCGAGTTAAAATTCAACCCTTTCAGGAGGTAACAAAGAGTCTCATACACGTTTTCCTCCTCCTGGCTCTCCCTGAGGCCCTGCTTTAACTGTCAGGAACAAAAAACCACTTTTTTCTTTTGGCTTGGATCCACGAACATTTCAGAAAAAAAGAAAAAAAAAAAAAAAGAGAAGTTAATTTTGGTGCTTTATGGATAGTTCTTATCAGCTCACAGTTAATGGCATCTTTGCTCTCCAGTGAAAGGTTAATAGCTGTATCTGCCCAGCGTTCATCACAATTAGAATCCATCTAATCTCCGGATTAAGTAACAAGAAGCCAGCAGATGAGCCCAAAGGTGAATCTGCCAAAGGATAAAAGCCTCTTGTGAGCTGCTTCAGGGAAAAGCCTTCAGTAACTGAGTGTCAGGGCCTCCTTGGCCGCTGAAGGAGTCCCACACAAACAGTCCTAAGGATTCTTCTCCCTGCAATAACACCTGGTAAGATGATTGTGTCCTGTTTCCCAGGAGCTCTGTAGCAATCAACCTCCTCACCCAGCATTCAGTGTGGAGATTTACTTGTTCTCCGCAGCTCAGGTGTCTCACCTGAAACCAGGTCCCATTTCCTGCTCCAGCTGCCCAGACTGTGACTCCTCCTGTCTCCCCATCATCATCTTCACCTCAGTGAACTTGCCCTGCTTCTGGCAAAACATCTCACACCCAGCCCCTTCCAGCTGGAGCAGTCCCGAGGAAACGAATTCCTCTGCCCTCACCCTCGCTCATTCCTTTGCTCTGCCAAGTCAAAAGTGTTCGGAGTTATTCTATCAGGCGTTATTAATAAATCTGGTTTTTACTCTAAATCCCCACCTCTTTGTCTGTATCACGTGCTTCTCTCCCTGCGGGCTTTTCACACTTGTTGTCCCTTGCCGTCGCGAAGCAGAACTGACATTCCCAAGCACCGTTCCCCGCAGGAACCCCTCACTCCCCACTCACCTTTGCACGGGCTGATGCACTGCATCCCCAGGGACTCTGCCTGCTCCCCAGGGACTCTGCCTGCTGCCACCAGTCATGGCTCTGCTGTTGCAACTCTTGGAGGACAGCCTAGAAAAACGGTGGTTTAATTTTTTTAATGAGGCATAATAGCTGCCATTGAGTCTCTCCCCATGCTGAGCCAGGTTTCACCTCACTGCCCAACGCTGAGCAGCTGCTCGAATTGGCCTCCACGGAGCAGAGAAGACCTCGCTTCACAATCAGCTCAGCCACAAACATCTACCGCAGCATTCACAGCATGCCCTGTTCCTCGGGGAGGCCAATTCCAGGCTTAGCCCAGCAGTCAGACCTGTAACTCCTGTGTTCCCTGGCACAACTGCTTGGAGCGGGCAGCGTAACACCAAGTTCTTAAAGCCTCCCCGCTTCTCTACTCCCCAGTTCTGCTTTTACCACAAACTCCCAGTGGCCAGGGACAAGGCTGGGTACAAGCAGTTCACATTTTCTGCACGCTGAAGACAGGTTTCAGACAAAGCTCTCCTGCAAGCTTTACTCTGGTGGTCAGGAGAAGCAAGTTTGGGCTGCTTGCAAGACCCAAACCTGCATTTTTCCTGATTTTTCACTCTCACACACTCATTCTCCACAAGACAGATAAATTCCTGCTGCTCCTTCTTTAATAAAGTCTTCAATAAAGGACTGAGAATGAAAATAATGGAGAGAAGCCTCGAACGAGTCAAGGACAAATTAAATCAACAGCTGCACAAGATATCCAGAGTTTTATGGACCATAAAAGAGCACAGAGGTTTTATTCATTCTGAAAGTAACAGTAAAGTCATTACTGCATGTACCTGAACAGCGTGGGCAGTGCAGGGCACACAGAACTGCTGGTTTATGGCATGCTGAAGGAAAAAAGGATTGCAGCAACACAGGTAGTGCTTTGGAAAGAACAGCTATGAGCACCATGGTGGTGGGGTTTGCTTGCTGGCATTAAGAGATCCCAAACCAGGCAGCAAAGGTCATTAACACAAAATTACGCCACATACAACGAAAAGAAAATTAATCTTAAGGACACCCGTGCTGTCCCCGCAGCAGCTTGCTGAGGAAGGGCTCTGGATAAGCACAGCAGTGATTTCACATGACTGGGGCACAGCTGTCAAACTGGGGCTCCGCTTTGCAGGGTAAGCGGGGAACAATTCTGACGATTTTAGCCCTAAGTTCATTGGTTTTGGCAACTGTCAATTAAGCACTTACAGGAGCTGCTCCAAGGGTCCTCGTGGGTCCCTCCCAACCCAGGATTTATTCTACTGGCACTGCAGTATTCTCAGGTGATCTGTTGCTTCTCAAAAACACCTCTGAGATCCTGGGCTGAGCTGCAGACAGGCAGGACATGCCCCTGGCATTCCTACCAACACTTCATGAGTTAGATCCTCTCCTTAGGACACCTCTGACTAGCAAAACAAAAGCTGGTTCAGTCAGTCAGGACAGCAATAGCACTCCTGTGCTAAACTGCCCCTCTCCATAAGGATTTTTGTGGTCTGGCATGTCACTTTTTTGGGGTTTTTACTGGTAACGTGATGATCTGGAACACAGATCTCCCCCCCACCAGCAGGACACTGTTGGGTGCCTCTGCTTCAGTCTGTGCCTCAGCCACACCAACAGCTCATCTGCTGCACACTGTAGTACTCAGAGGTGGAAATGCTTGGCAATCAAACCAGAACTCGGTGCTCTCTCCCCACTGAAAGCATGGCAGAGCCTTCCGGCCCCACCAAACCCCAAACCAGCCTTGCAAAAGGGCCACAGCAGCACGACTGGCTTTTGGGTCTCTTGGGTTTTCTCTGACAGATGAGCCAACACAAAGCTGAGGAGGCATTCACAGCTCCAAAGCAAGTTCCTCCTGCGATTTCCAACTATCTGGCATTTGAAAGTTAGTAAGGACAAGCAGGGTGTCCCTCCCACACTGATCTGTCCTTCAAGGGAAGAACAAAGTGCAGTCTTCAGGTGGACACTGCCGTGCTGGCCAATTCCTTGTTGCTAAATTCAGTCTTTTGTAAGGGACAGGGAAGCATCTTGGAAGTGATTGTAGTCGTGTTTTGAATCCCAGATTTGTATCCACCTAGAAAAGAATGAACAGTTTCAGCTTTCAAAGGCACATGGGGATGTTGCTGAATTGAGTGAGCCTTACAAGTTTCAGAGGAACAAAACAAAATGACCCTGCCAGGAGCTGTTGCACTTGTGCAAATCCCAACACGTTCCCTCTCCCAGAACCTACCAGGGGATTTGTTTTCTATCACAACAAAACTTCTGCTTTAATTGCTAAAGAAATTACAGGAAGAGAGACTGCTGAGAGAGCTCCATCTCTTCCACGAAGAACTTTCAAATTCAGTTCCAGATTTTGGGTTCCATTGAGGGTGGGGTGAGGCTTTGAAGCACTTTGAATATTGGCAGCTACATCACTCAGGCTTCAGGTTTATCCCTAGGATTCAGATTCCAAAAGAAATGACCTGCACCTCTGCTTACTGGGGCACCAAACAACCCTCTCACAACCATAACTGAAAATATGCCTTAAAAACTCTCAGCTTCTATCCTAAAAGTAAATAGTATTTTCCATATGACATGGCATGGCAAAGTTTAGGCATTTGAAGTAAATTACCCGAGGATAGCTGCTGGAATAAGAAGGACTATAGCCCCAAAAAGAAATGGGAATCCCCTCATGAAGTGCAAGGTGGCAGGGTAGAGAGAGTTGAACACTCCTGTAGCCACGAGCGAACACAGCCCTTCCACGCAGGCAACAGAAGCAAAGAGAGCACCTGGAAAAGAGGAGATAAGAGATCAATGGGGAGATAGGCAGGTGGATAAATCTTGTAAACAGCTGTAACACATCACCCTCAGTGGATTCTGCCAGTCTTTCCAAGGGTTTGCACTCGCCATCAGAAAGGTGTGGGAGTATCAAGTGTGGTGAGGTAGGACACAGGGCTGGCCTGGCATGTCCAGCCTGTGGCCAGGGCCACCTCACCAAGCTGCAGGACTTGTATCAGGAGCTGACCAGGGATAGTATCTATCAGCTGGATTGTAAATGCTTCAGGCCAGGGCTCTGTAGGTCTGTTTATTGCCAAGCACCTCTTATCACTTGTTAAATATTAAGTACAGCAGAAGATTCAGCGCCATAAATCCGCCGTACGCGCCGTGGCCATTCTAAAATAAGAAACATGAGTTGTGCAAAATCACCTTTCGATCGCTGCCACCTGGATTCCCTCCTCCCTCTTGTCTGCCCCGGAGACATTCCTATGCTCTGTTTCACAGCAAGTGCAAGCCCTCCAAACACAGAACAGGACAAAAGGCAAATATGCTCCTCCTATGGGTCATCCGTGATCCTTCACCGTGGTCAATGATACAACCCTCTGACAACACCTGGTTCTTCCCACTGTTACTGATCTACAGAGGAAAGTTATGCTCAGGAGAATGACCCTTTTCTCCTCGTTATATAATCAATTTTAACTCTTGCTCCTTGTCAATGTTTTGGAAACGAACGGACGGATGAATGAAACATTCCTGCTTTTCCTCTCTTGTTCTCATCTTGAAAACGCAGCAAGTCTGAATCAGAGAATGACAATGACTCTGAAAAAAAATAAAATGTTAACCTGGGCCTGAGGATGAATGCAGGGGCACAGCAGTCCAGAGGAGCCAGGGAACTCCTAACCTCCCCAGAGTCTGGTTTCAATGCTCCAAGAAGACAGTGTTTCAGGGCCTGGCTTAAGTACAGTGGCTAATTCCTTACCCTGTTCCGTCTCACTGACCAGCTTGGAGAGCTTGGATCTGATGACTGGAGTGGCTGCCATGGAAAGGAACAGAATCCCGTAACCTGGGAGCAAGACACAGCACGTTAGGGAAAGCTCAACTGAAAAATAAGGCCTCCGAAGTCAGTCTCAGAAATCTGCAGCTGCTAACAGCGTCTCCCAGCTATATTTAGATGCATTTCACCCTCCTGGATCTCATAAAGCACTTTATCCAGTGTAATACAGCTCCGGGAAGCCTAATATTCTAGGAACTACATGGATGCACTTTCAAATTTAGTGTTTGACTAAATTAGTGTTCGGCGGACGCCACATCAGTTTTTTTGGCGAAAAAGGCAGAACTTCCTCATGTGCCCGAACTTCCAGAAGCACATCATCAGCATCAATATGCTAAAAGCCTGAGAAACAGGGATTTAAGACTTCAGCATCACCTGTAAACATCAGTGGTGTCGTGGTAGCAAGGGAAATCACCACCAGCCCCGCAATGTTGGAGATCAATCCTATCTCTGCCACCCAGGCGTCCTCAAGGCAGAGCTGCAGCAGCCTCAGCCCCGCCAGGCTGCTCAGGTAAGCCAGGTAGCTGGCGGCGGAGCCGTACCCGATGAGGTCGGAAGCCCAGCAGAGAGGGAAGCCGAGCTCATACAGAACATAGAGGTCCTTGGCTCCAAAATGCACCGTGACAATCAGAAAGAAAGCCAGGGAGTACAGAGCCAGCTTCCACCTGGAGCTCGGGTGCTCTGGGGCCGTGTACAGCTTGTACACAGCCTTGTAGTGGCTGAGCGTGAACAGCTTGGCCGCTTTCTTCTGCTTCACCGACTCCCGGAGGAAGAAAGCGGCGTAGAGAGTGGCAGCAAGGCTGGCGGCAAAGGCCAGCCAGAAGGGGTTGATGTAGCCCTGGGCTTTGCGCCACTGGCCACCGCCGATGCTGGCCACCATGCCCGCGGTGCCCAGGCACGCCTCGAGGATGGCCACCCGGAACGTCCGCGCGCGCCGCTCGCTGGTGTCGGCCACGTAGGAGAAGCAGCCGGCCAGGATCAGGTTGTAGTCGCCCGTGAGGCCGCTCAAGATGCGTCCCAGGAGGAAGAAGGCGACGTGCAGCTCCAGGTACATGACCAGCAGGTAGATGGCCGTCTGCAGGGCCATGCCCGCGGCCGGCAGGATCAGCGCCGGGCGCCGGCCCACGCTGTCGCTCCATGGGCCGAAGAGAGTCACGGAGAAGAGGCTGACGAAGAAGCCTCCCAGGTTGATGTAGAGGTTCCAGTGGGACACCAGGGCTTCCACCTCCTGCGGGAGAAACAGGCAGCTGCGGAGCTCCAACAGCAGCCAGCGCCATTCTGAGCTCCCCACTCCTCCTGGGGCTCCCTGGTCCTCCCGAGCTCTCATTCCTCTCCGGACTTTCCACTCCCAGCGGCTCCCTGCTCCTCCCGAGCTCCCTGTTCCCCTTGGGGTTCTCTGCTCCCCCGGGACACCTCTCTCCCCCTGCTCCCCCAGAGTTCCCCTCTCCCCTGGGCCCTCCTGTTCCCCGTGAGCTTCCCTCTTCCTCTGGGGCTCCCCACTCCCACGGACTCCCCTCT
>VZTD01003618.1:164545-181513 GCA_013397725.1 Rhagologus leucostigma
CCCGGAACGGGACCGGCGCGGCTCCGCCCGGACGGGACTGACACGGCGCCGCCCGGAACGGGACTGACAGGGCTCGGCTCGGGATGGTTCAAGCTCCGCTCCAGCCGGGCTGGTTCAGGCTCGGCTCCGCTCGGAACGATCCAGGCTGCGCTCCGCCCGGGTCGGGACCGGCTCCGCTCCGCCCGGGATGGGACCGGCTCCGCTCCGCCCGGGATGGGACCGGCTCCGCTCTGCCCGGGGCGGGACCGGCTCCCCTCTGGCCTGGGCCGGACCGGCTCCCNGACCGGCTCCGCTCTGCCCGGGATGGGACCGGCTCCGCTCTGCCCGGGTCGGGACCGGCTCCGCTCTGCCCTGGTCGGGACCGGCTCCGCTCCTGCCGCCGCCCCGTGGAACCGCGGGGGTTCCCCAGAGCCCTCGGCGCTGGCGCTGTAGCGAGCCCGGTGCTAAAGGTGCAGCTCTCAGCGGGTGTTGTTTCACAAAATGGTGCAGTTGTTGAGGTGGGAAAAGCCCTCTGAGCTCATCGAGTCCGACGTTAACCCAGCACGGCCAAAGCTACCGCTAAATCATGTCCCCAAGTGCCACATCCACACAATCCCTGCAGGGATGGGGACTCCACCACTGCCCTGGGCAGCTGTGGTAGTGCCCAAACACCCTCTGAATGAAGAACCTTTTCCTGATATCCAGCCTAAACCCCCTGACATGGCTTCATGCCGTTCCCTCGGGTCCTGTCACTGGTCACCAGAGAGGTGAGAACAGCCCCTGCCCCTACAATGCCCCTCGTAAGGGAACTGCACAAAGTGATGAAGTCTCCTCTCAGTGTTCTCCAGGCTCAGCAAACCAAGCAAAACAAAAATCAACATTTTACCTGCACTAGGATCAGCAAAATACTGTATTTAGGAATATACGATCACTTCTATTCCTTCACAGCGTGTTAGGAAATACTTCCTTTGTAAAGAACAAAATAACTTATGAACTCAGTTAATAAAGGAGGTTTTGGCTGTGCTGTCTGACGCCTGTGAGGTCTGGCCTGCCTCGAAGAGCAGATCAGTAAGCAAAGACCAAGTTGTCCTTTAAATTCAAAGCACACAATTCAGAGTATTAGATTAACCTGTTTGTATAAACTGAAGCAGTTCCAAACTAATGTAAATTGGCATCGCTCCTCCGACAGCACCGAGGGAGTGTTCATGGTCCACAGGCAAAGCTTGGACAAGATATAAACCATTCGTTTTGCATTAAAACGCTTACAGAACTCATTTTTAGCACCTTTGAAAGTGTTGTGACTCACATGACAGTGGAAACCATCTCTGTGGAGGTGCTACTTTTAAAGAACAGGCACAATTCTTCAGCTGAGAGGCCCTTCCACATCGGTATTTACACTCCATAAATGAGGCTGCAGCTGGAGGCCAACCTTTGGTGGTGCAGAGATGCAAAAACGAGGTGTTCTTTTAGATTTCCAGTGCAACCTTAGGGCATAAAAGTAAAAGACAGAGAAATGACCTTGCTGTTGGCTGCTTTTCTCACTACACCTTGTCAGACAGTAATTCAACATTCAGTGGATGCAAGATGTGGGGAATATAATTAATTGGAAACTTCTTTCTCGTGCTTTTTGTACCAAGGGTGAGATGCTAAAGCTCAGGGTTGGCACCAAGTAAAGTGATGCTGTTTGTTGTGAGCGATATGCCCAAGTCCAGCTTGCAACTCTGGCAGCTGATTTTCCATCATTAGCACATTCCTGAGACAAAACAAGCCCTGGCAGAAAAATGAGGAGAGGCAGAAACAGCAGAAGCTTTTTGTGGAGCTGACATCGAATGACCTAATGGCTGCGCTTCCCTTTGTCTCTCTCTTCTTGAGTAAGCTATAAACAGCACCAAGATGATTTACACCAATAAAATGGAAATGTTATCGTCATTAGCTGCGGGATGTACTTGCATGATCTAACAAACAAAGCCATCAACGTGGCATTAACAAGAAATACCCTTTGGACTTCAAATGTCTAGTAGTATTCCTGCAAATTTATAGAATCTAGTGATTCACAGCTTGTATTTTGGGAAGTTTCCTCCAACTGGGACAAGAATCACCGATAATGTCCCTGTCGCACCTTTTCTTCTTAATTTTTTTGCCGCCAACACGCCCTGCAAGTTCCCCAAGCTGTGCCTATAAACCTGCAAGATCAAAAATGTGGAAAAAAAAAAAAAAAAAAGAATTTAGCCCAAAGTCTGCAAAGTGATGTCCTGTAGCCAGGTCTTTCCCAATCCACTAAGACCCAAGGTAAGTCAGTCCCTCTCTGTGGTGGGACTTGATGTGGCACCTGGTGACAGCAGCTCTGCCCAGGGGGTTTTGCTACCCAAAGTGACCCTCTCAGTGAACACGATGATGTTTATATAACATTTTGCATCGGTGTTTCTAATCCCTGTATTTGAGCATTGCAGATATAGATGTCGTTTTCAGTGTTCCCCCATATTTTTTCGAAAATTGAAATAATTTTCAACCTGTTTTGGAGGGAGCTCTTTCCCTTTTTTTGTAGGAGGAATAACAGCACCTATTCAAAGAGGGAATTATTAGAGACCAAATCGTTAATATTCTTTTTTTGAAGTGTGGGTCATTCCAGGATGCTTTCAAAAACCCGCTTGCTCCACAAGGAGTTAATTCTCTGATGGATTTACCACCTTTCTGAAAGATTCTCCTGAGAAAGTTCCTGCTCTGACACTCTTCTGCTGTCTCCTCCCTTCTTTGTTCTCTTCCTTCTTTCTCCGATTACAGTTCCAAAAACAACACCCAATCTCCTGAGGTCAATGGTTAATATTCCCTGGTGTTTATATAGGCTCCAAGCAGCAGATTCCAGGCCGTTCAGCACTGGGCTAGCTCCAGCACCATGGCTTTCTTCTGGCAAGCGGTCCTGGCCTGCAGGAAATACCTCATCATAGTCTTGATACCCCTTGTGTTTCTCCCTCTGCCTCTGGTTCTGCCCACCAAGGTAAGAAATCTTAAAATTCGGTTTAAAAGCCTCCAGGTCTCAGAGCTGCTCCTTTCAAGGGTGAAGAGATTCTTTCTCAGAGCACCTGCATCTACTGCTTGGAGATCTCTCTTTTTTTTCCTGAGCGTACTGGGGCAATATAAAATCAGTGGGGCGTAGATGGATGAGCAGAAACATCTGTGATTGCATCTTCTAGAAGAACACCCCGTGACATCAGATTTTGTGACTCGTGCTTTGCATCTGGCTGGTTTAGAAAAGGACTTTCTATGCTGAAGATTATAAGGCTCAATTTTAATCCCCCTTTTCATTTTCTAGCAGTGTCCAGTCCACATCTTCTGTTATTTTTTTCCTTGTTGTCACTGCCACTTAGAAGAGGCATTTTTAGATAGACAAGACATTCTGATGCATAAGAGAAAATAACACGTATTTCAGCCTCGTTTTAGCATATTTCTGTAAGAATCTCCTCAAACTAGGATTTTAAATTTAAAACACCACGTTCTGGAAGACAGCTGGCTTAGGGTTCCTTCAGGAAAAGTTGACTACAAGGAGCTGTAGTATCTGGGCAGGTATTTGTGGGGCATTGATCATTTAAAGGGAGAGCTGTGAGCTGACAGACTGCCACTCTTCTGCTGCTTCTTCGCTGTTTCTTGCACTCCCAGCCTCTTCATGCAGAAAGATCTAATCTCTGGTCTCTTATCACAGCCCCAGCACCATGGAATAGTCCCAAACTACCCCTCCTGTCGCTTCTCTTTGGACACCAAGTCCTAACTCTTCCCTCTGGTGTCTGCCTCCTGATCCCTGCTGAATCCCAGCTTAAAGACTCCTTCTCCAAACTTCATTCTCCACCACCCTAGCTGAAGCTCTGAAGCTCTGTCTTCCTCACGGCTCTGTTTCTGAGTTATCGGAGTTTGGGTTGCGAGCACAAGTGGCACGGGCTGGAGCTGAGATGTGGCAGCTGCTCAGGTGTGGCCTCTCATTCCCTCACTACGTAAATAAAATAGTTTAAATTATTACTTAAAAGCTCGCCAGGAAGGGGAAAAAAAAAAGAAAAAGCACCTTTTTTTGCTAGTTAGCTTTCCGTAGGCAAAGGAGTTACTGAAGTGAAAAGAGATCAGGATCAGGAAAGTTCTAAAGAGCCAGAGAGAGATCTTTTTTTTTTTTTTGTCCCGAGGCCACAAGTTCAAGCTCACTTGCTGGAGGCATTGTTACATACAGTGAGTCCTTGGAGCTGCCTGTGCAATGATCTGGCAGTCTTGGTTCAGTTCCTCTTTGAAAATGACTCTCTCTGGTTTCTATGCAGTCGGCAACGGGACAAAAATTGAAAACGTCCTGGACTTTTCCCTTTGCGACTTAAGGGAACCTCTAAGAAGGTTTCTTTGGGGTTAAAACTGTGCACTGTGCCACTGCTGAGCAGGAAAAGCTGGTGCCTCTGCACACAGTGGTGTGAGCCAGCAGCTACAGGGTGGAATTTCACATTTTTTCTGTTCTGTTGATCTATTAACCTGCCCTATAATGACATAGCACTGGACACTGAGCTATTATAATTGAGAGCAAACAATGCTAAAAATCTTGCTTAAAGGCAGATGAATGTCCTTATAGGATGGCTGACTTTGGGAAAACCCTTTTTCCAGCTTTTACTGAGAGCCTGTTCACAGCAGGATGGAAGACGACGGCGCTGTGCCTGTGAGATACATCCCAAAGCTCTGCTAGGGTCTCTCAAAAGGCATCCATCTGTGTCTTTTAATAATAAAAATGGAGAAAAAGGGTTGTCAAAATGATGAATTGCTCTCAGTGATCAGTGAGATGAATAATTAAGGTTCTGAATGCTCTCGTTCAAAAATAAGGCTCAAAAAGGGATATTTTCGTATCTTTGGGAATCTCTTTCAGATTTACTTCTTCAGCCTGGCTGCTTTGGTAATTCACACCTAGATTGCTGTCTTCTTCTCTCCTCCGGACTGCTCAGCTCCCTGCTCATCCTTTCCCTTCAGCAGCTCTGTAACCTCCACACCATGTTCAGAATTCCTGAGTGTGTTCCAAAGCATCGCAAATTCAATCCTGCCACCCATTATAGCTCCCTGGTTCAACCCTCTGCAATCCAGCCTCAATAAGCATCACTACAGTTTCATTCATACTGCCCGGTATATTTTAGTGGACATCCTTTATCCAGGGTTTTCTTCCCTTGGATTTGGTGTCTCCCATTATTGTGCGAGTTCCAATACGAGGAAGACACCAAAACCTCCAATATTACTTCTTCTTGCTTTCTTCCTCAGCCCAACCAAATGCCACTGTTGTGACAAGCAGTTTAAAACCTTTTCAGTGTACAGGGACTGACTTAAACATTTTTACACGAAACTTGGAGTGGTTGTCCAAAGCAGAACTAAATCAATGTTTTCTCAGAAAAAAAGAGTGACATGAAATAGGGGATCTCGCTTTCCTCAAACAAACAAGACAAAGTCAGCGGAAGCTGGAATGGTCTGTGACCAGTCTGCCAGTGAGCCTTTCAAAGTCTCTACTAAGCTAAAAATCCAGCGAAAAGTTATAAAAGTATTTACAGTACAAGGAGTTGAAATTAACTGTGGTTCACCTGGGCCATGACGGAAGCCCATGCGGAAACAGGTGGAGAAGCCCTGACTGGATCAGTAACTAATTCTACAACTCAAGGACATAAATATAGACTATAACACCATCAGCACAATCAAGAAGCCTGTGCAGTGATTGCCAATCCCTTATCACGAAAGGTCCAAAGTCATCCATGTTTCTTTTCCTCAGGTACTATTTTCGCCCCCCCTGAAGGTCTCACCTTCTCCTCAGTTCTGATGAGATTGCTGCACAGTTTGTCATTTGATTAGGATCTGCACAGGTCAGAGGCTAGATGGGAGAGAAGCACAGGAAATAACCTTTTCTCTAATCCCTTTATCAGGCAATGAATGTAATTATGAGGCCTTGGCTTCTGGAGGAGGCCCAGGTTCATCATGTTCTGACTGCATGTCCCCTTCCCCTGGCAGGAGGCACAATGTGGCTACGTGATCATAGTGATGGCACTTTTCTGGTGCACAGAAGCCCTGCCTTTGGCTGTCACAGCTCTCCTGCCCGTCCTGCTGTTCCCACTAATGAATATCATGGATTCAACAACAGTAAGAGATCTTGCTCCATGTGTTACTCCATCATCTTCTTTTATTCTGGGATTATTCCCCAGAATTATATTATTATCATCATCATAATTATATTTATGTTATTGATAGTATTATTATTTTATTTTAACTTAATTTGTTATTGTTATTGTTATTGTTATTGTTATTGTTATTGTTATTGTTATTGTTATTGTTATTATTGTTATTATTATTATTATTATTATTATTATTATTATTATTATTATTATTTTCTGTCTTCTCCATGGACTAGAACTTGCACGAGCCCCGAGTGAGCTCTGGGTGGAGCTGCTAATCTGAAATCAAAGCAAACTCAGATGCAACCCGGAGTTACACCCTGCTAACACCTTTGGAATAACCTCCCTCAGAAAATGCCCTCTCTCTTATGACTCCTCCCTCTCCCTTCTCCCACCTTGCAGGTCTGTCGGGAATACTTGAAGGACACCAATATGCTCTTTTTGGGGGGCCTGATGATGGCCATTGCCATCGAGAACTGGAACCTGCACAAGCGAGTGGCTCTGAGGGTCCTGCTCATCACCGGTGTCAGACCAGCCCTGTGAGTTACACTGGTGGAAGTGCTGTGGGATAAAGGATTTTATGGCATTAGGTCCCATCTCTGATGGGAATCTGCAAATCTTTCCCTGCGAATGCTTTCCTACGGCCCAAGTGAGTTAATGCCTGAGCAAGCCTTGCAAGTGGGGATCCTCTGAGGTGTTACACACCTGGTGCGTCCTTTTTTTGGAATTCCAAAAGGCTTTAGGTGGAGAAATAGCAACAAGAGAGTCAGTGCTGGGAAGAGAAGGGTGCTGCCGGGCTGGGCCAGGAGCCCACCTTTGGACAATCGGGCAAGACCACAGCTGGAACACAGAAAACACGGACACTCAGCCTGCTGCTGGTTGCAAAGAGAACAGAAAATATGGGGGTGCTTGCTTGGAAAACAACAAATGTCTTCCAGACTGGAACTTTAAGCTATGAACAGTCTACATCACCCTGTTTAATCTGTCTCGGCTCATAAGAAGAGGGAATACCGAAGGAAATTACAAAGCAATAGAATAAAAATGCATACAAGATAAACCCCTTTTCATCTGATGTATAATCTACGTCTCATCTAAAGAATAATTTTGAGACAAATAACAGAGTAATACTGAAATGAGGATTAGAATTTTAGATGAGTAAGAAGAGAATCTTAAATAATAGAGGTAGGATAAAATAATAAGAGGGGAAAAAAAAAGAGATCATCTTGCTTACGGCTTAAACTGATTGCCATTTGGGATCAAATTCAGCTTGCAATTCCTCTTCGAAACATATTATAATGCATTAACAGGTGTTAGTGAGAAATGTCTTCCTCAGAAGGATGTGGACTAAGCAGGATCTGAGTGGAATAACTGCTTGCTCCAAGCTACCAGCTTCCACTTTCCTAGCCATAAGAATGTAAAAAAATTGGTTGAAAAACAAAAATCGATGTTAAATCTTAACTGTGTTTCTCACAAAGTAAACCAGGGCAGGAGGAAATGCTGGGTAGGGGTTGCTGAGCTTTTTCCAAACCCAGCATTTGTAGCTGACCCTTTGTAACAAAAATGAGGAGCATTGCAGGGCTGAGTCCTGATCCAGCTTTCCCAAACCTTCTCATTCCAGACTCCTGATGGGTTTCATGGTCGTGACAGCCTTCCTGTCCATGTGGATCAGCAACACGGCCACCACTGCCATGATGGTCCCCATAGCACAGGCAGTGATGGACCAGCTGCACAAGTCAGAAGTCGAGTCTAGCGCCACTGTCCAAGTGTCTGAACACACCAACAAAGCCTTTGAGCTGCAGGAAAAGTCACCCGAGAGCTTCAAAGAACCAGAGGAAAAAGGTGAATGGGTTGTGGGTGGTTTTCTCTTCAGGGTGGTGGAGTTTGACCTGGTGCTTTCTTCTGGCATGACGGTTCCTAGTAAATTCTAAGAGGAGACTGTCCCTAAAGCATCCTGACCACCACAAAGCTCTTCCATGAACCAGACAAAACCACGATGAGCTACTGACTTGGCTGAAGTTAAATCAAAAATACAAAGAGGTGATAACCACTCAACAAACCGACAAAAAGTATAAATTCTCCACTAGGGGAAGCCTTTACGTCGGGCTTGCTATTTCCCTGCAGATATCTGTTAGTTCAATTATTATCTACTGTGTAACTTATCAGATAATAGGGAATTCCCAAGGGAGAATTTGTGGCCTGTTTCCACCCGGAAGGTTAGGGATTAAAATGATCTTTCTAATCCAAAAGTACACAATCAAGCAACAGTATCTCTTTGCCAGCTGTCTTGCCCTCTCCCCGTCTCTGAGGTGATTCCAGGGTTTCTGGACATAAATCTCAGTGCCAGCAGACAGGTGCTGGTGCAGAACAAGTTCCCTTCAGCCCAGCTCCTCCAACTCTGCTATAATCCCCTGAATCCTTGCCTCGCTCCCTTCCATGTGCAGTTCAGACATCGCCCTTGTTCACCAGGAAGTGTCAGCAGTAGGTTCGAACTTTATCACACATTTCAAGTTCTCCTCTGAAAAACTGCTCTGTGTCAAGACAACCAGTGAAAATGGGCAGAAGATCAAAAAATTAACAATGCCAGCCTTAAAATGAGGAACTTTGGTTCCTTCAGCTTTGAATCCATTGTGTCCTAGCCTTGAAATATTGAATTATGCAGGCCCAAGGCCTTTTCCAGTCCAATATAGCTCCTGCATCTCTTGTGTTCCTTGGGATCTAGGTAATTCTCATGTCCTGACAGTTGAGGAGGAGAGAAAGAGAGAAGAACTGATTGAGATTGAGAAGAAACACTCGAACCTCTCCAAGGGAATGTCCCTCTGTATTTGTTACTCATCCAGCATTGGAGGGATCGCCACTCTGACTGGGACAACACCAAACCTGGTGCTGCAGGGACAAGTTAACGAGTAAGTCTGGCTGAATGTGGGATTACACACCCACCAAACTGCATCCCTCTGCTACAGCTGACTGCCAGGCAGCACACAGAAGGGAAAAGTCAGTTTGGTGGTCCCTTTCCTGGGAAGTGAGCTTCTCTTCCTTAAAGGGCCCCACAGAACCTCCCCTTTTCTGACTCATTAATGAAGGACAGAAGAGAATGTGGAATTCTGGATACTAACAGCCACCTGCATTTTCCAGCCTCTTTCCTGAAAACGGTGGCATCATCAACTTTGCCTCCTGGTTCTCCTTCGCCTTCCCCACCATGGTGGTGCTGCTGATTCTGGCGTGGATTTGGCTGCAGATCCTGTACTTGGGCTTCAAGTGAGTACACCTGAGGCCCTGCAATCCCACTGATGGGGCTGTGACCAAGGACTCGTTTAGCACGAGTGACCCTTTTACTGATGAGAAAAATCACACAGCAGGTGGCAAAGTCCTCACACACAACAGAGACCAGAACAGCACACTCTGTTAAAATTCTGCAAGTTGTTCTTCGAGGGATCTGATCAAATCCCAGCTAAATGTACTCTGTAGATGAAAATAGGAAGCTCTGAGTGCACATGACCTGTTCTGCAGCATTGCTGTCGTGTCCTAAGAGATTGCTGTGCTCCTAATGAGGAAATTGATTCCTACAGAGAGCTGGTAAATGCCTTTGTGACCAGGGTTGCTTCAGACCTAGAGGATTAATTCTGTGCTCGTTCTGGTGCGGATCACCCCACACAACCAGCCTGTGTTGCCTGACTGCTTAATGCTCAGCCTTTCACATTTGTATTACCCCAACTTCCCTTATTTTACATGGAAAGAGTGCTGTAACACCTGAAATGGTACTTTCACCTTCAAAATTCACCTTTAGAATTCTCGTTTTCTGTTGTTTTAAAAAGCTTGGAGACTCTTTGCTTCCTAGTGATCAAACAGACTTGTCAATCACATTAACGTTGTCCTGGTCTAGTGGAAAGTGTTCCTGCCCATGGCAGGAAGTTGGAATAAGATGGAATTTAAGGTCTCTTCCAACACAAACCATTCTGTGATTCTGTAGTTTTTTTCCCTCGTGTGCACAAATAACTTACTTCTTTACATTTAACTCAGGAGCTTTTAGGGGCAGGAAGCTTTTTTCTGATCATCTTGTCGAGACATGCAGTTTCTACTCATCGTGGTTGCCGATTATAATGTATTTAATTTCAATATTCATATATAAATGCATATAAAGACATTATGATTGAGTATAAAATTTAGATTCTTAACTCTGAGGGTATCTGGCAAATTCCTCTGATATTTCTCATCCATTTTCTTCCAGTTTTAAGAAGAATTTTGGTTGTGGTGTCAGTCCTGCCGCCAAGGCTAAGGAGAAACAGGCCTATGAAATCATCAAGGAAGAGAGCAAGAAACTGGGCAAAATGAAATTCGCAGAAATAGAAGTTTTGATCCTCTTCATTCTCCTGGTGCTGCTGTGGTTTACAAGAGAACCTGGGTTCTTCCCAGGCTGGGCAACAGTTCTCTTCAACAAAGATGGTACAAGGTAGTGTCTCTCCTCCTCCTCACTTCGAGTAAAAATGAAATAGGCTGGATTTCATCCAGCTGAAAACACAGATGACTAAATATCTGACTGGTCTATTGCAGCTATGTCACTGATGCTACAGTTGCCCTCTTCATTTCAATTTTGCTCTTCATCCTCCCCTCTGGCTTTTCCCACCAGGACAGAGACGAAGAGCAAACAGGTGAGTTACAGAAGTACCGAAAATCAGTACAGGTATGTGGGAAATTTTATGGTTTAGGTTTACAAAGAAAATTTCAAATATTAAATAAGACTTCAAACTGCTCTTCCAGCTGTGTGATTTAGGTTAGGCAAGGCACATATCCCAGAAAAGTTCTCTGTTTCTCATAATTTCACCAAGTAGGAAGCTCTTATCCCAGCAGTGTTCCTGCCCCTGTCGTACACATGTGTAGAGGGTTCCAAGGCTGGAATCTTCAGGAGGGAATACATGACTTAACAGAAACACATGGGGTTGTTGCCACGCCTTTAACTCACCTTTCCCTGCCTCCTCCTGTGCTTCTTGGAGCAGCTACAGATCACTTATTAGAGTTTTAAAACCTTGGTTGGTGGTGCTCCCAGCATTTGCTTTCGGGGGATAATTCCAGAGTGTGCTGACAGAAGGGGTTCCTGACGTTCAGACCCAGCTCACCTCCCACCAAGAAGTTCCCCTTTCTTTGGAGGGTATAAAGTGGCTTCACGAAATCTCTTTTGGGTTCCAGGTGGCAGGGCAAGGTTCCGGGCACCTCCACCCCTCCTGGACTGGAAAGCTGTTCAGGAGAAGATGCCGTGGAACATCGTGTTCCTGCTGGGAGGTGGCTTTGCCTTGGCCAAAGGCAGTGAGGTAACATTCCTCGGCTCACCTGGGGTTTGTGTCTTCCTGGGTGGTTTCTTCTCCATCTCGCTCCCGGTGCTGTCCCGGGACACCAGAGGGCACACTGGGAGCATCAAATGCGGCTTTCCCCAGCTCCTGGCCCTGGGACCATCCTTGGAGTCCCGGGATCGGGACAAATCCTCGTTGTTCCCCGTGCAATGGGATGGCACCGCCACTCCGGGCAGCACAATTAACTGTGTTTCTAGAAAAGTGGCTGATTAAGAAATTGCCCCGACACATTAAAAGGTTCTTTTAAATAAAATGTAATTGATGTGGCCAGCATGAGGAGATGATGTACCCAGGAGGGGTCTCCAAAGTATTTCAAATGAAGAATTTATGGAAATAGGATTTAAATTAAACTATTAGAAGAGAAATGTACAGCTTGCTAGAGAAACTTCAGGAGCAGGTTAAAATATCTGCAGGAATCTGCCAAGAGTCCAGTACTACACATTACTTTTCAGTAATGATTTAAGTGATGGAACAGACAATCCATTTATTAAATCTATAGCCAAGAAAGAAATTCTAAAAGGTTTCAAGTGCCTGGAAACACTAGTTTAGAATTCAAAGATCAAAATTAAAACGTAAAAGTACATGTTTGGAAAAGGAAATATTTAAGAAATCACATTAATTTATTCTAGAATAAATAATCAAATGCATAAAAACTGCTGCAGAAAGCCCAGAATGACAGGGAGGAGGCTGCTGCTTCCCAGTGACTGATAAGGATGAAGGGTGTGAAAAGCTTCAGACAGTTATCAAGATCTCAGACAATGTGATAAAATGATTAAATCACTAGAGAATCTGATAAGACGTATAAAAAAATATTTTAGGAAATTAATTCAAATACCTGTGCTTACCTTAAAAAAAAAGCGCCTCAAATATCGATCATTTACAAGTAATGATCTGAACAGAGCAATAGTTAATTGCTGTCAATAATGCACTATAAACACAGTATCTCCTCCTTTCCAACTCCTTGGAAGGGAAATAATGCTTATTTTTATTTAAGCTGCTGAACAGTCCTGTCTGTGAGCACTGGCTGTGCTTTTCTGCAGACAGCAGTTTGCACGAGAACGGCTCTGAGAAGGGAGGGTCGGGACAGTGATGTGGCTCTCTCCTCTCCAACCTGGCATCCCGCTTCGCTCTGTTGCAGGAATCTGGTCTGTCTGTATGGCTGGGCACCAAACTGACCCCTCTGGAGAGCATCCCTCACCCGGCCATTGCCTTCCTGCTGTGTCTCCTCATTGCCACCTTCACCGAGTGCACCAGCAACGTGGCCACCACCACCCTCTTCCTCCCCATTGTGGCTTCAATGGTGAGTCCCAGCACTCCAAAATGCTCTTATAAGGACAGTTTTCAGCTCCTCAGTTGTCGAAACTCGGCTGACAAAGCCAGGCACTGGTTCCTGTATCCCATCAGGGGGACAAAACTTAAAACAAAAATATGTGTGTGCACATACAAACACGCACCGTGCTTAGTTCAACCTTTCCAAAATCATTGCTGGTGAAAAGCAAAGGGATTAAATTCATCAGCATATTAGACTTTGCCTTCTGGCCTAAACATGAGGTCACTGCCAGCTGTACTTGTTTTTTCCAATTTGTTCTGCACGGAGACAGCACCAGCAGCAGCCGTTGCTTCCCTGCAACATTCCCTGACTGCATTTCACCCCCACCACTGGCCTTCCAGAAGTCTCTGAAGGTGATAGCGTGACCTAATTCAGACTTCTGCATTTCCACAGGAGATTCCTGTTGCTGGGGGAGACAGAGTTCTGCAAACTGAGAAGCTGGTTCCAGGTAGAAACTGGAATGAGCTCCTCCAAAATCTTTTTGCATAGGCCGCAGACTCCAGCCAAGCCCTAAACCAA
Source organism: Rhagologus leucostigma (assembly GCA_013397725.1). Taxonomy (NCBI): domain Eukaryota; kingdom Metazoa; phylum Chordata; class Aves; order Passeriformes; genus Rhagologus; species Rhagologus leucostigma. Next base: position 177,877 of record VZTD01003618.1, read on the forward strand.
AGCCCTCACCTTCAGAGCTTCACCTGCCTCCCCTGATAATTTAATTTTGTTCTTAACCAACATGAAGGCAGGGTTTAGAGTCGAATATAAGCACTATTTATCCATTTATGCAGCAGCACCAGCAACACAAAGCGCTGACCACAAAATCAATTCTTGCATTTGCTGCCTAAAGACGCCGGAAGTGTCTAAAGCAGCACCAAAATATGAGTGGCTGCAGTGTTTGGGGAAGGACAAGGCTTCTGACATGGACAAATAGAATCCGTTTTCTGCCTAAAGGTGCATTTCTGTGATTTTTGGGTATCAAAACCATCGTCTCTGCTCTCTTTTCGTGCACAGGCTGAAGCAATTTGCCTCAACCCTCTCTATGTCATGCTGTCCTGCACACTCTCTGCATCGCTGGCATTCATGCTCCCCGTGGCAACTCCTCCCAATGCCATTGTCTTCTCCTATGGACAGCTCAGGGTTATTGATATGGTAAGAAAAAAAAAAAAACAACACTTTCTTTCCAGAATTTTCACCCCTAGGTTTGATCTTGCCTTTTTCTGCTGCTGGCTCATCCTGGAGGAGCGTTAGAAAAGTTGATGTGCCTGGCTTTTGTGAAATGGAAAGGACACGTGTGCATTAATAAAGGGTCACACTGTCTCTGATACACTCTGAGAATATTATAAAGCTGCTAATGAGCTTTTAAAGAACAGCCAGGGCCTCTTGAAGATTTTATAATAAGAGCTGTCAGTGTCTGAACTGCTTGAAAAGCCCAAATGTAGAGCATGAGGGTGTCAAAGAGCCCCGTCACCCGGGCAGCCCTTCTGCAGGGACAGGGAACTGCCTGGCACGTCTCACTGGGTGCCCTGATGCCTCAGGAAATCCCTAAAGAAACAAAGACAGCAGTGCCATGTCTCTTGATACCTTCCCTAACTTACAATTGATCCAAAAAGAAACCCAAAGTAACATTAGAGAGAAATATCAAGTCAGAGGAGAAGGGGATTGAAAGGATTTCAGGACTTCTAGTTTAAGAGTTTTATCCAATGGAAACCTTTCCCTTTATACAAATTTTATTTGTGAAGAAAATCAACTTAAGTATAATTTGGTGGATGTGTGAAAAAAGGCCAAACAGAAAATCAAACCACACAAACAATCCTAACCAGCAAGGAAGGCAAAACCTGCTCAGGGCTGCTAACAACCCTTCTCTGTTATAATTCTAGGCCAAAGCTGGGTTTGTACTGAACATTCTGGGAGTTCTGGCGATAACTCTCGCCATGAACACCTGGGCTTCATCCTTGTTCCAACTGCACACATTCCCAACGTGGGCAAACAAGACAGGGACCTGCATGTAACGTGGGGAGGAGACGGAACCCAGACTGTTCCTGTCAGAGCTGCGATGAGAGCAGGACTATCACCCGCAGAGGCAGCGGTTAAGAGAAAAGCCTGGGAAAGGACAAGCAAAATCATCCCATTGATGACAGCAATAAAATTGCCCAGTTGCTGTTCAGTCGGCAGTTTCGTCACCCCGGCAGGAGGACGAGGTGACTTTTGGCTCCCCAGCCCCCCCACCTTTAGATTTTCTGCTTCTTCAGGGGTGTTTTCCCCCAGTTCTTTTCCGGTAAGCCTGAAATCTGCAGCGAGAAAAGAAGAGAGGTGTGTGAGTACATGAAAGGAAGGAGAGAGACTCTGAGTTCCTGATGTCAGGCACAGATCTGTGCTGTCACCACTCTCCACCTGTGTACGTGTACGTGTTCGAGGTGTACACGGTTGTTCTTCACTCTGTGGGCACTGACAGCGACGTGTGTGCTGTGTGATTACAGAAAAATCACTGTCAGCCCATCCTATTTTGAAATGTATTTATTTGCAGCCCCCTTGTTAGGAATGTAGAAGATTATTTTTCTCCCAGAACATCCGCCCCGTTGTTATTTGTGTCAGATTACAGCCTGCAAGGCCATAATAAGACTTTTTCTTGAGAAGGAGAGAATTTCTGTGTCCTAAGATGTATATGATTGAATTAAAGATTTGGTTTTTTAATGTACCCCTGTGTTCTGGAGTTTATTTTTTTATTATAAATCACTGCTTCTCTCTTCCTTGTATCAACTACTTGTCCATGTGCTCACTTACAATATCCTTAATCAGAGAAACCAGCATAGTTGATTTTCTCTTATCTTTAAAGTAGTAATTATGACGTTGTTCTTATTATTGAGTCCAATTTTCTTGGAATGTCCAACCCAAGATTTTCCCTTTAAAAAGCCTGTTATGTAATCCTGTTACATATCTCATCCCTGTTCTGCTGGAGCTGACTTTCGGGAGCAGATAAATTCCTAACCACCAAACGGACAAAGGAATATCCAAAGGCACTTTGCCAAGCCAGTCTCTTGGTGCCATAAACGAGGCTGGGTTCAGACAGAGCAGTTACTCACTATGTGCCCCTGGAGTTTGCTCTAAAACCTTTGTTCCGTGGTTACCTGCCTAAATTTTGCACCAAGTGCATTTCTGAAATCCCACTCTGCTGGGATCTCCATACTGGTTCCATGACAGTGAAAATGAGGGAATTTCACACTAAAATAGTATGTTCTCTTCAAAATCTTTCTCTTTTCTTTCCCTGCCCTAATTATTAGGAGACAAGGACAGCGTGCACTGCAATTTTGACTCATAAAATGTCAGAATTCACTGACTTGCAGCAGTTTCTTTCCGGTTCCAAATATCCAAACAATTCTGGTGTCTGCTACTGATTCCTCAGCACTGATGGTTCCACTGGCTGTGGAAATCACTGTCTTGGAAAGAACAGCCCGGCATTAACCCTCCAGTGGCTTTGACAGAGTTTTAATTCGACGTGAGACAGAGATCCAGCAGAATATCCACAGCTCCAGAAGGAAAGGCATTTATTCTCTGTTGCTAATGAGCTCCTGGGTAACTGATTTCAATCACATTATGACTTGCTCGGGTCACTGCTAAACCACTCTCCTTTCCCTCTGCGTTTACCTCTATCGAATAACACCCAAATCTCTCTAAATATTTTCATTACCCTGCTCACCCTGTGTCTGAGGACCTCAAAATGACAAACTGGAGCAGATGATTTGCTGTGAGCCTCTCCCTTCTCCTTCCCTTTGTCTCCAGCATCAGGGCAGTGTGCTCTGCTTTTGTTTGCTTTTTGTTTTCTTTGAAATACTCACCCAGACTTTACATGTCCTTCTAAATTACTGCTTAGCTAAGCAGGAAAGGTGGAATTCTTATAACATTTCCCGTCGGCCTCTCCTTCCAGCCCTTTTAAAACTGTGTTATGGTTCTTTGAAGTCTTTTCTATTAGTCTACATTATTCAGAGGCTGTGGTGTGCATAAAGTACCTGCAGGAGCACAGGTGCAATCTTTATGCCAATCTCAAGAAGAAAGGAGGGAGACATCAAGTAGCACAGAGTGTCGTGGGGCCAGTGCGTTAATGCTGGGTGTTCCGTGTTCATTAACGTGGGTGAGCACGCAGAGATTTACCAGGGACTCTCTGCAGTGAAAGTTACTCAGAGGGTGTAAAAATGCCCAAATTCTGGGAAAAAAAATAGAGGTGAAAAGCTGTAGGAAGAGAAGAGAGAAAAGAGAAAAAGAGAAGAGAAGAGAAGAGAAGAGAAGAGAAGAGAAGAGAAGAGAAGAGAAGAGAAGA
>VZTD01003618.1:181739-210908 GCA_013397725.1 Rhagologus leucostigma
TCTAGAGAAGAGAAGAGAAGAGAAGAGAAGAGAAGAGAAGAGGAGAGAAGAGGAGAGAAGAGGAGAGGAGAGGAGAGGAGAGGAGAGGAGAACAAACACCAGGACACAAAGAGAACTGAGAATTTCATGACCAGTTTCCACCTTGTAGTGATGGTGGCACTGGGCAGTTTATTGCCTTGGGTGTGTCTGAGCTCAGGACCAGCCGAGGTACAGCTAAATATAGTGTGCTTGTGCAAAAACCAGTAACACTATTAAAAATTTTCATAATTTTCTAAGCAAAGCAGGTAGAAAGTGTTTCTAAGCCCCATTATTACCCGGATCACCTTTGAAGGGTGGTTCCCCATTATGTTTCCAGATATTGCCCTCAAGGAGTGGCTCTATTTCCCATTGTGTGATCAAATTTCACAATCTGCCGTGAAACTGCCAGCTCAGCACCTGCTGTGCTTAGCTGCGCTTCCCAATGCAGCTCCTCATCTCGGAGCTGACACCGAGCTTGCTTTCCATTAAGTGATAAATTCGGGAACGAGGAGGGGACTTCGGCCTTTTTTGCCTTGCCTTGGCCTAAAAAGCGCCCGGCAAAACCACAAAATACAGGTTTCCCACAGTGTGTGCCAGTGAGTAAGTGGGTGACTCGGAGTCACCTCCTCCGTTCTCCCTGGAGTTATGGAGCTGTCCTGCCTTGCCTTGCCCGGGCACACGAGCACACACACAGCTTCTGCAGGCACACACATGCACTCCCGAGGTAGAAAAGGAGCCCTTACCTCGGTAAACACACACATTTCTGTGACCACACCATAAAAGCTGATGATTTCTGGGCAGGCTCCTGGAAAATCGCTTGCATTTGGGAAAGGCACCTCGCCATAAACACCTCGGCAGCAATTTGTAAAGTGGCATGGCAGTGATGCAAGGGTCACCGAAATCATAAACAGACTTAACAGGACACATGGCAATTTGAAAGCTAAACCAGGATGAAGCCAGCACATCTTTCTAATCCTCAAATTGGTTTGGAGAAACCAAAAATTTGCTCCCAGTCACTTAAGAGGTATTAAAATGGACCTGGTTGTACAGCACTGACATCCTGAAATATGTCCAGGCTTTACAACTCAATTCCTACACCTTCATTAGAAATAAAAATAAATAAATAAAATCTACTTGGAAGGGACACCTTACCATAAAATGGACAAGAAGTCGTTCTCAAAAAGGTGAAAATAATTTTCAGCAAACCAACAGAAACATAAGGTTCTGTGTTTTATTCAATAATTAGCAGCACGTAGGTAACCATGCACCTTTCTCCAGGAGCTGTAAAAGCAGTTCCACTCGTGTCCTTGAGGAAATTCCTCCCTTGGATAACTATGGCATGCTGGCAGCATCTCCAGCCCTCTCTCCACTTGGTTTATTTTATTTTAGGAATACAACTCTCTGCTCTCAATTAGCACATTGGAGTAAGTGCTTGCAAAGGCAGAAACAGAGTTTAAACCCTCTGCAATGACGAATACCTAAAGAACAGAAAGCAGAAACACGAGGGCTTAAGAAATACATAACTTGAAATCATCCAGGAATTTCACAACCCTCCATTTTTTTTTTTCCCAACATGGGACCAATAAAACTATTTACAACTTGATTCACTGAACTTTATGGCTTGAGTTAGTAATGACCAAGGTGCCAAAGTCTGGAAATGAAGTGGTTTGAATGTACTAATCACCTGGTGTCCAAACTAACAACTGTTTAATAGAACTTAATCACTACTGTCAATGCTGGGTATTTTCTCCTATTAAGGAAACATTTAGTCTTATTTATCCTTTAATCATATTAACACACCGAAACCATCCCGGTGCCATCCAGGAGGTGCAGGTTCCCTCCCCACGTGTCACCTCCTGGCTGCAGACACTGCACCAGGCCATGCCCAGGGTCCCCAAATCCCGGCCAAGCACTAGGTTTGGTGTCGATTTTCCTTGGAAAACTCCCTTAAACAGCTAAGGAATGGAAAAAGGGAACGCTTTTCAAAAGCAACGCAGGACAGCAGAGTCAAAAAATTAATAAAATTTATTAAAATTGTCCAAAAAAACCCAAAAAAACCCCAACAAAACCAAAACAACAAAGAACAAACTAATTTGAAAATAGAGAAGGAACAGAAGGGTTAATTCAAATGTTCAACGCTTATATATTGTTATGAATCAGACCAGGTTCAACTGCTTCAAGGCCCAGATGTTGGATGCCTGTGTGAGGTATTTGTGATCTAACAATTAATCACAACTGCTTTTAGTTGCCACTGCACTTGAAATATTAACTAGAATCAATTAAACCATCACAAACTTACTCTGCCTCCAGTTTATGCCATTCAGACAACTTCAGGTCCTGCCCACCTAGCAGCACTCCAGGAATTTCCTCACTTCTCTCGATCCCTGTCCAGTCCACGAGGAGCAGAGCAATTTCAAGTTTCCCCCATACCTGCCACTGGGACCAAGGGCTCTCTGTTCCTCGGAAGGGAGTGGACACCCAATTTCAGTGATTCTGCTGATCCTCGTTTCTTTCCGTCAAGCACAAGTGGTCAGAGCTGTGCGTGAAAATAATGTACATGAATGTGGAATTTCACGCTGTGAGACGAGCAAAGTGCGTGCAGAGCGTTCCAGTTAGCTGGAATGGCACCAGTTCTCCCAGCTGCCTCTCGAGGGGCCCTTAGCCAGTACTGGTTAGTCTGGGGCAGTTTGGTGACTGCAGAAGGAAAGCCACGTTTCCCTTTTTTTTTGCTCTAGGACTCTCCTGATGAGACTTGCCAGAGAGCTGAAAACGGATCCTCTTTTATTTTTGCCTCGTCTGTCACCCGAAGGGAGCCTGAATTTTCCTCCTTGTTCTTACCTCTGGCAATGTCATTCCTGCTACACGAAACGTGCAATCATAAATCACTTGTCTGCATCGCAGATAACGCAGTTGTTCCACGGGAGCTTCCTCGCACCTGTGCTTCTGCTTTTCTCCTCAGACCTCAGCAAGTGGTGTTGTGGCACTGAGAGCTACAACTGGCATGGGAGGAATAGCAGTCCCACGAGATTCCACGGAAATAATCCAAAATAACCTTTGTAATGCCTTTAGTGCTACGTTTTTATCACCCAGGCTCCGTGGCAGACAGCAGCATCGTCAGAATTAGTTCTGAGGACTTTCAGAGTGAAGACAGGGCGGGTTTTTTCCCCCAATTATTGGCAAAAACCAATGATCACAGCCGGAGCAACCTGGATAGTCACAGTAGATCAGTGAATGGCACAGTGAAAACAAGCACCAATCTCATGCTCACGCATTATCTGCTAATTTAAGATGCTCTGACTGTTGGTGGATTACCTGGTGCACGGACAAGACAAAAAAAATTCCTGAAATATATTCCGAAAAGGCTGAAGTAGAGGGGCAGGCTCTGAATCTCAGCTCCCAGAAACCAGAGCCTTTCTCCCAAGTGAGCACAGGGGGTGTGGAAGTGCAGGAGTTCACACTGTAAAGCTTCTGTATTTTGGCGGAGACTCTATAAGAGAAAAAAAAAACAACCAAAACATGCCGCTTATTAGCCTAGAAGAAAAATCTTTGGTCTGTTTACACCGTAACCACACACCTGTACCTCAGAAATACGAGACAAGCGGTGGGGAAAGGGGAGGGGACTGACATCTCTGTTTTCCTCTGCACCAGGTGCAGTCAGGTCTGTAATATCTTTCCAGCCACTATTTTGACTCAGTGCCACTGTTGGCCTCCTGTACCTGCTGAACAGCCCCTGCAGGGAATGACTCCAAAACATGCCCATGCTCCCTGCTCCAGCAAGATCCGCTCCTACCTGGAGCCCTGGCGGGTGCAGACACAAGTTGGCCAAATCCTGAACCCATCCCAGCACAGCTGCAGTCCCTGCAAGTCACAGAAAGACCAAAACCACTCAGTTTTGTACTAAATTATTCTGTCGGTTCGTTTTTCTTACAGGACATACCTAATTTTTTGGTGCTGCCAGTTTATGTCCCATTTTTATGGGGCAAAAATGTGGCATTAAGGAAACTTGTCCTGTCGCAACGAAACATCAGGTGAGGGGACAGAGCTGAGGACTGTCCCACCTCTTTAACTCCTCAAACTAAAGTACAATACAGTAAAATCCATTTGCATTAATTGCAGCAAATTTGTGTGTCTGGTTTTACTGACTGTGATCGTTTGATATTCCTGGGCAAATGGAGAAGAAAAGAAGAATATATTAATGTTTTTATCAGAATAAATTTATTTTTACCATGAGAACGACAGAAAAAGTTGCTTTGTGTTTGTGAAGGCAGCAGCCACGTGAGTAACAACAAGGCAGCTCCTACTGCAATGCTGATTACGTGGCTCCAAACGTGGAATCATGGAATTGTTTAGGTTGGCAAAGACCTTTAGGATCGCCGAGTCCAACCGTTAGCCCAGCACTGCCAAAGCCACCACTAACCCGTGTCCCCAAGTGCCACATCCACACGTCTGGTAGATCCCCCAGGGATGGTGACTCCACCACTGATGGCCCTTCCGGTGAAGACATCTTTCCTGAGATCCAATCTTCCTCACCCAGACCACTGATGAAGATACGAAGCGGGACTGGCCCCAGTCCTGGGCCCGGGGAGCACTGCTGGTGACCAGCCCCAGCGGGGTGTGACTCCAGTCACCACCATTCCCTGGGCTGCAGCCAGTGTTTTACCAACAGCGCACCCATCCAAGCCATCAGCTTGGATGTTTCCCCAGGAGAATCCTGCGGGAAGTGGTGTCAAAGCCTTTCCTAAAGTCCAGGCAGGCACATCCCAGCCTTTCCCTCACCCACTGAGCAGGTGACCCTGTCCCAGGAGGAGATCAGGTTGGTCGGGCAGGACCTGCCTTTCGTGGACCCGTGCCAGCTGTGCAGGATCTCCCGGCTGTCCCGTACGTGCCACGTGATGGCATTCCAGAGGGTCTGCTCTGCAGCCTGTCCTGGCACTGAGGGCAGGCTGGCAGGTCTGCAGTTCCCTGGATTCCCCTTCAGATCCTTCGTGTAGGGTGGGTGCCGCATTTGCTGACCTCCAGCGAGCTCCAGTCAGCCAGAGCTGCTGGTAAAGGATGGAAAGTGGCTCAGGGAGCACTTCCAACAGCTCCCTCGGTATCCGTGGGTGGATCCAGGCTCTTCCTCATCTGTTGTCACGGTGCTTCCCTCTACATCCAATAAAGGATGGAGAATCTCCTTAGCTCTTCCTTTGTTACTGATGTATTCATAGGAGCAGTTTTATTGCCTTTTACAGCAGTGGCCAGGTTCAGTTCTGGCTGGACTTTGGCCCCTCCAAATTTCTTCGGCTGGCCTATTGAAACCATCAGTGAATAAATCAAATTTATTCCTCTATTCTGCTTTTGAGCTCACTTCCTCTCTTCAGTAACAGCGTGACATGAGATCATGCAGGATTTACTGGATAATCAGTGCGAAACTGTTTGAAGAAAATGTATTTTGCCGCACCATACCAGGACAGTGCAAAAGGCATGAATGACATGATTTATCACAGAGAATTTGGGGCTAAAACCATTAAAAACCATCTCGTTCCAACCCCCTGCTGTGGGCAGGGACACTTTTCACTAGATCAGGTCGCTCAGAGTTTTATGAACTGCTCTGTACAGGCAGCAGTGGGTGGAACTGGACTGGGCTGCTCGAGAGGGATATTATGGTATTGCGCTAGCACAGAGTATTTGTATCACTTTTATTTCTTTAATCTGACTGCATGCAACCCCACAGAGCAGAGAAAGTCGAGTCTCTATGTTTAGGAACCCAGGTCTTCATTGGGAAAGGGGTATTTAGTATTCTTAGGCAGTGATTAATGTGAAATCTGAGTTAGAGTTTATAAATATGATGAGTCTTTAATTTGCACAACAAGTAGAGTAATAAAGATTAGAGGAAAGAACTTGAGAGGGAGGGAGAGAAACCTCCCTATCTAACCCAGGCTGCTAACACAAGCTAATTACAATTGGTCTCACAACAAAATCTTTCAGGGGTCAGGGTGTTTCAATTTCAGCTTTAAAAATAACCAATCCACCACATTACTGCAAAGAACTATCCAGCACATACAACACAGAGCACCTGGTTTTCCTTTAAATCTTGCCCAGGTTATTTTTCCATCATGAAAGAAGTACCTGCATCTTTGGCAGTTGTAAAAAAATCATGCATGGCACCACCTGCCAGACTAATAACAATAATTAGAAATGTAATAAACTGTTCATTGGCAAGGGAACAAATTGTCTTATCCTTTGAAAGTCACACTGGCCCGAGGCAATTCCTCACAGACATTCGCCACTGATGTCACAAGAGCTGGAGTGAAAAGCACACAGAGCAGAAAAACAACAGAGGAGGGCAGTGAGAAAGGGAAAAAAACCACTGACAAAGACATTTGAGCAGTGTGGAATAGCTGCAGAGTATTCCCATTCCACTGAATAAACCATTAAAAACTCAGGATTTGCAGAGAGCTGACAATGGGGGAGAACTGATCCTGTTGCTTCCTATGGAACTTTACAGACCAGAACCTTTGGAGAATCACATGGACTCAAAACACTTGTTTAAGATGAAACATATTTAACTGAATTTAGAATGAAAACCTCAGGCTTGCAATTACTTCCTTTTTATCCTCTTTAAGTCTTTTCATCTTTAGTACAATGATTTTTCATAAAATAATTAGGGTCTTTTCACAGCACTCTTTGCACTGAATGCCTTCTAGAGAGGGTTACTCTTGTATCTCACACACTTAATTTTAAATCTGGCAACCTGAGATCAATATTTCACTCTCACTGAAGCTCCTCTAAGTGCTGAAGCAATCTTGATTTGGCTGCCAGATAGGAATTAATGGCCTGTTCAGGGTTTTTACCTCCCATTATAACTCTCCATTTGAACAGACCACAAGATTTCACATTGCTTGTTTTTAAAGACCGTGTTTAAAATCATCCTCAGCAATAAAAATGTGGTTTCATATTTTCACAACCTTATAATGTTCATGCCCCTTCTTCCATGCAACGTGTTTTAGCTCTGAAAATCCATTGTCAGCCTCTAAAATGTAAAAGGCACCCAGAAATCTGTGAGCATTAAATATTTGCCTTCCTCATCCATCTTCTGGACTATAAGCAAGAGAACACAGCCACCAGGTCCACGCTCACAGAGGACTGAAGAGAAGAAAATCAAGTTATAAACGCTGCCTAAGCACTTCTTTCTGAGGCTTCTGGTGATTTCACAGTCCCACTAAGTCATCTAGGAGGGGCCCATGCCAGGCAGCAGCCTGCTTTTGTTCTTTGCTTTGTACTCAGAAGGGAGGGACATTGCTGAGGTACAACACTCTGGGTATTTACGTGATTCACTCCTTCTCATTGAATCATTTTCTCGTTTCTAAGATAATACCTCTGGGATGATTTCGGTGGCTGTTTGCGGAAGCACAAGGTTTTTGTGTTTTCCACTATTGGGTGGGAAGGTGAAAATGAAGGGAGGATGGTCCAAGAAAGATGGGAAAATGGTCTGGACAGGACGGGGAGAACCTGGGAAATTCTGATTATTGACCTGATGGCTCCGAAGTCCTGAACACAGAAGGTGGGGGGTCAGCTCAGAACCTGACTACAGCCAGCTGTAACTCCATAACCTTCCTGCTGAATATGCTGCTTATTTCCCCAAATCCAGGCACCACTCTAGTCTGGGTCAAATAATTCATCCCAGGCTGCTTTTCCATCGTAATTCTTTAGGAAAACCCACGTGTGTCAGTCCTTTTCAATGTCCCAGGTCAGCTCTTCCCAGTTTTCCTTTCTGTTTCAAAATCAATACAATAATGGCTGGTAGGATTTGAGGCAACACCTTGGAGGGGTGATATCACACACCTGCAGGTCAGACCTACCTGTAAAACCTGCAGATACAACCATGTGCTCTTCGTGACCTCGCAAGAAATTCACATTTCAGCCTGGTTTAGTGTTTGGGTAGGGCTGGAAGTGAGATGATCTTTAAGGTCCCTTCCAACCCAAACCATCCTGGGGTTCTGTGATTCGAGAACTAAAACTGAGTTGTATTTCCAAACCAGTTTTTCTGCGATACAACCCAGTTCTGCTGATGCAGCCGTATTTCTCCCGCTGATACTTTGGAAAGCTTGGGAAAAACATCCCCTCAAATTCTGTGGAAGTGGAGAAACACCGAAAGGGTGTGCATGTATTGGCACTGGCTGCTCATGGAGCAGTCAGGAACATCCAAGTGCACACTCCAAGAAGGAAAGAAGACAGACCAGTTGTTCTGGTTATTAGACATGGTTAAGGGGCTGAAAAAAAAAAAAAAAAAGAAACACCAAACCAACACACACACACGTTTCTGCCAAGCCAGTTATAAGAAGATAATCATGTGCTAGCCTAAGCCTCTGGCAGGAGTAAAACACTGTTAGCTGTCTTCTAGCTGGCTAAATATTAATCATCCTGTTTAGAACCAATCATGTCACTAACTGGAGAGAAACTTGGTTAAAGGTTGTGGTACCAAGAGGGTTTAGGGTTTTATCTCTAGCTGAAGGATTCCCTGACTTCTACAGAAAATATGCTGAGCGAGGCAAAATCCAGAGCAATATTCCTAAATTCATAAATTTTTTGAAAGGGATTTGGGAGGTTCTGCAAGCTGAGGATACGGAGAGACACTCCAGCAATTCAAACAAGATTCTCTTCAGCTGCTGTAAAGGAACAATGCCAGAGCACAGTGTTTCATCCTGGGTTGTGAAGTGCAGTGACTTGCAAAGATTTTCATCTGAACCACCAAACAACATCTTATTCACAACCAAATTCTGCTTCGCTCTGCCACAGCTCCAGAAACGATGCTGCGTGTCCACCACAGAGCATCAGCAAGGTGGAACAGAAAAAAAACCCCAAGAACTAAAAGTTGCACATTAGTGGGGGAAGGTGTGGGTTATCGAACACCTCTGAAATCACTGCTCAGCCTAAAATAAATGGAAAATAAAAAGAGTGGGCAGCAAGCCTTAGAAGCAACAGGATGAAGTCATGGATGAGTGATCATTTCCCTGCTCATGCCTGAGCCACTAAGTGGCCAAACCAGCACAACATATTCAGAGTCATGAGTGTGACAGGACTGGGTTGGGAAGACTCATGCGGTTCAAAGGTCTCCCTTGGAGATCCACATGTTCTTGAAACTCCCACAGTCCCTCAGGGCCTTAAAACCAGGATGCAGCAGCACTGTCCTTTGAATCTGCTGTGGCCTGACCTTTAGAAAGTCCTGTTCAGATGGAGGAGCTGGAGGTGACGAGACAGAGGATCAGCCTCTCCAACATCAGCAGCACTGCTGGGATTCCAGCACTGTCTGGTGACACGACACGTTCTTCTACACCCCTGACTTTGACATTCATCGGATTCCCATGCTCTGGAAGCTGATGTAAGGCAGGCTTTCTCCTTTTCTTGTCATGTCACCAAAACTCCCCTGACAGCCTCGCTCCGCATAGCTCTGTGATGTTGGAAACAGCCTGGCAGCCAAAAATGCAGAAGCCATGAGACCAAACAAACAAAGACAGCCTGCCAAGCTACTGCTTCCCCAGCAGCTGCAGGCTAGGAAAGCCTGCTCCCTTTCTGTTAACCTCGTAACAAAAGAAATAACAAGGGGAAAAAAAAAAATCACAAAAGGCTTTTTCTGAAGCGCAGTGTCAACAAAAAAAGGGAAAGTTGGCAGAAGGCTGCCAGCTCTTCACTAACTGTGTTCTGTGAGGAGAGAAGAAGGTTTATGATCTGTTACAGGGCATTCCAACCTGGTTCTGAGGTCTGAAATTTTTATATTTCTACAGTGATCAGCTCCAAGGAGGAACGGGAATTCCTCCCTGAGGACAGGAGAAGGATCCAGCTCCAGCTACCCTGGAACAATGCAGGGTCCTGATACTGAGTATATAACTAAGGACAAGACAAAATAAACCTGTGAGGACAATCAGAGATTATTACTCCCAATTATTAGCCCAATCTCTCTCTCTCTTTAATTAATTCTCTCCCTCCTGCACTGAAAGCTGCACACCAACAGCAGCCTTGTCAAAAAGGCGAACCAAAGCCCGGTGCTGGGTGACACAGTGGCTGTAACACGTGTCTGGATCACCTTCCTGAATTTCACCTAGAGCAGAAAGGCACAGAGTCAAGTCTAACACCGTGTCTCGAGCTCATCCTCATTTCCAAAATAACAAAATAACACCTTACACTGGCTGCCACACTGCTCCCCATGCTGCGCTTTATGGGCAACACTAAATCACTGGTCAGGAAATGATATTTCATGTATAATGATGGTTCTTTATATTTTAATTTAAGATTGAACAATTAGCGAGCTGAAAGTTCTGCAAATGCCAACAAAAGAGCATCTTCTGGGCGTGCCAGGTTTGGAGGCCGTAATTCAGGTCTCCCCTGTGAATTTTATCCTTCACTCTTCCAACTCTCAGCTCCTCTGTAACAATAACAGGGCCAAAGACAGATACATTTTGCCAAAAGAAGAGGGAAAGAGAATTATACTCTCTTGAATCCCTGGAATTGTTCGAGTCCAGGTTGGAACAACCCGGTTTAGTGGGAGGTGTCCCTGCTCATGGCAGGGGGTGGAAGGAGATGGGCTTTAAGGTCCCTTCCAGCCCAAACCATCCCGTGATTCGGTGAAATATTTGGAATGCTGACATTGCTAAGCTCAGTTCGACCAATGTGTTTTTCTAGACACATTAAACTGCCAGATAAATGCACTTGTGATCACTTCTGAGGGACAGAAATGGACTGAAGTGTATGTAGGTTAAACCAAGGTGTGTATTCCCTAGGGATATCTCAGAAGATAAAAAGCAAGCCCTGACTACTATTTAAAGGCAGCCAGCAGACGGTTAAAGTTACACCCAGGTGTGTCTTCCCTCAGGTGATCCCGAGGGAGAGATGCTGGGCCACTTTTCCTATTTAATGGTGGCAGAATAGCTGGTTAGATTACGTCTTAAGTCATTTTGTAAGCTTATCATCCAAATGTTAGGATACAGAAATTGTAAGCCTGCAAAGCTATTTATGATAACAAATACTGCTGCCATCACTGCATAATAAAATATAAACAATGTATTAAAAATAAGCAATTATCCCACCACTAAATTGAGCAGGAATATTTAATCAAAGGGATTAATTTATGCTTTGGCTGGGCAAAAAGTGAAGTTCATAGGGAGAGCTCCTCGCTGACAAATTTCCAGATCAACAAGACTGTTCTTGCCAATTATAAATAGCAGGAGGGATTTGTAACGAGGTCAGCAGTGCTTTTCCATGTCAAGGAATCGAAGAATACTAAATGCTATAATTGATCAAACATTCTGAATTGCACACGAGGTGTTTGAGCTCAGCTTATCCGGTTCCTTTGGAAAGCACCAGGCCAGGGAAAGCTTTTAGGACAAGGATCAAACTGCGGGAAAGGAGGATAACAATATTTTTCCAACTTCTAGTGCAAAAAAGCTCCGTATACCCAAGATGCCAAAACGCAGCATGACAGGAAGCAGATCGTGCAGGATGACGCCCCCTAAAATGAGGGAAACAAACAGGGAACAGGATCTTGAGCTGCTTGCCCTGGGCACACCACGAGGACCTCATGCCAGCTCAGGCTGTCATTTCTCTTCCCTCTCCAGTGCTTCCTACATGAAAGCACCAAACAATCCTCCCACTTTGGTCACCTTCACTGGGCAGCTGAGCCCTGGTGGAAGTAGATGGGAACCATTTCCACCTGACATTGTTACTTCAGACTAAAGACCAGACATCACTGAATTGGTTCCACTGACTCACATTTTGAGTATTTACTTTGCAGCTTTGATGGCCGCAATTTTAATTTTTTTTCCCCCCTAGAATTAAATATCAGATTAGGGAAAAGAATTTAACAGTTTACCATAGCTGCCAGTACAGCAAATCAACAGCTCCCTCTTTCCATAAAAGCCCAGACCAAGGAGAGATACAAAGTTATCACGTTACAGTTGTCTAGTCTGGATCTGACAAAACCAAAGTTGTTCTGATGCAAACATCTTGATCTCTCCTGTTGTTTGGCTTCATCTCCTGACGAACAAACTGTTTTAAACAAAATTTTGTATGGAAAAACACCGCAAACCTGGCTTTAAATGCCACAAAACTCTTTTGCCACTCAGAAGGAGAGACCCCATCAAGCAGTGCTGGTAGGTGGGCTGCGCTCCTCGTATCCACAAAAGCGGGTGTTGATCCGAGGCTGTGACACACGCTGGCTAGAGACAGGAAAATCTGCAGCAAATTCTGACACCCTGCTTTCCTCTAGGTACTTCCTCCTGATGGTTCTCCCAGGGAAAGAAGAGATAATGCTCCCCAGCCGGTGGTTCACTTTCATTCAGGCTCTTATCTCTGCGCTGCAATCGACCTGTGACTCCAGCTCGAGTGAACACACCCACCAAGGTGGTGTTAAAAGATCCGACTTAGGGACCAGGAGCTGCCTGGCTGCAGCAGCTGCATCCCAAGAGCCTGGGGGGACACTCAAGCCGGGGCTGGCTTTGGTGCTGGGCTGTCACCGGCACAAAAACCATCTCAGATTTGTCTGTCCCAGCCATCACAGCAAGAATTAAAGGTGGCGCAGAATTTGGGAATAATGAAGTAAATGTGTCGAGCGTAGTCCCAATCGTCTCAGAAGCCTCCCTGCCAGCTTTAGACTCGTAACTCTGAGGAACATCAAACGTGAAAGTCCTTGGAAAAAACAAGTCATTACCCAGCACTATCTTTGGGATCTTCCAGACAGGAGAGAGCACATCCACCAACACTCCATGCCCACATCTCTACAAGATCCAGCAGATAAATTGACAAAGTCTTCACTTCTAGTATCAGAAGGGTCTGATAGATTTAATAAAATCAAACTGGCAAACTCTTGATAGGAAATAATTCACCGCAGATGAAAACGAGGATTTTCCTCCACCTGTCTTTGTGGCGTGTGGACGCCCTGGCAGACCTTTTCTGTCACAAATCGGTGTAAAATATTCTCCAACAGGTATCACAAAAAACCCCTTCACGAACAGCATGAGCTTAACATGAATTTAAATACGTCCTCCAGAGCAGAGAGGGAATTTTTATCAAAGTTTCAATACCTTGTTCAGTATCTGACCATAATCGTGGGAGATAAACATGGGTGTACCTATACAATGACCTGGGGGCCACAGAGATGTTTCTACTGTTTTGTGGAATGACGATAATTATATTTAGCACTCATTCAGGGCTTTTCATCTTCAAAGCACTTTACAAACATTAATTAATCCCCACAACACCCTATGAGGTAGGTGAGTATTATTACAGTAGGTGTGATCAGGGGACTGGAGAGTGTGCACAAAGCCAGGTAAGGGCAGCAGGAATACACCTTCCTGCAACTGCACGTTTCAATTCCTGTTCTTCTCTACAGATCTGCACACAAAAAAACCCTCTCCACATAAATATATGTGCACACACAGGCCCACAGAAACCCATTCCTCTGATTTAGTCCTGGTTTTACGACCCTGCTAAGGACCTCTGGTTTTGGGAAGGAATAAAATCTTGAGTGCACGGGTTTTGTAGTGTTCCTCTGATGCTTTAAACAGTGCAAGATGTTTTGACATTCCAGCGTGGAGCCACGGCTCCTTTCCATGCTGAGAGTTCAGGCTGAACAAATGCAAGAAAGGCACCTATTCCTGGGAGCTGGAGGCTTTGGGATCCTCTGGCAAACTCCATGCCAGGAAAGAGTGCTTTTAATAACCACAGGTGGATAATAGGTTTGCAAAACACGGTAACAGATGGGTATTTTAAATCAGAAGGAAAACAGAGAGGTGGAGAGGGAGCGCTCTCTTTCCAGACAGTTAGAGCTCAATACCTGCCCGACTCCTCTGAAGAATTACCGAGAGAACAAGGAAAAAAAAATGCAGCTTAGTCATATTTGTATTCTTATTAAATGCAGGACTGCCTGAGGCGAACAAGAGCTGATATCATAATTATTGGCTTGCCCAGCCAGCTGCCTTCTCTCACCTGATGTAAGATCAGATCTTTCCAGCCTTTGGAGCCTCTGTACCGCTGAGCCTCCGCTCTCTCTGCAGGGCTGTTTGAATGACCTAATCCTGTCCTGGAGCAGCACCACGCCGTTGTGCTTCAGTAAAAAGGTAAGAGGAAACCTCTGACAACTCCGTGCAGCTTTTTAGAAGCTTTCCTTCAGCCGTGAAGGCCAAACGCCGGGGGGAGCAGAGCTCTCCTGCCTTGGCTCCTCTATTTAATGTGAAGTCCCTGAGGCTGACTTTGAAGAACTCCAGGCTGAGGGAAGGGGAAGGTCAGCACCTCCATCCCGTTCCTCGGCAGCTCCCGTAGGTATTTATCAGCCACCAGTGCGGAGGAGCAGGGGAAGGAGCCGAGGAAACACCAGGTAAGTTAATGGATCCATTGGTGCTGGGAAAGGAAGATTGGAGGTGACTTCCCAAAGGAGAAAAGTAGCTTTTCTTGTCTTGGGTGCAGCTCAATCCAACCCTTCTGCTCCATAATTATAAAGAAAGCTGGAAGTGTTTACCATTACCCGAAAGAAAAAACCGAACAGGGGAATTAAATAACAAACCAAGAAAAGTATTTCTGAAAAAATATGGGAAGCCTGGTGTCTCACCGATTCTTAAGAGATTTGTATCAAACTTTCCTAGTGGTGAATGGAAAACTTGGGAAGTTCTCTGTTTTGAAACCCAGCTTGTTTTTACTGCTGTTTTAAATCTGGTGCTTCTGCCTCGTGTGTTCTGTAGCAGAGGGATGAAAACTTTGTTTAAATTTATTCCTACATGGAAAGGTGACTGAAGGGACATCCAGAGAGAAGCCAGGATGTGTTGAGTGTAGGAATGACTGAATTTGAGTGCTGCAAGTGGAAACTGAATTCTTATTTCTTTATATTTCTTTATATCACTTTCTTTTCACTTTTTAGTTTCAGACTGTTAGATTTCCAGCAAGAAAGGGGCTGTTTGTGTTACGAACACAATAATTATTTAAAGCTATAAATAACAACCGTCTGTCATTCAACTCTTGACCCTCCTGCCTTACTGGACAGCAGATTAAATCTTGGGGAATTAAACTTTATAAAACTTGCAGTTTGGTTTATCAGGATCATATGTTTCTAATTTGAATATTATACGGGATATGTTGAATTGGGTGAGGTGTAGGCTGAAAATGTATTTATTTTGTTAATAACTAATTATGGGTATAAAATAACAAAAAAATATTGGGTAAAGTATATTTCTGAAGGAGTAGAGGATTGTGACGTTTTCTGTCAGCCAGATATGATATATGCAGCCAAGAAAATACACAATTAAAGCAGATTGTTTATCCTGGTGAGGGGAGATGGGCTCTGGCAGAAGTGGGATTAATGTAAATTAAATAATCAGAGCTTCAAATGTAGAAGTAGAGTGTGAGGAAGTGCTGGCTTGAGCATGAACACAGATTCTGGTGTGATACTGCTGAGTTCCTGGATGTTGCTGGAGCCACGTGCTGGAGACAGGAGTCGGTCCAGTACTCTGGGGAGTAAATGGAAATATCTGTAAAATGCCACTGTGGTAGGTGCAGCCTGCAGGAACCTGCCAGGAACACATAAAACACTTGATATTACTGCAAGAGGAAAGTGGAGAGAGAGGGTAGATGCACCTATGTGAAGTCAAGTCCTTCTAATCCTTGATAACAACAGGCTTTCCTTTTCTAGGACAATAGTTTGCAGCTCAGGTGCGGGGATAATGAGAAAAATACATTTAAAAATATCAGGAAATGTCCTTTCAATGGTGTGTCCTTTCAGAGCATCTGTGTTGTAAAACTGAAATTTTAAAGAAAATGTAATTGTTTAGGATTTCTGGAAACTAAACATTAACCACAACAACAATATTCTAATGGTTTTGGCCACAAAATTCCAGATATTTTGCACAAGAAGTGGTGTCATGCAGAACTACTTTCAGTCATGAAATCACTTCCTCAACCTGATTTCATGTGCTGGTAAATGACCAAGGACAGGGAGGGAGCGATACGGCCTCCAAAAAAAAATCTGAAACAGAAATTTCCAAGCAAAAAACGTTGACAATTGATTCATGTTAGAACGAAAGTGATCCTTTGTTTACAGCCTGAAGTGACCACAGATAGGCTGGAAGGCAGAAGTTCTGTGTTAGTCCATTTAAAAAAGCATAAAATTTCAAATAAACCCAATCAAAATAAAAAATTTTAAAAGAACAGCACACGTGTTCGCCCTTTATAAAGCAGGGACTCAAAGCCCTGAAGTGCGTAATGAAGGATTTTTACGGGGACTTCTCTGTCCTGCTTACAAACCAAACAATTACACGTGCAAAACGCTCCAGGCTCGCTCCTGCTGAAGCTTTGGAGCTGCCTCTCGCCGCCTGTGCCCCTTGGAAAGTGAGGAGAAGTTGTTTGGGATGTGGCAGAGGTGAAACAGCAGTTGGGGGGGGGTCAGTGTCCGTAAAGCACAGGGAATGTGGATGATTCCCAGCAGAGAGGATTTGCTGGTGGTGGCCTTGCCTTTTGTTGTTCCTCCAACAGCCCCAGCGTTGAGATTTGGGTCAAACACACCTCTCTGCTCTCCTGCACCTCAAAAATCATTAGCTCCAAAGACAGAGAGATTAATTACGGAGATAATGCAGATTAGGAGAGAGCTACAAATCACATCCTCCTCTCCTGCCTCCGTGAGCACGGCCAGGGCCGCGTCTTCCCAAGGAATTCCTCGTGTTGGTGATGTCTGAGAGCACGGTGGGAGCCACCAGAGCTCTGCAAGGCTGAGGGAGGCTGAGGTGCCCTGAGTAAATCACCACAACCCGCTCTAGTGGAAGGTTTAAGCTTTAAGGCCCTTCCCAGCCCAAACAATTCCGTGGATCTGTGGGTCAGGATCAGCGCTGCGAGGTGCTGCTGTCCCTCCCGAGCCACTATGGGATCAATGCCCCGATGTGCTGCCAACCACAGGGCGCTGCTTCTTTTGGAAACGAAAAGCAAAGTCCTGGCCAGTCTTATTGATCAAAGACACTTTGCCACTTCTAATAAGATTAGGGCAATAATGAACTCTTTTGCCACATTTCATGCAGAAATCCAATGCGTGCCCTCATTAGCACATCCTCTGCTACTTCCCCAACTGTCTCCTCACCCCACAGACAAACATCCTGGCGTTTTTTGTTGTTTTCTTTAAAGTCAGTTAAGTCCTGTACATAACATTGCCCATTTTGGGTTTTTTTTCACCCATTTTGTGCACCCAAGTCTCCTGGTCACACATGAGATACCAGCAGGGGTTGTTTCCATCATGCCAAGGGAGCTGAGACCTGGCTATGACCCAGAGCTCTGTGCTTGCTGGATCTTTTTGCAAAAAAAAACCCCTTTCTGGCAAAAAAAACAGTTCCCTTCCCCAGGGGACTAAATGCCAATATTATTCCTTGAAAAACAATTAAAACAGCCCGCACAGAACCATAAAATCACAGGATGGCTTGGATTGGAAGGGACCGTGGGCAGGGACACCTTCCACTAGACCAGGCTGCTCCAAACAACTGTGACAGAATATATTATTCTTTATTTTATCCAGGATGCGAGAGCTTAGAGCTGTCTGGTTGGGCTCCTCTTTTTGCATTCTGTCAAAAAAATAATAACACATAAGGTCACTATTTGTCTTTTACCTAAATTCCCTGCGTTTTCAAACGAAACCTGCGTTCTCTGGGCCCTGCTGGATGTTGCCGAGTACTGGAGGGAGCTGCCGAACGTGTGGTTGGCCAAGCCATTCCTGTGCAGCCTTTACAAATCTCAGCAGTGCCTTTTGAGGCTCGGTAAATGTATGTAAAATCGTTTTAAGCTGTTTGGATGAGACAGGGCTACTGCAACGCAGAGCATTATTATCTTTCTGTCGGTGAAGTGCTCAGAAACGAATGAAGCATAGAGGGTGAGGTTCCGTCAGAGTCATGTAATGAAGCTGAACATGCTGTCATTTTAACCCAATTTGTTTCCCTCTGTACTGCTGCCTCACCAGTTTGTTAGAGCCTCTCAAAGGAGCTCATCCAGCTCACAACTTCCACACCTATCCCGTACTTTACTCCTGGAATGGGCAGGTATCCCTGCCCTGCAAACTCTTAACTGCTGGTTCAACAGACCTGCCAGGACAGGTCCCTGCAACATTCCCCTCTGTGGGCAAATGGTAGGATGCCAGAAATATTAGACAGGAACCTGTTCTCCCAGGAATGCAAGTAATTCATAGAAGGAAATAATTTACTATTTTCCCAGCTGGAATAATTAAACAGCGAGGCACTGTCCTCCCGAGCTGCTGGTAAGGAGAGCAAGGAAGAGGGGGGAAAAAAGAGCTGGAATGTCCTGCAGTGTAAATTACCCTCCAGACTAAACGACCTTAATTCTGTAAGTCCTTCCTCATAAGCCAGAATTTCCAGGGCTCTGACCATTCTCCCTCGTCTCCTGTGGACTTCAAACTGGAGTGCAGCGCTTCAAAATGCACCGACCGAATCCCAAACCTTCAGCTGACACTTGACCAAGAGGATTTCCCTTCCCAGGTCTCGCAGAACACATTTCTGCCAGCACCTCACCCCTGCCAGCCTGTCTGCCTGTTTCATTAATGCCACGATGTGGCTGATTTAGGCTCAGCCTGCAACCCTTTAAAACCCCAGGATCTTTCCATGCAGAATTGCTGCCTTCTCCTCACCTGCCGTCTGCAGGGTTTGTTATTCCTGCCCAGATGCTGAGCTCAGTTATTACTGAACTGCATTTTGCTCTCTTTGGACTGTTTTTCCCGGCTCCTTTTGAATATTAATCCTGCCCTCCACACACACAGGCAAAGCCTCCCATCTCCAGTTGTCCCCAAATTTGATTAGAGCTCCTCTCCAGCCTATCACTCAAGTCTTTAGTGAAAATACCAAGGAGTGGCAGGCTCCTGAAGAAATCCACTCCAAAACCCCTTTCATTCCGACAGCAGCCGGTCTCTAACCACTCCTAATGCCCTGTTCCACTCAGCCTTACCTCCTCTCTGCTGGAGTTTTATCCAAACAAAGTTTCTTGGCTTGCTTATGAGAACATCACAGGCAACAGCAGAGCAGCCTCACTAATATCCGGCTGTATTATCTGCATTATTGTCTCCTTGCGAGGCCAATATCCAGGGAAACTACACTGCCCGCACGATTCCTCCTTAGCAAATTCGTAACAGCTTCTACTTTTGCCTTTTTTCCCTTCTTTAGTTCAATGGGGTTTAAATTCTGTCCTTTTCTGGGAGTTAAAGTTAAATCTGCCACCTGTAATTCCCTCGCGCTTTCCAGTTTGAGGACAGGGAGTGATTTACCTCCTTTCAGTCTGGTAAATCCACTCGTACCCAGCCAATTCTCAGACCTGCAGCTCTGCAGTCATTTCAGCTGATTCTCTAAAATTCACCAGAATGAAATTAACTGGGGCCACTGAGCCTGGAGACCTCAAAAAGCCTCAGCCCTGTCCTCTGGGAGGAGAGAACACAGGTATCCTTCCACGGATGAGATCACAGGCAAACATCATTAATATTCCAGAATTTCTCATCCTCTGACTTGGCAATGCCCCGTTAGTTTTCCACTGTGCTTTAAGGTCAGTAATTAATGTTTGCCCTACTTTTCCACCCAGGAATAGATTTGGGATGGGTTCTTTTTTTTTTTTTTTTTTTTTTTCTTTGAAATGCAGAGTGTCTAGAGAGCACCTGCTCTACCCTGTGGGTTTGGGGTCAGCTTTGTGACACCCGGGTTCTGTTTAGGGAACATGCAGCAAATACTATTGTCCAACATCTTTTATAAGAACCTCTCAAAGCACTGAAAAATTACAAACCAGGAGCAACTTTTCCAAGATTAGCCACTCATGCAAAGTAATTTTTTTTTTTGGATAGTCTGCACACAGTCTTGTGAGGTGTTGAGCAATAATACCACTTATTTAAATCTATTTAAATTCACTGTCTGTGGGTATATATCACTTCAGCACACAGCATAAAATACCTGTCTGGAAAAGGTCTTTGCCTCAAAAAAAATTTCATTCAGTGGTTAAAACACTCTAGAATTCTTCCTAAAAAAGAGTAAAACTTCCCAGATTTCTGCCCATCCTCACAGAGGTGAGAGAGCCCT
Organism: Rhagologus leucostigma; assembly: GCA_013397725.1. Taxonomy (NCBI): domain Eukaryota; kingdom Metazoa; phylum Chordata; class Aves; order Passeriformes; genus Rhagologus; species Rhagologus leucostigma. Next base: position 201,818 of record VZTD01003618.1, read on the forward strand.
GTAGCCCAGCTTTCAGCAAACTTAACAGCTAAAACCCAGCATAATTCAGTCACCTGCTGCTTTTCCTCCCTGACTCTACCAAAATACAGCAGGAAACTGTTTTCAACAGGGAAAATAAGTCAGATTTTTCCATGCAGAAAGGCTCAACAGGACTGTAACGGAGGCTGCAAAATTTGGCTTAAACTGATGATGTTCCTTGTTGTCGAAAGCCCCCACAGAAAAAGCCGTTTTAAAAAAAAAGTTCAACAAAATACTATTTCACAAAAAGTAGTGAAAGATCAAGTGTACAGGAACAGAATATTTTCCCACAAATAAAGACACTGTTAAGGTTAAAAAAAAAAAAAAATTGAGAAAGAGCAGCAAAGTGGAATTTGAGAGAGAACGAAAGTGTGGAATCTGCAAATACTGAAAGTGAAGGTAGGAAGTGTCAGGAGTGAACTCCATGAACTTAACAATGTGGATAATCAAATTTACCATCATGGAGTTCTGAAAAACAAGCATGTGATGCATCTACGATACTTGCCTGTGATTTTATAAGAAACCTGTAAGAGTCAGGCTTTTACCTTTATTTCTTAACTACCAATGCAAACACCTGCGCTCTTGATAAAAAATTGCAATTCTTGCACACTCCCTATTCCAGCAGCACCGAGTTTCCCAAAAAAACCGGAGATACACCAGGGATCGCAGAAAGAAAAGTGACAACTGGCTTTATTTAATTTGGAGAGAGAGAGGGAAAGGAAGGCTGTAAGAAAACCAAATGAGAGAACCCATAAGAATTCCTTTACCCCGGTTGAGCGAGTTTGATGCTGGGCTCATTAGTGATGTTAATGCCCAAACATCATTCACGGGGTTTGGAACAGACACAGGGCCTGGATTTCCCTGACAGAAGAAGGAACCAGGCACGTGCTTTATATTTTTTAACTGTTTTCCTGCTCTCGTCTCCTCTTTAACCCAGCTGAGCTGGCAGCGAGCAGGGCGAGCTGGACTAGATCATCTCCAGAAATCCCTCCCAGCCTCAGCTTTCTGTGACTCTGAATTTCTCCAGTGATATTTCTGCTCTGCAGGCCTTGGTATGCATTGGAAACTGAGGCTTTGAAAACCAGACAGCTTTTAGCTCTGCTCCAAAGACTCCCAGCCACGGAGGAAAATGGTCTTTGAGCGTAGAGTGAGATCTTCAGCCACAAAAAAAATGTTGACAAAGGAAGCAAAGTGTGAGGTAGCTTCCAAGTAGAAATTTATGCCTCTTCACCAGCAAAGAGCAGCTAAAGCTGACAAAAACTCCTCACACAAAAATTCCTTTAAGACAAACTCAGATAAAACTCACCCCAAGCACGAGTCTCCTTGGCCATAAAACGCATTTCCCACTTCAGAACCGCCAAGCTGCCGCAGTTAAGAAGATCTTAAAATTTCTCAAAATTTAAAAAAAGAGGAAAAAATTCCGGGTTTAACAGGAAAAAGTATTAAATCAGAAGGTGTAAACACGTGAATGCAAAAATTTAAAACAAAATTTTAAAATCGGCGTGTTCGTTGATTTCAAGACATTAATTCTTGAATAAACATCCACAAAGTCTCTTTGTTCAGGTTTCTGCTTTCCCATGTTGACATCTCTTTTCTCCCACTGAATCCATAACTCTTTGTTCTGGTTTTGCATCACTCTCTATAATGCCCAAAATACCATAATATTGTAAATTTAGCCCTATAGTTGTTTAGAAAATCCAAGAAAACAAAAACACTGGAACAAGTGAAAATTTGATTACTCACAGAGATCTGTAAGAGGAGGCTTAAAAATGTTGAGCTGTTGCAATTACCAAACTTGATACAGATTTGTGAGGGTTTATATCATCCAAATATATATTAAAATATCAATTCTCTTTCTTTCTCCTGAAATTGCTTGTCAGAGGACTCATCAGCAATAATACAAAACTGTATTTCTAGTCCCTTAATGAATATTCTTTATCAGCTGTGCTTTATGTGTTGAAAACAAACACCTATAAGAAGTTTAATTTGCATTATTTTTTATGTATAAGAAAACAGAACAGCTTTTGTAATAGGTTTAGTTTTATGTCTCGGCCTTTAATGTGGTAATCCCCTTAGATCAGTTAATTATGTTTTATGTATCACTGAAATTTAGTATTTTAAGAGAAGAAATGAGCGTAGTTCCAACCTCTTTAGAGCCAGCTGCTCCCAAAAATTTAAGATTCTATTACAATAAAGGAGTTGGTTTTTCACACTAAGGAGAGAATGGACAAAATCTCTGCTTAGAGGAGGAGTGAGATTCCCTGAAGGAATCTCTTGGGCTTCATAAACTGCACGATGATACGGGAAAATGCAGGACTTGGATGATTCTTAATCAATTTCAACCTTTTTCTTGCTTCTAATTTTCATCTGTATTAAGAATTTTGTGACAGCTTCAAGGTCTTGTCCACAATTCAATATTCTTGCTTAAATGATGTTTCCTCCACAAAACAGGGACTGTTTATTCAGATTGTTTATTGCAAAACTAGTTTTGCACACAGGGTTTGGGGATGTTTGCTGTTTCTGTGATATTCCTGTCCTTTATTTCAAGGGTGTTGTTACCTCAGGTTTTGTGGTGAAAGAAATCCCTAATTTTGTTTGCCTTCCTGTAAGTGAGAGGTGTTCATAAAAGCACAGAACTGAATTCCTCCTTATAACGTGCGAACTTCGCATTTTCTAGTTTATTTAATCTAGTTTGGTTTTTTTCTTTTTGTTAATACTTTGCCATAAGGTGTTTTAATTAACCATAATTTGGGATAGAAAAAAGCAAAAGCCCGTTTGTTGTCTCAGTTATCAATACAGCGGGCATGCTCAGCCTGAAGGCATTCACTCAGTACAGGGACACACAAAAAAGATTGAATTTGGAATTTGTTCAGAAACAGTGGAAAGCAGAGGTGCTGTTTTGAGCACCAGCAGAGCTCTTGAAGGAGGTTGTTGCTTTAGATGCTCTTTAGAAAGTCGAGATATTTAAGCATGGAAAAGACTTTTATCATGGTCTCCATTTCTTAGCTGCTCTTGATAAAATACTTCGGAGATTGAAGCCCTGCAGAGGTTCATGTGTTCCTCGAAGCAGGGGCTGCCCATCACAGATTTGGGCATTTTCCCCTCTGTGGTTTTGCTGAGGAAAAATTAAAATTATTATAAAAGCCCCTCGCGTTTCACAAGGCTGAAAAAATCCATCCTAGATAAACAAATTTTGCAAAAGTTTTGCATCAAACATTTAAATCACACTGGCTTGAACAATGTGTTTCCAAACACTCAGGAGTGAAGAGAACTGGGGAAAGAAACTCGGTTTTGTTTTGCTTTTCTTTTAGGAGAAACAGCTTCCACAAAGCTCGAAGGATTTTCCCAAGAGAGTTAAAACAGAGGAAGAATAAAATTAAACGAAATTATAAACCAAACAGCTGTGCTTTGGCTGTTCACTGTGAGGATGCAGTGTTTATGAGGCAGAAATAGGCTTCAGGAATAAATCAGACATTGGGAAAACAGGTGGGTGTAGCAGTGGTGTGAGTGCTTGGGAAGTGGGCAGGGAAAAGGGGAAGAACCAGCCTTGGACGTTTGGCAGTGAAGGGGAAAAGGGTAATTGGGTGAAGGAATGATTTTGTCACAGCTTACAGGTTTTGGAGACTCTGGTGCTGCTCTTGCATCTCCTAACTGTAAAAGCAGATGGGTTTAGCTGTGCCTATTTCATATTTTCCCTCATTTTCAGATTTTGCCCTGGGAATTTCCTTTGTATTTATATTTACAGCAAGCATTACGTTTTCCAGTGCTTACAAAACCCTTCCTGGGGAGTTTAATGCCTTCACGCACGACCTCTACTTTTGTCCACAGCGTAAGATTTGCTTTTCCTTCCCCCTCCCCACCTCTTTTAGTCTTCCTAATTTCAAGTCACGTCTTCTTCCCAGCAGTTATTCCTCCCTAAAGGATTAACATATTTCCATGTTACTCATTTTGCAAAACAATGTCAGGCCGTATTTTCCCATAAGGTTCTTTAATCTCCAAACTGTCCCTCATTTATTCCTCAGTCTGTCTGTCTCGTGCTTTTCCTGGAATTCCAAAGACAATGCTTTAAATTACAGAACCAAGGTCTCAGCTTGATGCTGGGGTGGGAATGACTTTGTAATTTTGGGGAGGAGGAAGGGAGAGAAGAGTGTTGGGATAATCAGGCATTCGCCTTTTTTATTTTTTCACCCACAGTTTTGTTCTGTCTCTCCCTTTTCCCCTGAGCAGTGTTTGCTCCTGTAGGCAGGCAGCTGCATCTTCTGGAATTATGTCACTTTTTACACTGCAGAGAATTCATGGCACTGAAATGTGAAATTTTCTGTGGGTTTATGTGTTTAAAACAGACCTCTCATACCAGAGCTTGTGCAGAACTGCAGCCGTGTTTTAGTTAACAATGTTTCCTCACTCCTCTTCCACCTGCGAGGTTAATGCCCCATCACTGAACCTCATCACGTCTTTTTGCTGTTCCTCCCACCTCATCTTCATCATAACTACCCATAACAGCACCATCACCTGCAAATTTCACACCACAGAGCTTTGCACCTCTTCTTCCAGGCTGTTCGGGAATACTCTAAGCCCCACAAAATCTCAGCAGACCCCCAAGGCTCACCCCAGCACATTTACCTTTCGTTTTCTCTCTCAACCAAATACTCATCCATGCAAAGAGATTTTCCGTCTGTATCCAGGATTTGGGTGGATATTTGGTTGCTTTAAAACCCAGTGAGGAAGCATCTTGCCAAAAGCTCTTTCCGGTCACCCAAGCAAACCGCCAGCCCAGTTTCCCCCAGTAAACCTCAATATGAGAAGAAACAGTGGGAAAAAACCAGCATTTTGGCTTTGTGGACAGAAAGGCTCTTGCTAGGACTGGAAGGTGAGGAATAAATGTCATTCTCCATGCCCTGTTCCTCCATCTTTCCTGCTTTATATGCACCATTTCTCATGCATGCCTAGGAAGAGGTGTCAGCAGAACACATCACTCCACATCAGCTGTGTTCCTGTGAGTAGCTGGATTAGCTACTGGTTGTTAGGTGGATGCTGAAAGGCCTTTGATCTTGTGAAGTCAGAGCAGGAGCTTTAGTCTTGGGGTTTGGGTGGATTTTTTTTTCTTTTCAAATGTTTCCCCCCAAAAATAAATGCTTGAACCAGTGCTGCATTACTGGCTGCATAAATTGGTTTTTCTTCACAGAGAGGCTTAGAAGCTTGTGTAAACTACACTGTAGAGCCCAGAGTAAACATGTAAAATGTGTCCAAGCTGTAGCTTGAGCTGATTCAGTTTAATTCCACGTAAAACCAACAGAATCTGTTCCAGTCAAAGCTGTAACTCAGGGCAGTTTGCCTGCTGACATTAAGAATTCAAAACAGGTGAAATTCTACGTGTTTACACCTATTGTAGCCTGACATTTCCTAAGAAAAACTAAAAAAAAAATTAAGTTAAACAGCCCCCAAACTTGGTTTTTGGTGTCTCTGATGTTTCTGCTCTTTACACATCCCTCCTCGGTGAATCAGCCATTCAGAGGGGGTTTCTTTGTTGTTTTTTTAACATACTCAGCTTACGACTGTGCAAATAAGATTCCCAAATCCATTCCTCAGATCAAATAAAGGTAATTACAGAGCTTACTGTGGGCGATTCCCAGTGGGAGGGTGGGAGTGGCCACGGGTGGGGCTGTACATGCACAACAGAGAAAATGGGAATGTACCACACCCGTCATAAAACATGCTGCCGCAGCCAGCAACAGAAACCATTAGGGTGGATCATCATCCCCACCTTCTCATAAAGACAGAAAGATGGCATGAGATCCCAAGATGAACTCTCAAGTCACAGGGAGATGAGCATGACTCACCCCGGGGAGAAAAAGGGAACGTAAAACAAATTAGGAGGCTCCCAAAAGTCCTGTGTGTCCCCCACATCCCCCCTACACGGTGCTCCCCGGAGAGCATTAATGGGGTGCATCGTGGCACACACAGCCCTTGAGCTATCAACAGGCAGTTCATGGGAACTGCTGCTTATTAATCATCTTTTATTACGCACAGGCAGCGAGGAGCAGGGCCACGACTTGTTGTATTTTGGGTCTGGAGGAGCTGGCAGTCCCTGACCCACATTATTTATTACATCAATCAGTGCTTCTCACATTTTTGGGAACGTTAAACCGATGCCCACTCTTAGCACCCGGTTTTAAAACCAGCTGGTGTTTGCCTTTCCATTCAAATGTAATGGCGGACTCTGAAAAAAATAACCTCACACAAAATATTGGGGATATAGAAAATATTGCGGATATAGAAAATACTGTGGATAGCCCACAAACTGCTTTGGAAACTAGGAACCAGAATAGCCACAGAAGGGAGGGGGGTGCTTTAGAATATATTAAAAGATTTTACAATGTGATAGAAGAAAGTAAAGTGACACAGACTGTCATTGCAGGGAGAGGAAAGGAAAGGGGATGGATGAAGGAATACGTGGGAGACAGCACACATAATTACAGGAGAAAGGGATGCTGAAGCTCACAAATGATGATGTGAAACAGGGCTGTAAAAAAGGTAAGAGTGAAGCACAGGTGAGGGTGGAGAAGGACAAAGTGATCATTCCCTGCTACATTCTCCCAGCTTTCAGCAATCTGCAGTTCATGAATTTCTGAGCCAAGGGAAGCATCTCCTTATCTACCATCCAATTAATTGCCTGTAGCTGTTTTTACCCTCGCTTCTTCCTAGGAATTGTTCTTATAAGTCACACGGTTGCGTTGATAGCTTTGCTAAATTTGTGACAACTTCCTCATCGCCACTCCCCAGACCCAGAGTAAAACCCTGAATTCAGCCCAGAGAATTCAGTTACAGATCTGCTGCCGTTATCTCCAGTGCTGATTTTCCCTGCCAGCCCAGCTGGTTATTCATGACAGAATCACACAGTTTCTGTGTCGTATTAACTGCTCCCAGCCCTTGGAACCGTGTCTGACTTCAGGCTTAGATGTCTACAATAAAAGCCATGAAATTTCATACCCCTCCTTCAGGAAGCAGCAGAACCATTCATCCGGAAAACAGGGCAGGGTATGCAAAGGATTGGGTTTGAAAACACTGGCAGAGTTGCAGGGCTGGGAGGGAGAGCTGACATCTATTTCAGAGGTTAGCTGGTGGAGCTGGAAAGGTGTTTTAGTGTCTAGGATGAGGAGGGGAAAGGTGAGGGGAAAACCAAGTGCACCTGACAAACTCATTCACCTTCTCAGCTGAGTTTTTCCATGCTTGGTTTGTCTTCAGTGCTGAGTTCCCTCTTTGCTGAGCTAATTATGCAAGTTCAGCACCTGTGAGGGACTTTTCTGCATTAAGAACTTCCCAGATGATGAGTCTGCCCAGTCCACAAGAAACAGGGAAGTTCTTACAGTGTTATTTCAGCCATGCTCTGTGAATTTTTGTCAGGCTTTCTACTTCTGCATAAATTAATACTTTAGAACTAGAGGTGAAATCCATTCCCAGAACAAATAGGACCTGAAGGGAAGCTGAGAAGAAGCCCTGTAATCTGCTTTCCTCTGTTTTGAGGGAATTTCTGTGTGCGTGGAGAGCAACCACCACGGTGTGCCTACATCTTGAACACCACAGGTGGTTTTGGCCTTTCCATCCCAGAAAGGTGTCAGCAGATCTGGAAATCCTTCAGGAAAGGGCTACAGGTATAATCTAAGGTGTGGAATTGCTTCAGAATGAGAAATGACAACCTTTTATGCCAAAAAAAAGTGGGAAAAATAAGAAAAATGTAATAATTCACAAAGTTCTCTGCAGGGACAGACACAGCCCTCTGTCCTCACTGTTGGTGTCAGAAAGATGCAGGATAAAACACAAGAAAAGAAAAAAAAACTAAAATGCTGATGGAAGGGTGGGAACCTGGACCAAACACCACAGTGAAACATCACCTGTTTATTTCCTGCAGTGGAAAAAAACATCCTGGTTCTGCCTCTAAAGATGTTTTTTTCCCATAAAATTGATTTGAGACAAATGCCTTTTGAGGGTTTATTTATACAGAGAGCTGTAGTTTTTTATAAATTTCTTCCTAGAGCAGATTAAAATCCCGCTGAAAACGCTCTCCCCACCTTCTCATCCGGGTGGCACCTGGATGTTCCAGAGCTCCCAACCACTCCTGCTGGACAGCACACCTGGACATGGTGGCAATTAGTCCACAGTGCTCACCTGGTATTCAGCCTTGCCTACAGGTGGCCCTTAATGAATAAAGCCTCATAATTCAGGGATGATCTCATTAAAAATGGCATCCTTCTCTCACAGGAATTCAGTACTTTGCTACTAAGCTGGCAGCGAACACACCCCATGTCATCGGATGCAGAAAGGGTCTCATGGTTGCAAATTTTCTTCACTCATCCTTGAGACTGTCACACTAATCTTATTTTTCTCTAATTATGCAAAAGGTATTTCCAGAGGTAGTGAAATATGGGCAGCAATCACAGCTAACCGTGAGAGAACTGAGCTCAGAACCCTTGAATAAGAAAGCAAAACCAGCACGGTTAAGTTCAACAAACTCACTGGCAGATTGAAATTCAGAAGAAAAGAAATTACAGTCCTTAGAAGCGCTGTAAAGTTATTCAAGTATCCTGTAATCAAGGTCCAATGCATCCTGTAAAGAGGAGCAAGGAAGCAATGAGGAATTCATGCGGCCAAACCAGAGTTTAGTGCTGGGCTGTGCAGGTTCCAATCCTGTTCTTGAAAATGTCTCCAGAAAACAGGACAAGCCTTGGTGACAAGAATGTTGGGGATCAGCAAAGCAATGACAGCTTTGATGAGCCAGCACAACCTCCAGCATCAACCTGGCAGGAATAACCTTAGAAAAGTCTTGAATTCATTAAAAGCCCTTAAAAAAATCCTGATTCTTACGAATAAATTCCTTTTCTGAACGTTTTCCATAATTAATAATGTGTAGAAATATTCCTGTCTCCATGACAAGTGTTAGCCACAGCATTCTGGGCACTTCTACAGTGTTTGGCGCAGGGCATCACTGACTGACAGAGGATGGATTTTTAACTGTGAAAGGAAAAATGGAATCCTGAAACCTTGTGGCTCCTTCCTCGTGAAGAATTGGGGGGGG
>VZTD01003618.1:210980-238530 GCA_013397725.1 Rhagologus leucostigma
GGGGGAATAATTCCACGTAGTTATTTGGGAAACATCAGTGTGATGTGGAGAGGAAAACGATGATTTGGTGTTTCGGGCAGAGATGTGAGCAGGTCACACAAGCTGATGTCAAACCAAGCTCAGGGAGCTGCCTGAGGCAGGCAGGGAGGATGGATTAGGACCTGAGGAATATCGAAGCACGCCTTCCTCCTGTGAAAACCGATCTCAGCCCCAGGGGCTGGAGAGGGCACTCACAGCAACCTCCAGCGAGTTCAGGTCGCTCCGAGAGGCAGAGGAGAAACAAATCCAAGGATTGTTCAAGCCGTGGATTTCTGCCACGGGGCTCAGTCATGCAGAGCTAATAGATCAGCTGCTGCTGCCTTGCTTACCCCAACACCCAGCTGAGGTTACAGTTTCTCACTATTTTCTTATTTTTGAGGTAGTTATCTTATCACAGGAGCCTCGCACGGTCACGCAACATTTACAGCAGCCGAAATGACATGAAATGGTTCCAGCTACATCTGGGATAATCGGATACCTCTTTCCAAATCAAAGCATCATTGTTTGCTTTAGCACATCCTACATCCAGGCAACCCACAACTTCCTTAAGCTCTGTCTCCCAGGAACAGTTTGTTGTAAATGATTTATTGTAATCCTGATTATTGGCAACCTCCCCTGGCTGTAATTTCTGCTCCTAAAGAAGATTTGTCAGTGAGTGATGTGATTTCTCTTTGCTAAAATCGGTATTAACAATGCAAAGAACTTTGGAGCTGGTTGTTTTTGGGGGTTTTGGGTTTGGGGTTTTTTTGTTCTATGTTCTTCCTACGGAATAAAACCAAGTGTCTCTAAGGGACATTAAAAAAAGATTTAATGAACAGTGACAGCAAAGATTTTTCAGTCTGTTGGTTTGGCAGTTTGAACTGATCTACACTTGCAACCTGCTGTGAGACACATCAGCGAGAGTGAAGCTGCGAATGGCTTTTGGAGTGAGAAGTTTGGACTCCAAGAAAAAAAAAGAAAATCAGAAGTACACGGCCAGAGGTTTTTCTCTCACAGCAAGACATCTCCACAGCGTGCCCATTCCAGGATGAGGATAACCTGGAGCTGCAGGTCTTACTGAGCTGCTGGTGCCAGTGCGAAAACTGAAAACAGCACTGTGATTGTAGCCTTGGGAGTTTTCTCCGTATGGGAGATCCTCCAAAACGGATTCTTGACAAAGGCGTTAAATAACCACCACTGAATAAGGATGATCAGCCCAACACTGCTTAAGTATAAGGCTGTTTCTCATTTAACAGTAAAAAAAAGAAAAATCCTTTCCCTCTGGCTGCTTCTCATTTAATGGTAACAAAGAAAACACTTTCCCTACACAGAGGGAAATTTTTATAGTCTGAAATGTCACTAAGACTCCTCCTTTCCTACCAAAATGCAATTCATCAACAGAACCTGGAAAAGGTCTCAGAGGGGAGGGACAAGAATGATTTGGTTTTCCTGGACCTTTCGTAGGGACTGTCCAAAGAACTCTGATAAATTCACTTTGCTTTCAGAAAGGATTTGTCAAAATTCCCTCCCAATGCAGAAGCCACCAGGCAAGAACTGCACCTGTGCAAAAGCTTTTAATAAAATTCTAGTGCTCCACACCACAAATGAGGCAGCTGGGCTGAAAAACTGCAGTATAAAAGAGAGGTCAGAGACAGCTTTATATAACCTGGAGATAAGTGGGAAAGCAGCACTGGGAGAGCAGGCAGTGTGGAACACTTAAGAACTACAAACAGACACTCATCTATATTTCCTAGCTGTCAATTTTCCCACCTGCTTCTTTCAAGATGAGGAATCTCTCTCCTCACCAGCCTGCAGTTAAGCCACTGGGAGAGGAGCCTGTGCCTGAGACATTTCTGAACTTTCTCTCACATCATTTTTTTTCCCTGATGTACCACTACAGGTCTCCTGCTTGATTTCCAAGCCCCATTGTGCTCCATCCCCCCGGGCAGTGCAGTCTTACTCATCATAAATACGGATTTCTCTTTGAACTATAAAGGCAAAAAAAGGTTTCCACGTTTTTAGGTGATGTATCTTTGTTAAGCAAACCTAACAAACCCGTCAGATATTTACCTAACAGCTATTTCAACACGTGGTAAAGACCTGGCAGATTAACTCTTGAATTAGAGTGGCTTTTTTTACCCCTGATTTATTCACCTGAAATCTAAATTATGAGCACAAATGCCTTTGTGTAGCTACAAACTTAGTGCATGACATAAAAGGATGCAAGTTTGACTTTGTTTTACTGTAAGGTTACAGTGAACAAGGAAGAAAAAGTCATGGTAGAAAACAAACCACCAGAAGATTAAATTTATTCCTTTTAATCCAAAGAACACCATCAGATATGTCTCCTATATCCAAAGATCAAAGATTGAGAACTTGAGAGGAGATCCAGCTAACAAAAACAGGGATGGAATGATGAAGTCATTTACATATCTCAGATATATTTAAGTCATGCAAAAGAGAACAGAAAGGCTGAAGGGATTGGGAGTAATAAAAAACAAAAGCGAAAATATAAGTCTGTTGTAACCATCAGTCTGAGTAAGGATAGGAAAATACCCCTTTTTTTAATATTGTCCCTCTGAAAACAACTGGGGTGCATTTACATCACAATCTCTCAGTGAAGTGACATTGCTAAATTTGCATAACCCCAAAACAATACATTTTCATCCATTTATGATCCTAGAGAAAACAAAGAAATCACTTATTTTTATAAAAGTCGTGCCGTGAATCCATAGAAACCCCGTATCACATCTTCATTGGAATTGCATCTACAGAACATTTGCTTAAGAGCTAAAATTCCACTGTACCAGGAATTCCTCAGGATGGGTCCAGCTGCATATCCAAGCCTGTCCAGGCACCTGCACCCAACAAGGAGCTTGTTCCACAGTTTAACTTCTAGAAAGTGTTCATTGTAATTTGATTTTGCCTTAACAGGATTTCTGTCTGACGTGGATTCGGTGATGGTTTCGCTACTCCAGGACCAATCCAATATTAAATTTTCTCCTTCGGACACTCTGGAAAGGGACCAGCAGGACCTCATGAAGGCACAGGGGGATTCAATATCCCCAGTTCAGCAAAGTGTGAGTACACTGGCCCAGGCCTGTTCTCTTCCTTCAAAGATCAGAATCAACTTTCAGCTCTTGCTGTACCAAATCTCACCAAACCTACTGGTGGCAAAGCAAACACTGAAAGTTTTGTTCCAGAAGGGTAGAAACCTGAGTTATCCTGCTCGGGTAATCTTAAACTCCAGCTAAAGGTTCTATTCCATTCCTTGAAATGACTGGAAAAGATGAATTGTGTTCCACTGCAGGAAGCACTGGATTTATCCTGACTTCCCCGAGGGACTTCTCGAAATCCAACTCGGATTTGGAGAGGGAAGGAGGGAAGGGACCACTCAATAATCTGGTCTGCCTTTTTGTGGAACACAGGACATTCCATTTCCCCCCTCCCTGCACACAACACCCTGCTCCTGACTGATGTGTGTCCTCCCAAAGGCATCCCAGTAATTACTCATCCCTGGTGTCAGGGAAAATATGCATATTTTCAGAGCCGGGATCCAGACACCATCCCTGCTTCAGCCTTTCTCCTCCAGATTAAAGAGCACTTCAGTAGCTGGTATTTTCTCTTCGCTGAAGTGCGGGAGGGAGGGGAGGAGATGAGACAGGAAGGTTGAGGTGTCTGCCCAGAGCCTGCCTTGTCTCTCCAAATGAGTGTGGCCACCTTAATGAAGGGAAGTGATGTAACCACCAACAAATCTGGAGCCTGGAACACCATCAGGGGATGAGATCAAGCTTATTTGACTAAACTTGCAGGCGACAAGACTTGCACTTATCACATTCCTGTCATTTAATCTTTCATCACTCGGTCATACCTCAGCTTTTCGCTGAAATGCTCAGACCAGAGAGTCAAGGTGCCCTGTTTTTCAAGGACAGTTCGGTTTTCTCGTGGAATCACAGAATGGTTTGGGTTGGAAAGGACCTTCAAGATCATCCAGTTCCATGCTACCCACTAGACCAGGCTGCTCAAAGCCCAATCTAACCTGGCCTTGCTTTTGTTAATTAATTGTTGAATGGTTTTGGATACCAAGTGACCAGAAAACCCTTTAGATCTTTTTAGGGCTTCTATGCATGAAGGTGGTTAGCACCGGTCATTTCATACTTATCATTAATAATGCATTTTTAATGTGATTAAAATACAAATGATTTCTATAAATAAATACTGTAGATAGTGAAAATAATAAAATATTTGCTCATACTAATCTTAAATTTCATACTTACCATTAATAATGCATTTTTAATGTGATTAAAATGTAAATGATTTTGATAACTAAATATAGTAGATAACGAAAACAATAAAATATTTGCTCACACTAATCTTAAATACCAACCCTAAATAAATAAATGCCAATATTCCACAGCAGGATAACCCCAGCTACAGCTGCCAACCCTATGAGCCAGACACCAGGACAGAAAGGAAGAGCTCGGAATCCTCTCACAGCCCCAGCCCCGCTTCCCCATCCCAGGACCAAATCCACGGGAGGTACCCTGTGAGCCAAGGAATTCCCTGTGGCAAGAACAAATTCAAGGCATCCTTCAGCACGGAGAAATTCCGGCGATACAGCTACGAGGAAAACACCGCCGGGAGCTACGACCGCTTCCTCAAGAGCAGCAGGAACCCCTTCCACCCTTACAAGAGGCAGATCAGCGAGGATGTTTTCCAGGAAGCACACCAGGCCCTGCCACCAGAGGCTTCTCCCTTCAAAAACCACAGAAGCATCGATGGCTTCGAGGGTCTGCCGGGATCCGCGGGTCCCGAGGAGCCGGAGGCGTTTCCCACCCACATCCCGAACATCTCCGCGGAGCAGCCGTGGTGCAGCAGCCTCCAGTACGGCACCACGGGGCAGGAGCACGGCTCGCAGGTCATGGTCAGTGGTTTTTTGTAATTATTTTCCCTGTTTTCAATGGCAAAAATGTGCTTTTGGAAGTATTTTCTTGTCTCTTAGCGTGACTACATTGATATTTATTATCCTGTCAAGCTACAGGCTGAAGCTCAGGAAAAGCATATTCAGACATATCTATGTTTATTTGTCCAAATTCCCTATTTCATGGTCTTTCCCTGTTGGAAAATATCCCTCAGGAAGATGTACAAGGACAAATGATTTTCCATCAGACATGGTACGTGAATCCTAAATGTCCGAATCCTCCGTGACAACGAAATTTGCCATCGGTTGGTATTTTTAAGAGGCAAAAGTTCACAAAACAGTATTTTCAAGCATGAGGATGTGGAGCAGATTTGCTACGACACCTCAGCTCACCTGCACTTTTCTCAATGAGAATAGAAGAGAAACTCCAAGACATCAGTGCCACCAAAAAATAAATACCAGCTCTGTTTAGATGTGCAGTGTAAAGTTACCTGGGCTGATTCCAATACTAGATAGAGGCAGCTGCTTATTTAGGGCAGCAGAGATCCCTGAAAAGCAAATTAAATTACCCTCCAGTATCTCCACAATATCTCTGTTGCGATCCAAGGTGTAAAGTTTATCTTGATCATCTACTGCAGCCAAAAAGAACAACTCCACCTGCCAGAGGAGGGCCCTGAGCTGGTTCTGAATGACCGGGAGAGGAAGAATTTGTGGGCTACTATATGAAAGAGGAGTTTTTTAAAACAAAAAAATATCCTAATTGGATTAAGACCAGGGAACGGAGAGATGTTGTCAGGGAACATACCTGGGGATTGAAGCCATCCAGGTTAAGGAGGAAATTGATCTAAATCTCTCATTTCCTGGATAAACACTCATCTAGGTCAGAGGAGTTCAGTGCAAAACCTATGAGCAGCTGATGAAAAAAAGGTTCACATTGTCTTCCCAAAGCCCTGGGCTGCAGGATGTGCAGGATGCAGAGGCAGCACTGCAGGAGCCCTTTACAAGCACGTGTAACTACTCCCTGTTGGTGCCTCCCCTGGTTCTTCCAGCTCCTAAATCACTTCCAGGCTGCTGGAAAGTTGGGATTTCTGAAAATCTCCATCTGGTGGTCGCTGATATTTATTAATAACATACTAATTTAAAATAACACTGATATTTATTAATAGTGGATGTCAAACCAAGTCTAATTTGTGCTCCTGATAATATACCATAAAAATACTAGATATTTTTATATTTATTAGATATATTACATACTTTATATATAAAACAAATTAAAATATCTGTTATGCAATATATAATTTTATACTTATTTATTAGACAAAATGTCATAAGAGCTTGTCGTTATTACCATGCTTTATTGCGGAAGGATAAGTGCTATTAGATTCTTGAAATAATAAGATTCTCACTGAATTGTTCCATTTTTACATATTCCCTGCTTCTTGGTTGAACCCAGTACTCAGCCCAGTGGGATTTTTCTCTGCCACCTTTCCTGTACGTTACACACCTCACCCTCCAGCTCGGGCCAAAATTCCAGAGCCAGCTGGAGGGACTGCCAGCCTGCAAGATAAAATCAAGGAGAATGGAAAAAAGAGGGAGACACTCGTGCCCACTCAGGAGTGAAAGCTGGAGTGTGTGGTTTGAGCGTGCAGGGGGAACAAAAATAAAAAGATAAGCAGAGCCTGACGTTTTCTGGGTTTCTCTTTGCACGGAATGCGGCCTGGGATTTCGTTTCTTAAGGCTGTAATTATGGAAATGCAGGAATTGGTTCGTGTCTTCGTGGAATCATGGAGTGGTTTGGGTTGGAAAGGACCTTAAAGATCATCCAGTGCCAACTCCTGCCATGGGCAGGGACACCTTCCACTCTCCCAGGGTGCTCCAAGCCCCGTCCAACCTGGCCTTGGACGCTTCCAGGGATGGATCATCCCCAGATTTGCACCATCAGATCATAAACCAACTTCTATTAACTCTTACCAAAACAAAATTAAGCCCCAAAAAGTCAATATAACGAAGGCAAATGCAGACAGTGACAAACAGAATTATCCTATTTTAAATTAAGCTGTTTTCTCTAATGACTCATTCCTTGAATGTTTTCCAGCAGGATTCAGACATGAAGCTTAGGACATCCCCCCTGGAAGGGCAGCCTGGTTTGTACTGCTACCAGCCCCCAGTGCAGCAGATGTATTGCCCCTCACACCCTTTCCATCAGGTCAGTACCACAGGTGCACCAAAATCCCTGAATTTTTAGCCCTCAAACGGTACAATAATTGTGATAATAATAATTTTTTAAAAGGGTTTAAAAATATCTTTAAATTCGTGGGTTTGCAGGGCCATGTTTATATACCTACATTCTGTTTATGAGAAAAAGATCTTAAAAGAACCACTGCTAAATGCGTTCTAAAATGATCATTTAGAAAAAGAAGGAAAAAAAACTAAACCAAAACTTGTGGAAATGGAACCTTGGTACTGCATATTTGTATTTTCACCATTACAATTGGGAAAATTTGCTTTGAAGCCTGATAAATTATTAACAAAACTCTTGGCATTTCGGGATCTTAACTAACTGTGCTTTAACTTCAGAAAAAAAAACCCTAAATACACGTGACTGTATCCTTAAAATTCAGCCCAAACACGGAAAAATATTTTAAGGTGAAATTGGAACAGCAAAATGATGTTCACTTTCCTTGTGCTTGATGGCACACACATCTCTTTTGAAATCTTTTGCCTCTTATATCATCCCCAGTGAAAGATTACTCAGCTGAAGCATAACTGACAATAATGTTGATGATGCAGGAGAATGTGCAAGATTCAGGTCGTTCTTCTGTAATGTAACTTTATTATTGACACTTAAAATAATTTCCTCCAGGTGGAAAGGGTGGTGAAAATTTGAAATTTTCCTCTTTTGTGCTCAGCTACCTGCAAGGTATAAAATTTTCAGTGAGATGTTCAAGGTCAAAATTTGCTGATGTCAAACAAGGAAAGAGAAAAAACTTCAGGTGAAATTGAGGCAACAAGGATTTTTCAGATTTATAGGTAGAAATCCACGTACAAAACCAGCACAACTCCAAAACACCCAAGCATTAGAGCAGAATTAAATGAAACTTCAAGGAAACTCCAAAATACGTGAAGATAAAAGCTCACACCTCAGTTCTGTCTCCTTTGATCCCAGGCACTGATGACAGATTTCGTGGCATCAGCTGCACCATCTCACTCAACTGGCTCACGGAGTACAAAAAACGTGACTGGCAGAGCAGGGATTTAAAACTGGGCAAAGAAAACCAAAGCCAGGCTCCTGTGTGACATTTCACTGGCCTTGTTAATTCGTGTGGTGTTACTGAGTCATGGAAACACTCATCACTCCTGGCTTTTTATTTTACTTATCACACTGACATTCCACCGGCCGGAATTTACTGAGCTTCATTTTTCCCTGACGTGTGGCAAAAAGGCAACAGCCTTTAAATTCTTATCGACACTGCCGTAATTAATTTTCTTGTGTTGTTTTCTTGTTAGCCTGAAACTCAGTAGAAGTGAAAAAAAGGTAATAATAGAATTAAAATAGAATAAAAATAAATGTGATATTGCACTACTATCCTGACTTACAAATCCATTACTGTTGTTTTAGAAGAAAATGGTCCCAAAATGGTGCCAAAAAAAAAACTCTGCTGCAAATATAAACTGTTGTAGATATGTCACAGCTCCACGCATCTCACTCACTATAAAAATGCCATTTCTGTGTGCTGCTTTAGCAGAAACCCCACTCAGCTTGTGAATTCATGGAATATTCTTGATTTCTTTCTCCATTCTGCAGCAGGCACCTTTCCCCTGTCCCTGCTGATTTCATCCCAGTGCTGTTTCTATACTGCCCACATTCCAAAAACCTCCAGAATTAAAGCTCCTGGGAGCTGCCAGGCAAGATCCAACAGGCACCAAGAGGAAAATCCTCCATCCACCTGCAGGCTGGCACTGGGACAAACCCCTTAAGTGCAGCAGGTTTCTGTCAGACTTTTCAATACTTGTGTTTAATATCACTGTAGGAGAAGTCTGGCAATGTGTTCTTCTGCTCAGGAATTAAAAAACCCCCAAAAAACCAATAGGTAAAAGAGGTGGAATTGCTGCCCCTGTGCCATAATCACACACTGGAAAATGAAAAGAACACGGGATGCAGCTGAGAAGAAGTGGAATAACCTCTCCTGCGTGGAGCAGCCCCATTATTAACGCTTTACATTTCGAGCTGGAATGGGGCAGTGCAAGTTAAATCACTCCAAGGAAGTTCCGCTCCGGAGAACGGGCCCTGGAGTGAAGGATGTTCAGGCTGAGCCTCAGTTTTCATTAGAGGGATGAGAGGGATTCAGCCCCTTCATTAATTTTGTCCCGGTGATAAAACAGCCTCACCTTCCCCTTCGCTGGACACAACAGAAATGGTGACTCAGACGAAAAATGAGTTATTATTGACCCGAATAAAGCAGCAGACACTGGCTGGAGTCACTCACCCACCCACCATAAAACACCTTTCATGCCTTGTGAGACTGTAAAACCAGCTCCGGCCTGTCATTCCAGCCCGTTCCCCAGCCTCCCTTCCCTCAAAAAGGGCTAATGAAACCAATAAAACAGAAATAATCCCTAAAACGCCCAGGTCCTGCCTTTCATGATGACACCAAAACCAGCCCCATCTTAGTGTTGTTTCCTTTCAAAGAGCCACCAAAACCCAATAAAAAGCAGAATTATTGTAGGAATTGCCCAGTTTTTGACTCTTGGGGAAAAATCTGCACCCAACGCACTACAGTGCACATAGAAATTAGTTCACAGCTGCTCTGGACACTCTAATTGTGCCCAATATTTAGTTTAACGAGGCAGGACATGATTAATTATGTGCATTTCGTTTCTTTCCCCATGCAAACAACTGAGTCTATTCAGTCTGGTTTTGCACATTCCGTTTCAGGCAGTTCAGTGTTAGAAAGATAAAAGTAAACAGGCAAGAAAAACTCCAGCAGCCAGAATGAAATTACAGAGAAAACGAGATCAATTATTCAGAGTGCAGAATAAATAAATGAACTGTGAATATTTTGCTGTTTTAAGGGGACAAAGACCAAGAGGAACTGAAGCTATTGATCCAAAAAAAGGAAAAAAAAGGATTACAATTAGAAACTAAGGAGATGTCCAAGGGATTTTTCCCAATGAGTCTTGAGAGCACAATTATAGTTTTTCGGAGGAACCACACAAACATCATGGCACAGGACTGCTGGAGCTGAGCAGTAAAACACCAGGACAGGGCTCAGCAACCTTTGAGTACCAGGGAAGGCATCCAGGTAGATTTTTTAATAGCATGTGATGGGACTTCTAATTTTGGCCATGCCTCACCGCTGGCATCTGGAAAGATTCACGTGGAGGAGGCAGAAATTCCTCTCATACACAGCTCCCGGAGAGCCAGCTGATGTTATCTTACCTAAACTGGGTAATGTTCCTCTGCTCTTGAAAGCCTCTTTCGAGCAGGTTTAAACTGTAACTTCGGGAAGAAAAACGTGGAATATTCAGTAAAGAAAAAGACCAAGTGCTGTGTTAAAAAATTGAGAACAAATCTACAGAAACTCTGGTGCAGTCCAGGCTGTCTGTGTGGATTATCTCCAGTCTGTCACCTGTTTTTTTTATCCTGGTGATCCCATCTCTTCAGTGTGTCTTGGGAGCTGGACAGGCTTAGAGATCTCCTGAAGAGATAGGTCAGCATTTCTCAGGGAGCTTCTGCTGCTGGTGCCAGGGGAAAGGCAAGGGTGGCATAAACATTGTCTGATTTTAGGGGTCCTGGCTATTCTTTCTGGCTTTCTGATACAGAAAATGGGGGAAAACATCTCTCGAGGTGGTGGCTCCTCGGAGAAGCCTTTCCTTGGGCTGTGAGGGAACAGACAGGGAGCAGCCCAACAGCTTCAGCATGAGACAGGCAATGTGAAACCCCCTCAAAAATGTCTCATATGCTGCTCTCCTGACCCCTGGAATGACATCACCGACTTATTCCGTAATAATACCTTCATCTTAAACACGTTCTGATGCATCCACTGAAGCTCTTGTAGCTGTTTGTTGGTTTTCTCCCTGCCTTGCACGGTGACAGCAATTTTAACAGAGATTAGGAGCAGATTTTATATGCATTCAATTTTTGCCTTCCTGTACCCTCTCCACCTAATGAAAAAAGCAGCAAAAAAGTAGCTCACAAACCCAAACAAGGCTCAGGCAAAACTTGCCTGCTTCTTCCTACATTTTCAGCAGCTTTACTTACTCAGCTGGTTTTTCTGAGGTGAACATTGAAGTATTTTATTCTGGTGGTGTGGGTTTGATTTTTTTTAATGTCGATAAAAAATTACATCATTCATTATTTGTGTGCATGTCCAGGGGAGGCTGAGCAGACTGAAATACTTCAAACGAGATGGCTGAAAGGAGACAAGCTTTGGGTCTATAAAATTAAGAATTATCTGGAGACAATTAATAGGACACAGCTCCTCATGATTTTCGCGTAGCAGGCACTAAAGAAAATACTTTTTTCCATGCAGTGTCCTCAGAAATAATGCTGTTATTAGGGAATGTGTTTGGGAGCTTGTTGCTAAAGCAAATAACATCTCTCCTGTGCCCCCAGTACCCCTCAGGAGGCAGCTACCCCGTGACTTACATCGCTTCCTCGCACTACCCCTACCAAAGGATTGCTCCTCAAAGCAGCCAAGAATCCCAGCAGCCTCTGTTTCCCAAACCCATCTACTCCTACAGGTAATACAATATTTTTCCAAGCCCTCACCTTACAGGAAATACCCTGTTCACCCCTGGCCTGTTTCCAGCATCGTTTGCAACAACACGTTCGCTCCTATTTGTCTTTGTTCCCGGGGTGTTCTGTCCTGTCCCCACGGATCACAAAACGTTCCAGACCCTGGGGCCGGCCAAGGCGCAGAGAAATTAAGTGTTGTGAAGCAGGGGAACGGTCTTGATCAATCCCAAAAGCAAAAAAAAAGTGAGACGTTTCTCTAATGCAAAATTTTAGGTGTTGAGAATTTCATCAGCACGAGAGTGATCCCACTCGGTTGTCTGTTCCAGCACCTGCATTAAAACTGATTTTTTCCCCAGTTACTGGAGCAAGGAAATGCCTAGAAAACATACCAGCTATGGCAGTCACACGGGTTTAGCCCCCGAAATAGAGCAGATAATTAAATTTTAATTATCCCTCTGTCACTGTCACTTTGATTCTCTTTGTGGCCTCCACCAGTTCAAGCATTCAAATAAAACCTTCGATAGCTGCACACCAGCAGGATTTGAAGGTCTTGATTCTACTTTCTGTATTACTTTATTTTAAACACAAGTCGGACATTCTGTATGAGCTCTGAGAATCACCTGTAGGAGTTAAGCAGTGTAAGGAGGTTGTTGTAAACAACTGAGTGGAAACATGAAATCATCTTTGTGTTTGTGCTATGGCAGTGAGAGGGGGAGTAATTGCGCACACTGTGAAAAATGATCTATTTTTGGTTGTGAGGAGTCAGGTAGAAGAGGCTGAAAGGCTTTTCTTTCTCTCCCTAAAGCATCCTGATCTTCATGGCTCTCAAAAACAGCAAGACGGGGAGTTTGCCAGTCAGTGAGATTTACAATTTCATGACGGAACACTTCCCTTACTTTAAGGTGAGTTCCACAGGGGTGGGGAGGGGGAATCTCCGTCTAAGCTCATCTGTCAGCAGAGGGAATAGGGGATGGGATTCCAGCTATGAAAAGGGATAATTTCTTAGGAGATTAATACCAAATCAATTACACACTACATACTCTCATGATCACAAACTACCCGGCATTTTGCACCTGGGCAGAAATGTGAAATGTGGTGATATTTAACTCCAAAAGACTTTAGGAACTGTTCCAGCTGTGAGCACGGGTGTTTAACAGCGACCATTCCTCACCAGCAGCTCATTAAAAGGGCAAATAATTTTAAAAACGCATTCACTGCTTCCTCTCAGATCTCAAATACAGGCAGAACTGGTCTTGTAGCTCGCAGCACCTCCAGACTGGTGTGGAAGCAGAGGATTCCAGGTTATCTCACTCCATCCCAGAGCTGGAATATTCATCTTGGGCAACAGCATCCTGTGCATGCCCCGCACAAAGAAAAGGATAATGTGTGATAATGGCACTAAGCTCATAATTACACAGTGAGTTGGGGAGGGAAAGGGTGGATGGTTTGCAGCAGCACTGCTGAAATTTGGATCCCTGCTGTGAGGGAACGGTTCCTCACACTTGGAATGCCAGTGGAAAATGCTCAGTCAGCACAGGATCCAAGAGCAGGAGGATTAGTTAAGATTTTTAAAAGAGCTGTAGTGGAATCATCAAGTGTTGCTCCGCTCAGGGCTTTATTTCTGCTGATTCTTCAAAACCACCTCACTGAAGTCCACAGTGGGTGACCTCAGCTGTGAGCAAGGCCCAAAAATTAAAATAAAGCCAGTGAGTCTGTCCTGTTTCCTATTGCAAATAGCCCTGCAGCAATTAAACCAAATTTAAAACAGCCACAGCAAGGCAGTTCAAACATTTATAACACAAAAAGAACACTGAGAATAGCTGAAAATAAATGTTCCAATATAATTTTGCAGTGGTTTTGGACACTGGGGATAAAGAGAGCACACACACAAAAGTAGTAATATTGAATATGTCCATAATCAGAGAAAAATTCACATTATCACAGACGAAGAACTGTCAGGATCCATCACCGTACTCCCAGATTTCCTCCCAAAGGAATCACTAACTACTCCATCATTTGTTACAAGAAAGGGAAGGGAGAAAAAAACCCATCAGAAATCCCAGTGGAACCCACAGAAAAATAGCAAAAGCTTCAAGCAGAGAGGTGGGAATGTTATTAATGATTTTTACAGGCACGTGCATGTTTATTCATCAGATCAAACTGAAATTAATTCTCTGTTGTCTTACAACACAATTGATCATAAAATTAATCAGCAGCTTTAAACCAAATGCTGCTGCTGCTGCTGCCAACATGGGCAGAATCCCTCGGACTCACGACTGTGGCTCTGCCAGGTGTCACCATCCTGGTCCTTCCTGGCTTTTCAGAACCTCATATCTTTGTTTCTAATTAATTTAAAAACCAATGAGAATGAGGTTACTGCTGCAGGAAAAGCACAGTGCGGGGGGTACTACCCAAACATCCACTATTTTGCAGCAGCTTTATTTTTTGCATTTTGCTTACAAATGCAGCCAAATGTATTTGACTGTAACATCCTTAAAATAATGGGGGGAGAACGAGCGAGAGGATGTTACACTTACAGGCATCAATCCCTGTCTGCCTCTGGTCTTTACAGCAGCCCAGAGAACTACCAATATACGGCAAAAATTAATATCCTCCACCTTCCCTGCTCTTGGAGAGCCTTCAGCAAAATAAAATCACATAAAAATCAGCCAAGAACATCTTGCTGCTGCTACCAGCACTCAGTGAAAAGCAGGATACACCAGGGAGAGGGAAAGCAATTTAGGCTGGGGAGAAAAAGAGTGCAAGCGTGCGCAGAGCCTTGCTGGGAGACATGGGATGATACAAGCCGAGTCAAATTAACTGGGATTCGCTGCCACAGCAAATTTAGTTTCTATGATGCAACAATCTCATTTCTAGTTGAAACAGAGCAACCCAACTCCTACGTTCTACCAAAAAAAAAAAAAAAAATCTACGCAGCTAAAGTTGAATTAGTCTTTGATGTACCTCTCCCTTCTCTTGAGACCTAGATTTACAGAGAAAGGGTTTTGCAAGATCACTGAACTCTTTAAACTTCAAGAGCTGGTCGGGATCAGTGGGGCTGGACAATAATATTTTTGGCTTGTCATCCTTTTGCTTTTTTTTTTTTTTTTTGGTAGTGATTAGTGAGTCTAACAAAAAGCTTTAATCTTTTAAATTGGAATTATTGCCAGTGGTGTGAGAGGGCAGAAAGGTCTGTGGTCTGATGGAAGTGTTCAGGTGTTGTAGATGTGGCACCTGGGGACATGGACTGCTGGTGGTCTTGGCAGCGTTGGGTTAATGGCTGGACTTGGCGACCTTATGGGGTTTTTCCCACCTTAATGATTCTGAGATTCCCCAGCTGATTTTACGATTCTGCACTTTCATCCCCACCGTGCTGGATGCAGCCACGGCCAAAATCAGCCATAGCGAGATTCCAGCTACCCAAGGGCCACTCCAGCAGCCAAAGTTTGTTCATTAACAATCACATCTGCTTAAAACCTGGTGTTTTTTCACACTGAGCATTCCTTCAAGCCCTGCCTGGGCAAACAAATTCTCACAGCTCAGCAATCCCAAGTTTAATGCAAGAACCTGCTCGGCTCCCAGCAGCAGCCTCCAAAATCAATCCCTGTACTTTTTCGCTCGTACAGTTTCTAAAACCATCTCCTAATTTACACCCCCACACGTTCTGAAAACCTCTGAGAAGCCTGTGCCGCTCCCATCCGAGCAGAAACACCAATTATCCTGTCTAGGTACACACAGAGGTGTGTGGAGCCTGGGTGCAGGGCAAGAAACAGGAATATTCTTCCAGGTCAGCTTGTTCAGTAGCTAAATACACAATTTACCTGGGAGGAACAGATTTCTTCAGTTTAGAACTGCCAGAAAGTTACTTGAATATTATCTGCAAGGGAGAAAAACTGATTTGTCATGTTTAGTACGACCCTGTGGCAGAAAAGGTGTTAAAGGTTTGGGGGTCTTCTCTTTTCTCTTCTCTTCTCTTCTCTTCTCTTCTCTTCTCTTCTCTTCTCTTCTCTTCTCTTCTCTTCTCTTCTCTTCTCTTCTCTTCTCTTCTCTTCTCTTCTCTTCTCTCTTCTCTTCTCTTCTCTTCTCTTCTCTTTTCTCTTCTCTTTTTCTACTCTCCTCTCCTCTCCTCTCCTCTTCCCTTTTATCTCCTCTCTTTTCTTTTCTCTTCCTTTCTAATACAATTTATGTTGGCTCACCCATGAGACAGAATAGTGAAATGCTGACATCAGGTGGGCCAAAATGGTAGAAACTGCGCTGCTACGAAGGGAAAACAGTTTCTCTTTTAGTGAATAATACGTATTTAATTCCACACCTATTTACTTTTTAATGAAGAAAGTGAGTATTTTGACCCTCAATTCTTCAATAAGACTTTTTAAACCCACACAGTAGTTCTTTACAAGCTACAAAACAAGGTTTTACATCCTTTATAAAAGCATGTACAAAAAATTAAATCCTGATGAAAGAATTTCATCAAAGCATGTTCAAAATTCACAGTCTGTCATGTGAAAGCCAAAATGGAGTCAGATCCATTTATAAAAGATGGTCTTAGAGGAAGCCTGATGGACTAGGCAACAATTAAAGAAATTATAAAACTATCAAAAGTCTGGATTCCTACGAGAGAAGGATCCTATTAATAAAGAGTAGGAATGGAAAAAAAACTTAATGAACGTAAGAGGGAAATTCTAATTTTTAACATTTTTAAAAAGACTGTGGAAACCCACACTTATTTATTGTGCTCTCTGTTCCGTAATTCTCTGCTTGATATAAACAGTTATGATGACAAATAATTGCACCCGTGAATATGAATCAGTAGCCACGGACAACTTCACCCATATCTCATTTCTTTCAATCCTTATCAGGACTTGCAAAGAAAAGATGAGGATTTTTTTGCAAACAAGAAAAGAATCATTGTAATGATCCAGTTCAAAGAACCTTCCAGCTGCTGCTGCTGAGTTAAAAATAAATGCGAAGCACAGAGATGAGTGATCAGCTGTGGAAACCTGTATCTCATCTGTAGGGCTTGTGATTAAACCATTTGGTTATGTAATTGAGCAGCACACAAAGTTACACCTACAGGAGCATGATAAATTCTTTTGAAGTCTGCCTGGACACTGAATTTGAGCCCACGTAGCACGTAGCGCTTTAATGAAGTGTTGGAAATATTTCTAGGTGTTCCAAAACAGATTCTGAGAGATTTCTTGTTAGTTCTAGACCATAAATTTTTACACACTTGCTTCTTGTGATGTGCAAATTCCCTCTTAAAGACCCAGCAGGTCTCTGACAACCTTTCTGCTTAGAAGATCAGTTACTATTTTATCTGATCCCTCTCTTCCCACACAACGTGACTATAACATTTTTGTGGCTTCCCTCTAACATACGAGTTTCTCATTGCAGAAGGCACAAACTTAAACAGCATTTCTTGTAACTCCGCCAGTCAAAACAGAGTTATATATATGTACACGCATACATTTTTAATTTTTTTTTTTTTTTAGCTTGAAGTTCTGTTCTTACATTGGATTTGTTTCTCCAGACAGCTCCAGATGGCTGGAAGAATTCCGTGCGCCACAACTTATCTCTGAACAAGTGCTTCGAGAAAGTTGAGAACAAGTCAGGGAATTCTTCTCGGAAAGGCTGCTTGTGGGCTCTGAATCCAGCCAAGATTGACAAGATGCAGGAGGAGCTTCAGAAATGGAAGAGGAAAGACCCAGTCGCTGTAAGGAAGAGCATGGCAAAGCCAGGTCAGTCGTTTGTCGGTGGTTTAGTTCTCAAACAGCTCTCCCCAGAACTTTTCTCCAAGATCTATATTTATATTATATATATTTATATAATCATGTATATTAATTTATACATGATTTAGGAAAGCATTTAAGGGCTTTTCCTGGTTGGCAAAACAAGAAAAAAAAAATTCAAAAGCAGAATTAAAGTAGACTTGGTTTTGTGGGTGTTTCCAGATAAGCGCAATGAAGCTTCACCAAGAAAATATTTTCTCTTGACATCTCGCTAAACTTTAAGACAAAAGGCCAGGTTGGATGGGGTTTGGAGCAACCTGGTCTAGTGGGAAATGTCCCTGTCCATGACAGGGGAGTGGAATGAGATGATCTTCTACATCCCTTCCAATCCAAACCGTTCTACGATAAAAAGAACGCTGAAATAAGGAATATCGAATAAAATCTGAGATTAACTGCTGAGTATCCAACCTTTAAACCCAAAAATGGAATTTATTACATACTCATTTGGTAACGATAATCTAGAAAAACATTTCAGGCTTTGGAGTTCTTTATAAACATGAACCGGCACTTCTGTTTGCCATTTCCTGAACAACACCAAAATTCCTGCTGCAAGCTATCCAGGGCTAAGTCAGTCACGGACTTTCCCCTTGTTTTCCAGAAGAACTTGACACCCTGATAGGCGACAAGAGCGAGAAGCTGCGATCTTCCCTCCTGTCCTGCAGCCCGACGGGCGCTGCAGGTGCCTCCCTCTCCAGGCAGATGGCAGCCCAATCCCATTCCTTGTGCGAGCCCTCGCTCTCCTCCGGGATCCCGCAGGGACTGCACAGCATCCACGCCTCGGGAGCGCTGCATGCCAAGAGCCCCCTGCCCGCTTTGCTGGGTGGGCAGCAGCCTGGCTGCTACGCATCCCCCCAGGGCTTCCCCCAGATCTCCACCGCGCTGATGCAGCACACGCCGGACCCTCAGAGCCTGTTCCGTGCTGGGGAGGCTCAAAGCCAGCTCCGGACTCAGCCCAGCATCCCTCAGGATTCCCCAGTGCCGGCGCAGAGCCCCCCGAGCTGCGGGATGAAGATGCTGCCCGAGCATTCCCCGGCCAGGACGGTGCAGGAGTCGCTGCTGCAGGAGGGAGACCTCAGCAACGACATCGATGCTCTTAATCCATCCCTCACTGATTTTGATCTCCAAGGTGGGTGTTCCAGGTGGTTTCATCTTGGAGAGTCAGGTTTGTTACACCGCATCCCATGTCACCACTTCCCATCCCATCCCATCCCATCCCATCCCATCCCATCCCATCCTCCACAAGATCAACTTCCGTCCCTGTTTTACACCTCCACGCCGCTGTTACAAACCCCACCTTCCTGGGTTACATTATATATAAATACCGTGCAATTTTGCCTTAAATCTTTCACAAGTTTCCCAAGGAAGCTATAGATTTGCATCCAGGGTTTAAGAAACATTCCTTCTCCCCCCTTGGCTACAATTGCTGATATTAAATACTGCAATACAGTATTTAGGGTGTATTCTTTAAATTCAGACCTATTTTCAACTGAAAGCTACTCAAGCACAGCTATTCAGTGCCATTCTTGCAAGAGAATTGTCTTGTGAAGGGCACCGAGAGAAATAAATTTGACTGAATTAACATGTTGACATTTTTCTTGATCAGTATTGATCTCTGCTCAAAAGGATGCTCTTTCCCCATTCCCAAGGCATTAATAGGATCCACACCGCAAACAATTATATTTTCTGAGGTGTCTTCTTATATTCTTCCTAAATATACATTTCTTACAGAATTATCGAGTGAAGGAATTTTCTTAAATTAACGCTGTTTTGTCTCCCAGATTTAAATTTATGGAGGCGGACAAATAATACCCATCTAAACATCCTCTTCCCTTCCCTTCTCCAAGAGATTGGGATCACCCGCACACAATTGTTTAATAACCAACATCTCCTGCAGCACAATGATTAAAAAAGCAAATACAAAGAAATACATGGAGAGAAAATACAAAGAACGCTGAATCAATCCGTTAATCAGTGTGGGGTTTTTTGTTGTAGGGAACCTTTGGGAGGAGCTGAAAGACGACAGCCTCGCCGTGGATCCCCTTGTCCTCATTTCATCGTCCCCGATGTCTTCCCAGTGTTTCCCCTCCCACTGCCAGCTGGAGAACGGCAGCAGCGTCCCCATCCCGACTGGAACTCCGCACGGGAATGTGCCCGACCTGCAGCTCACCACTCTGTACTCCGCCTTCATGGAGCTGGACACGGTGTCCCCCGCCTACCTAAGCAACCCTGGATCCAAACCCATCGCCTTAATGTGACCCCCACCCCGACACCGCCGCTGAAATGGAAATCCAGTCCTAACCATCACACGCCGCCCTGTCTGACTGATGTCAGCTGAGACTGTGTCTGTGGGAATAAGAATTTTATCTTTTTTTCCCAGAAGTCGCCCGCAGGATATGTAGCTCTACTACGACCATTTTCTACAGACAGATATTAAAAAAAAAAATTTAAATATTATTTAAAGATGATATTGTTAACAGCTGAACTTGTCAACACCGTCTTATCAAGCCACTCGTCTTCTTCGTCTTCCAGAAATAAGAGGAAAACAAATTCTTGACCTTTTTTTTTTTTCCTTTTCTTTTTTTTCTTTAATGAAAGCTGCTTGCGAATGAACACAGAACTCACAGCACACAACAATTTAACTTATTTCTTGGAGCCACTGACGGCAACATCATCCACCACAGACCGCTCGAAATATAAAATCTACCTATTAAAACATTTACAGTACCCTCGAAAGAAGTTCTGGGTTTTGGTAAACGTGAACCGAAAATTCTGCAAGTATTAGAAGATAGAGGACAAGCTGCTGACAGACTGAACCAAAGCAACAAATACACTTCAGTGGAAAATATCTAAGTTTTACTGTATTTAAAAAGAAATTTTAAACTCTGCTTTTTTAATAAAAAAGAACCAAACTACTAAGTAGAATTTTTACTTGGCTGGAGCTTATTACCATTCACGTCTCTTGTCTTTTGCCACATAAACTAAACATTAACATGAATTGTTAAGCCATTCAATGAGGATTTTTTTAAATGGTAATAAAAAAGAAGAGAGAAGTTGCAGTTGGCCAAATCCGGAGAGCATCTGTGTTTTAACTTCCTGCTGTGTCTGACACCTCCAGTGGGGTTTATTGTGATGCTGAACCAAATCTTGCAGTAGGTTCCTACTGTAAACTTAGCCCAGTTTTTCAGGAACACCCTTCTCCTTCTGATTTTCCACAAAGATGGAATGAAAAAGTAGAAAAATAGAATAATCTAGCATAAAACAATTTTATTTTAAGTGAGGCAATCCAAACCCGGAGTAATCTGGATCAGGAATTCAACAACACTGTGGAAAATAGTCTACAAACCCAAAAAATATCAGTGTCTTGACTGAGAGGGTGCCCAGGGAAGCTGTGGCTGCCCCTGGATCCCTGGAAGTGTCCAAGGCCAGGCTGGATGGGGCTTGGAGCAACCTGGGACAGTGGAAGGTGTCCCTGCCCGTGGCAGGGGGTGGCACTCGATGATCTTTAAGGTCCTTTCCAACCCACCCCATTCTGGGATTCTCTGATCTCTACTCACAGATGACGTAAACTCAAGCTAAACCAAGGAGGTTAAAATTTGAGTCAGATTGGGCGATTTACACCACGAAAAAGCAAGGAGGGATTCTCAAGGACGGAACAAAGGAGATGGAATTGTTAAAACAGAGACACGGGGGTTTAATTGGCCGCTGTCTCACAGCAAGGTGGGAGCTCTGCCCGCTCCCACTGATGCCAAACCCAGGCCCAAAGCTACACCCTCACCCTTTCCTACTAGTCCAGACTTAAAATCAGATTAGGGGCAGACGGATAAAGGCGATTTAGGAGGAGCACATGTGATGCAGCTTTGTAATCCCTCACGCAACCACCAAGAAATCCTCACTTGACTCCAACTCTTCTTCCTGCAAGGAGAATGCGGAGCGGAAGAAATGCAGCCAGGTTGGCCAAGCTGCTCCAGGGAGGGAAAAAAAACCCAGCAGGATGAGAGTTATGCAAACCTATTAGAGCTGGGGGAATCAGGTTTTGGCCATCCTAACATTTGGATAAAGAAATGAGGGAAAAATTAAGTATGACACATTATTAGAAATGTGAATATTATGATAAGTCTAAAGCATGTAGTGAGTATAAAGCTGCTAAACAGAATATAAATATAAATGTAAATATAAATATAAATATAAATATAAATATAAATATAAATATAAATATAAATATAAATATAAATATAAATATATATGAAACACTGTGTATATACATAAAAAACAATGTGTGTATAAATGTGTGTGTAATATATATATTATTTATCTAAAGCACAGTATGTGTATATAAAACACTACATGAAGAGAAAATTATATGTACATATAACACACAGTACATATATAATAGTATTTATAAACAGTGTGTGTATATATATATAACACTATATATACACAAAAAACACAGTATAAATACACATATATATATATTCAGTGCAATTTAAGAGTCACCCACTTACAACTAAATATCTACCAAGTACATACTATTAGAAGGATAATATTACCCTAAGTGCCTTTAAAAAAAAAAAAAAATCAAATAAATACACATTTTAATATAGACCTGCACGGAGTAAAAGCAAAACCAAAGCAGCCCCTGCCCTGTGCTCAGGCACTGGTTTTGTACCCCTGTGGCTCTTGAACACGCAGCTACTCTGATGCCTTAAAATATGTCAGCATCTCTCTGAAGCAAAAAATAATAAGAATAATTGGTAAATAATGTACTCTACAAATATTAGACACAGGTCTGGCACGTGGGAGGGGTTGGTTCCCTCGGCTCTGTGTGTTTGTGAGCTCTGACTTCAACAGAAGATCCCAGTGTTGGACCAGGACCCCCAGTGCAGGGCAGGACCAGGTGTCCAGACCCTCCAAACTCCTCAAATTCACTTCAGCCACGCCAGTGCCAGTCGGAATTCTGCACAGCTCCATCCGCAGGGAATTTCCGGATGAGACTCTCTCCGTTTGAAGCTTTTCTCTGCAAACACCAAAGAGTTGGCACACGGATTTTCTGAAGTGTTTTCAGCACCCCGAGGGAGTGAGATGCTCAGTTCTCCATGACTTTCAATCATTATCTGCACCAAATTCTTGTTAAATCCTTTTTAAACTCCTTACAAATTCCCCTCCTGGCTTGCACACAGTGAACCACACCAGGCCAGCACACCACAGGCCTTTGCAAGATATTCCTGACAGAATGAGCAGCATTCCCAGTATTTTATATTTAGCAGAGGGAGACAACAAGAAAACGCACAAGAACACACCAGAGGAAGTGCACTGGGATGGTTCATTGCTCTAAAAACACGGCAAAAATGTAATAAAATATTTATGATTAAAGCAAACCCATGGCATGTGAAAAAATCCATCGAAACTGACAGCAGGAATCTGGACAACGTCACTGAGCTGAGCTAAATATCTGTGAAACTCCAAATTCACAGATTTGAAAGCGAGAAAAGCAAAACTGCTTTTTCTGAGTCAAAGATTTATAATTTATGGGCAAAACAACCCATCCATGATTTGTTAATTCCTGTGTGTCACTCGTGTCCTCTGCGGCCTCAGGCTCAGCCATGCCCTCAGAGGCACCAATATATTCCATGCTTGTGACCACACACATGATCACAAGCTGGAGGGGGAGGAAGAAATAGAGAAGAAATCTGAGTGTCAGATTTTATGCTGTGTTTTTTCTCGGTAAGGAGTCTTTGAAGAATGATCAGCCATAAAGAACAAAAGAGAAAAAAAACCACTTTAACATGTTTTTTCTTGTGCTTTCTTGAGTTTCTTGTATCTACATGAGAGGTTTGTCCTCCTTATATAAAGTTATTTATTCAAAGCACATTAAAGTATCTTCCCCAATGCATTCCATATTTAATGGAATTAAATTAATGGCTGGACATTTCACAGAAGTTACGAGAAAAGTCCTGTAATGACTTTTATTTTAAAAGAGTTCTGTTTAAGAGAAACAAACAAACAAACAATACTGCAAGTTATTAACTAATATAAATTGTCTGGGTTTGGGTTTCCCTTCCTGCTCCACTTCAGGCTCCTACATCTGCAATTTTATTGCCTTGCTTCAGTTTAGCATTAGTGATTCTGGCAGACACAAAACCAACTCATTGAAATACGGGTTCATGAGGAGAGAGTTATACTATAAATTACAATTCTGGAACAGTTACTAAAAAAAGTTTGAAATTATGTTTATTTAACTACTTTTATTTAAGTTTATGTACAAGAATAACCCTCAGCTTCTGCAATCCTTGTTTTTTGACTTTTAAAATAACTTGACATACTGATGGCACACAAACATTTTCTTAGAGCTGGTGACACCTTATTTCGTACCTACCACAAAATCAGTATTTTGCACACATTGCAAATCTATTTCAGATACATTTGCATTAAATTCCATTTTAAGCACACTGAAAACAAGGGGACAAAGAAAAAATGAAGTTTTCCCAGTCCAAGGCTAATGCTGTCTGCTTAATCAGACTCTTCCAAACATATTATGCAAACCTGTCTAGGAGAAAAAATAACCTTGAGTGTAATTACCATAAAGATATCTTATTACCAAACAGAAGAAAGTGCTCACTGCTGCCCTCTCCAACATATGATTAAGAAAAATTTGCACTCTAAAGTTTAGGATTTATTAGCCTAACCTTTTTTTTATGGCAGGTTTCATTTCAACTTCAAAAAATTCAAATAGCCATTTATATTGGAACTATGTTTTGAAGCTGCTTTCTCTTCTCATGAGCCCAATTTACTACAAGACTTCTGCCTCCCATATTTGCCTGTTCTTGGTATAAGACCATCAACCCTGAACATTCATTTGCTTTTGTTGAGATAGGAACTGATCTGAGAAGAACTCTCTCTGCACAGTCCTTCAAACTCCTGGCACAGCACTGAGCTACTTAAACCCGACAGTGATTAACAGGAATTATGGAACAGATAAAACACTAAATATCACATCAGCTTTATTGTACACAAAGCTTGACAAGTGCAGCCGACTTACTGGCACTTTCAAACAAACTTAAACTACTGGAATAAATATTTGGATTCCAGAATTTGGTTTACCAGGGCTGCTGCTCCATTTTTGTGCTTCAGACTTGCAGAGCTGTGTGCAAATGTTTGTGTTTAGATTATTAAATATCAAAACCAGCAAACACTTTTACATGAGCTTTTCCTGACCTCCTAATCCATTTCCAGTCTTACACAAACAAACCCCAAACCCTCAGTAGTGGAAGAAGAACTCTCTGATTCACTGTGCGTTCCCTTCCTGCAATGACACAAATGGAAGCTTTAAAGAAGCATTCTCCATCCGTGGTCACTGCAAAAATTGAATTGAGAACTGCTAAAATAAGGAATGACGGAGTTATCACAAAACAAAATTTAAATGCAGTCTGTGTAGAAGCTGAAAAGGGCTATTTTTTTTAGTTCAAAGAAATAAACACACACAAAGAATATTTGTTTGCATGGAAAACACTGAAATTACTGAAAATTACCAGCAGCGGGAAGATCATTAATGCACACAAATGGGACTTATTTCACCTGGGGACTCTTATTCAAGCAGCACACTGACGAAAAATACCAGGTGTTGGGTATCAACATAACAAATGCTGACTGAAATATGAAACTGATGATTTTTAGGTCTTTTTTTTAGTCGTAAAATCACAGAATGGTATGGGTGGGAAGGGACCTTCAAGACCATTTTGTTCCAACACCTTCCACTAGGCCAGGCTGCTCCAAGCCTGACGTTGAGCCACAACTTCCACGTGCTTCACCACCCTCACAGCCAAGAATTTCTTCCTCATATCCCATCTAAACCTCTCCTTTCTCAGTTTGAAGCCATTTCCCCTTGTCCTGACTTCTCAAAACCCCCACCCCAGCCCTTTTGAAGGCCCTCCAGACGCTGAAAGGCCACAATAAGTTTTTATTTTGCTGCTTGGATGAATGGGAGAATCCTGCTCTGGATCAATCCAGTTGTGACCTGGGCACAGGAGAGGCCAGTGAAACCATCAAAGATTTATTCCTGACAAAACCAATCAGGCCTGGCTGTGCAGCAAAGGCCCTCATTTAGCCACATGAATTAATTCCTTGCTCACACCATCGGCACCAGGAAATTCATTCCAGCAGCAGCAGCAGCCCAGGCCAAGTGGATGAGGGGAAAAAAACCCACTGAGAGCTCAGGGAGAAGCACACCAGTCACAAAAAAACACTGGAGAAGGGAATTCACGTCGTTCGGATGAACATAGAATTCAAGATCTTGCTCGTCCAGGAAGCTGCTGAAGAATTTAATTTCAACCACATGAATAAGCCCAGCGTGTTTGGGCCTGCTGGAGGCACCAGGCCTGAACGATCACTTCAGGCATTTATTGTACTTGCCTTTCCCTCTAGACCAACTTTAGAACATAAAAAAACCCCTAAAACATACAGAAAAATTATTTTCTATCAAATATCCAGCTAATGTAAGGAGAAAACTGCAATGCTTAGTTGGTATTAAAGGCATTTAAAAAGTGTAAATTTTTGTTTTGGCTGGAAATGATCTTTCTCATTTTAACATATCTCACAGAAATTTAAACACTGGCTGAAATAATAGTTCTTAAAAGTTATCTGAGTGATGACACTTGTGTTTCCTCCAAGCATCTCTTGCCACACAGCCACAGGAAGCACAGTCCTGTGTTTGTCAGCTGCAAGGAACACTTCTGCACTGTTATTTCAAATTTAGGCTATGAGCAATGCCAGCTGATGAATTCCAGTGGGGAAATACCCTTAAAATCTGACATCTAAGGGCAGAAGTGCCTTGGTGTGTCTGGGGCAGAGTTTTATTCCTCTGAACTTGTGCTCAGGTCTCTGTGCACGCTTTAATTTTAAGGGTTACAGTGAACCCTCTGTTCTCCTGACTTATGAACCTGTGCAGACATCAAAGCAGGCAGCAGGTTTAATTAGACACTTAATTATAGATCAGGACGGTGAGGAATGCATTTGGGAAATAAAAACATGATTTTCAACCCCAGTCAAATGCCAGGGAACAGAGTAACACCAGCATAACATTGGTGCACTATGCCCATCACATCACTCATAAAAAACAGAGTTTGGGTTGGAGTTTTGGGTTTGGTGTTTGTTTCTTTTTTCTTTACCAAAATAGATTCTAAATAATTTTAGCTTTTAGGTCTGGCACACGGAGTTCTCTGGGCAACCTGTGCCAAGGCCTCAGCACCCTCACAGGGAAGAATTTCTTCCTCATATCTAATCTAGTCCCAATTGCTATTCTCCTCTTCTGATTTATCCTGCCATTCCACAGGAAAGGAAGAACTGAAGGTGTTTGGAACTCTCCTCTCCTGTCTGTGTGTCTCTTTCATAAAGTAAATTCAATTATGTGTTTTCTCTACTGCTGTTTGTAACTTCCCTGCCTGTTTTTATTTCTTGCTGCAGATCACTTTCATATGCAGCTTCATTAACATGGTTTACACCCTCCACTAGAATAATTAAATTATTATTAAATAAAACAGGCCTTTGTCACATAAGGCCCCAAGTCAGTTTTCAAAATAATGGCTGGGAATCATCCAACTGCAATTATGCTCTACCTACCTAAATGCTCTTTGTAGTTTTAATTAAAATACATTATCCAGGATGATTTCACCTCCTATTTTAAGTTCTTGTACAGCACTGGTGAAGGAAAAAAATCATCTCTATACAGCAACTGCTCTATTTTGTGGACTTAAATAGGGAGAATAAACACTTTGGGGTTATCCCAGCATGCAATGAGAGATTTCAGTAATCTCTAAAATCACCTTTAAAGTAAGATACATTGTGTTAGAGGGAAAAACTGGGAAATTTGGAGTACTTTATCACTGAGAAGTGTTCTTCCCACAGGTGAAAAACGTTAAGGGAATGCAAGCCAGAGATAGATGAATGCCCTTGAACAATGACAAATAGAATAGAACCACAGGGTGAGGAAGTAAGATTTGCCACAATAACTCAGCAGCTGAGAAATGCCAAAGGAAATAAGGATCTGAGGAGAAGCAGAGAACATCTCCAAAATGATTAGGCATATTTATT
>VZTD01003618.1:238853-258664 GCA_013397725.1 Rhagologus leucostigma
TTTAGGTATTCAGTGAAATCAGCATCCAGTCCTTGCAAGAATTCTAAGAAAATGGACCTGATGCTTCCAGTTGTTCAGGTAATTTTGAGAGGAAGCTCAACCAGGAGAGACCAGGCACAGGCAAAGCCAGGAGCTCTGGAAGGGAACTGGTGCCACCCTCAGAGTGCAAACCAGTGACAGCTGAAAAAGTCACATTACAAACCTGTGCTCAGGTAACCCAGAGCTCAGTCCTGGCGTTTGTGCAGCTCCAAGTCACAATCCAAAAGGGAAACCCTTGTATTAATAAATTCCTTCCCCAAATTCCAGTACACAACGATGTCCCGTGGGATATTGCGTCGGTGAGGAGTCCCCAGGAATTCTGTGGAATCAAAATGTGTTATAGAAGATGTTTTCAAACAAAAACATCCTGCTTCTCTTCCTCTCAGATTTGTTCTGCTCCCAGAGAAATACAGAGGTATTCCCAGGAATTTGTGAATAAAATACCAAAGCCATCGAGATGGAATTACCACAGTAAAACTCACTTCAGCCTGAGCAGCTGGTTCAGTGTTAGTCAACAAGGCAGAGACAGCAATTTTCTCATGAATTTCAAAATTTGATTGTCCAAAGTGCAGCCAGAAATCCCTCAGAAGAACAGCCTGGTGCATAATAGTGATCCAGGGAACTCCAAGGTTCTGTTAATGTACTTTGAAACTAATTTATTTTTCACATTTTTCATTTTTTTTCAAATTTATTTTTCAAATTCTCAAATTTTTCACTTTTTCAATTTGACTTTTCAAAATTTCAAATTTTTTAAAATCACAACCTGATACACAGCCACGATCCATGCAACTCCAAAGTCCCATTAATGTAATTGATACCAATTTATTTTAATTATACCCCAAAACGTTTTCCCAATCCGAAAGTTAAATCCCACTTGAACACTTTTGATGTGATGGTTTTACCCACAGAACCACCCAAACCACTGCAAAGTCTTTCCATCAATCACCAAAAAATGAAGCTGCTCACATATTTGCACAAAAACTGGAGTTTGAATATTGCTGGAAGTGACCTGAAATGAAAGCTTGAATGTTTTTTCACAGAAATATTTAAATAAAACAGACAATCGTTTCTAGGATCAATAATTTATTTGGTTTTAAATTTTTTTTTTTACATTTTGCAATTTGTTACAGGAGAAGAAACACTTGCTAATGGAAGTGACATGTTTTTGAACCATTTTTCCAATTTTTTGAACCATTTTCCAGTGGTTCAAATGGTAATGGAAAAAGTTAAGCATATTCCCTAGGATGCACACTGATGACTAAGCTGCCAATATTAAATCAATTGAAGCAAGTGCAGTCCCTATTTAATCCTTGTATAAATTAATTTAAGGACTCTCCTTCTCCTACAGGAAGACTAAATCGTAGCATCTAATTTTCTTTTTTTTTTTTATCCTGAAGTCTCAGTCTTTTCTCTCTCTCTCTCTCTACTTCATCTGCAAGAAGTCAAACAGACTGCAGCCAAAGCCACAGAACAGATTCTGTGCCAAGGTTCCTTCTATTCCTGGTGATCTCCTCACTTCCCTCCTGTCCCAAAAAGGAAACAAAAGACTCCCAGTTTTCTGAAAACCAGATTCTCTGCATGACAGTGCATTGCACTGCCACAGGATGGGCCACAGTGGATGTTCTCCTAGCAAACAAATCACTACCAAGGTACAAAGAATTAGAAATTAACTCAGTAAAAATGCTCCTAACGTTTTCCCAGTGGTATAGTAACCAGAATCCTACTTTCCTTCCACAAAAAATAGATATATTTTTTTTTATAAATACATTTTAAAACAGAAAATTCTGTTTCTATGCCCCAAAAAAAAAAAAAAAACAAGTCACATTCAAACAGGTTTGCTGGGTGTTTTAAGATACAAGCAGACACCAGAGCAGGCAGGAGCACAGGGGGGTTTTGGGGGGCTGCAGACACACAAACACCATTTCACCCACTGACCAGTGATGGGAAAACAACTGAGCTGCAAGGTGAGACCTGGAGCATCACACCCCTCAAACAGTTCAGAAATTTCCACGTAGATAATATGATATGAACTCTCAATGGTATTTAACATTAATATTGAAAAGCCTCTATAAATTTAGGCAGTGCTTAGGCTGGGGGTAGAGAGCAGAACCACGAGCAGGAGCTCCCAGCTGCCTCAGACTCAGGAGAAAATTGAGTCACTCACCATGGCCTTGAAGCTCTTGGATCCAAAAAGCCGAAATTAATTCTTTTCCTGTCCTTGTCCTCCTTTCTCTCACTTTCCCCCCCCAAAACGTACAAAACCTGCCCAGCTTTTGTGCCATCCACAGAGTTCCAGCTGCTCCCCCGCAGCCCCAAACGACAGCAACGCTTTCTATGGTTTCCTTCCTAACCAGAGCTAATTAAAACTGAGCTGTTAACCATCTTTTCCAGGTTATGAATAATTAATAGAGCATTTGTATAATACTTATTAAATATGACAGTGCGACATTAGCATTTTCTTACCTTAATAGGCCCAATCCTTGCATGACTAAGAGTTCCCTCTAACTTTTGTCATGAAGATTGGGGTTTGTTTTTTATGGGTCGATATGCAGGACTATTTCTGCATATACTTTAACAGTTTTTTCTCAAACTGAAGGGATTTGGAAGTTGGTAACCTGCATGTTTCACACACAGCCAGCCGCCACTGTGACACTACACAAGATTTTGGAACGAAACTCAGAAGACAGAGGTGGAAAAAAGAGCACCTGACTGACCTGCTCAAAAAACAAGACACAGAGAGAGATTATGAGCAAGAACTAAACCCCAGCAGATTGTTTCCAACCCTGGAGAGACTGTCTACATTAAAATAAATAAATAAATAAATTCTTCTGAGTCAGGAAGGGTGGATCATTCAGTTATTTCAGAAATGTCACCACATAACGGGTAATTCACAGAAACAATTTTGGCTTTTGCCACTGATCTGAGAGCAAAGTTTCTAGATTTTAAACCACAGTTGATGTGTTAATTCTAAAAAGAAACGGTTCTCTCCCTGCCATGGAGGTGTGAGTTATTAAGAGCATGCAGCTCACCACCAGTGTATTGCTGCTTTTCTTAAAAACCCTGACTACTAAAGGAATCCAAGGCTGACAAAGTGAAAAGATGTGTCAAATTATAATTTCCCTGAAAGAATGTGTTGAGCCGTAATTTCCCTGTCTCTCAGAAAAATTATGTCACTATTAGCACTCAGAGAGACTTAGTTTCTTTTTCCAAGATTAAGTCACTGTGTAAAGCACACACTTAATCCTGTTTTATGACAGGAAACAGCCGGGCATTATTAGCAGATAATCTTGGTTAGCTCTTGCATGTTTTCTTTCACTTCCAGAAAGTCAGATCCCAAATTGCCAGGCTGGCTTGTTAAAACAGAGCTGTAGTGCTAATTAAAGTCATGTTGAAAATGAGATCAGGGAAGAAAATACAACAATTCTTCCTTTTTCCAGAGCCAATATTCGGTGATTTCGCAACGAACTTCCAAAGTAAACCCAGTAATGACGAATGTTAAAATACAAAATAATAGCTAGTCAAGAAGATTAACAAATTCTTCTGTGAACAATGCTGCTAAGACTTGATTCTCAACTGGTTTTTAGTAAGAATCAGCCGCTGATATAAAGGAAAAAAAATGTGGGTTTCACAACTGAGCTGCAAACTCTCAGCTGCCTTGCAGAAGGAAGCTGAAATTATCGGGTGCTGCACAAAGCGTGGTCTTTAACACTAAATTTTGAAGATGGTTTTTAATGCAAGAAAAGGACAGAAGTGGCATTAGAACAGCAACTCTACAGCCAAAGTTTCTGAAGAAAAATCCTTTTAGTGCTGTTTATCTGCCTCGTGTCAACACCGCATGTGATACTGCTGCAGGAGCAGGTGGAAAAGGGACAGAACCTCTCCCCTGGACAGTGATTCCCATGTTTTTGTAAAAATTGTGGATGTGGATGACCTTAAAGAAATGCTAACAAAGAGTTTCCAAGTGAGACAGAGGGATAACAGTGATAACTGCTCCAGTGGGACACAGAAAAAAGCACCTTCACTGCACTCCCCACAGAAAGTTTTGTTGTTTGCCTTGGTTTAAGAACCAGAATTTGTTACTTGTGGCAAACCCTGGGGGTTTTTAATAAGAGTAAAATTGTCCCAACTGAAAAGGGGACAATTGGTCCCTAAAGCTAAAATTGGTTGGAATTGATTTTATTGAAAATGTCCAATCTTTGTTTCTGGTTTTAAGTATTCCTAATAATATCAGGCAACAAACTCACTCAGTGAAGCATCTCCTATATGATTCACACTAAGTTTTCTGTGAGGCTGGAATTATTACACATATAATCTGAATTATAAAAGATTTCAGGAGAGGAGCAGTTGATAATTCACCCTCCCGTGTTTAACCTCAAGCCTACCCAAAAACGACATCAGAAAGTCCATCCACACTCTGGGAACACGGTGACTTTCTCTTGGTTCTTTTACAAGGGGCATGTCTACCACTCAAATTTCCCTTGATTACAGTAATATTTTTATGGAATTGCTCTTTTTTTATAGGTCTTGAAAGGAGGTAGCATAACAAAGGAGCAGAACATGACTATTTCAGAGGAAACTCTATAAAAGGACCCGAGAGTCCACACCAAAGTACAACTGATGTCACCACAATATATTAAATAGATGACTGGCAATTCTGGGCAAATTCCATTCCTAAAAGTCTTTTAAAAATCTTATGCACAGAAGTGGCTGTTATGAACAGCAGGTGAAAAATACCCCCCAAAAAACCCTGTACAGGGTAGTAATTATAACCATACATTCTATTTTGTCTTTAAATCAACATATTTTCTCCTGCAAATTGAAAAAAAATTCAGAAATACTTAAAACTTGCAAAATGCCATTGGATATATGATTTAACAGACCTGATGCAAAAAGAAAAAAATTGGGGGAGGAATGAAAACATTTTTGAAACTATTTTCATCTTCAGTAATTACTGTGCTATAAAATGAATGGTCAGTAGCTCAAAGCACTGCACAAATAATGAGGAAATGCTTTCTATCTCTCAAACTGATCAGTCAGCCGTAGGCTACTTGTATGATTTAACACACTAGAGACAAAAAATAGTGCTAAATACAAGTCTCACTGTGATAAGAATTACTACAAGCTACTACTTGTGTAGAATCAGTGAACTCGACACACTTCTGTAGCTACCAAGCTTAATAAAACCCGTGCTGTAACCTAAAATCACTGTGTTTTTGTTTAAAAAAAACCTGCCTCCTCTCTCAGCAGTCAAGAAAGCCAAGCCAAATACAAATGGTGACACACTGAAAAGTGACCACAACCCCAACAAGAGCACAAAAACCTCCCTGGCCTTAGGCTATGCTTGGAATTGTTTGTAGTCCCGTCTGACGTAGGCTGCGACTACAGAGACGCTCACCACGACTGGAAATGGTATTTTTATAAAAATTATTACAATTATTACACCTATCTGAGGCTAACATAGAATGTTCCACTTCAACTCACAGAATTAGACATGGAGACATCAAGTATTTATAGAAATATCTACAAACTGCAACTGTCTTTTATTTTTGTTTTTTGTTTTTTTTAAGTATCAGTGAACTGACCTTCAGAGTAAGGGTTTCATGACAACAGCTCACCCCACACTAGTCTATTCTTGGTGTTGCTATTTCTTGGGCTAAATTGGTGTTAAACTTCTTCCAGAGTCTGAAGAGAGAACTTCTGCTAATTTTTTTGCTGCGTGTTAGAGTTGTAGATTA
This sequence comes from Rhagologus leucostigma, assembly GCA_013397725.1. Taxonomy (NCBI): domain Eukaryota; kingdom Metazoa; phylum Chordata; class Aves; order Passeriformes; genus Rhagologus; species Rhagologus leucostigma. Next base: position 244,628 of record VZTD01003618.1, read on the forward strand.
TTAGATTTACTTTCACCTGTATCAATATCTGATGAGAAATATTTTTAACAAAGGGAAAATGCTGTCTTAACCTCCTTTAAATGCAGATACAAATAGAAAATTGGAAATTCCACACTCCCTAGCTGCCCTAGACAATTAAAACACTGCTCTAACAAGCAGTGCTGAAGCCCTTATCTTGGTATCGAGCAGAGATGAAAGAAAATAGACATGAGAAATGTCTGGCATGAACAGGCTGAACATTAAATAAAGCAAAAATGTTAAATAAAGCTAAAATCCTTCTGTTTTTCCTGATTATTCTGCAAAAAACTGAAATTAATGGAATGTACTTATGGAGGTTCACAGAGCCACAATGCCATTTTACCTTCATCTGAAATGTAAAAGGAATGTAAATGTAAAAACACCCGATCAACACAGCTCTGTCACTGAACTACTGCTCTTCACGGCAAGTTTTGGTGTTTCCAAGGTTAAACAGAACATTACACAGAAGGACCGAAACTAAAGGATGAAATAGTCATGGGGAGAACCAGCCTAAAGAGGAAACTTGCCTTTGTGAGATGTTTTGCTCGATATTTTCAACCGGCTGGACAAGTTAAATTGGCCTTTGAAGCATTCACAAAGAGAAACAACCACCCAAACCTCTGCCTTTGCATCCATCCATTGGTTTCTCTGATTACATTCTCTGGGAAAGCAATCCTAAAAGATACTGGAGGGCAAGAACATAAATTCACAGAATTAGGGCAAAACCCCTCAGGTCCCACAAGGCCATTTTTCAAAGCAGACACTTAAAGAACTTAGGGAAGTGGCATCCAAAGATCATTCTAGCTTAAAAGTTCTGAAGAACTGGGTCTGCTTCAAAGCTCAAAAGAGATGTCATGAAACTCCTACTGTGGCAAAGAGTCCTTGGTTGGTGGATCCTTGTCCAGGTGACATTGCAGGCAGCGGAGCTGGAGGTGTTGGGATCCCTGACGACTTCCAGAGGAAAGGGGAGGCCAGCGCAGGCGGGCCCGTCCAGCCTGCGCTCAAGGTCCTCCACTGTATGAATAATCTGCCTTGTTGTGCATCACCAGCTTGTTGTCTACAAAGTAGAAACTGTCCGACTGTGTCTCGTAGGGATGCAGGATCATCTCTCGAACTGTGAGGGAGAAATGGGGGAAAAAACCCCGACAAAATTAATGTTGAATTAATTTCAACAGGGACCCGCGCTGGGCTCAGGAACTTTTCAGTGTCATTCAGGCAGCTGCAAACTCAGGTGAAAAACCAAAACCCAAATGGGAATTGCCCAAACCATTCCCCGTTGGTATCTTTTAAACAATTCAAGCATAATCATGGAATCTTTTATGTTGGAAAAGCCCTCTAAGGCCTTAAAATCCAACCGCTAACACAGCACTGCCACGTTCACTGAACCCTTGTGCCACATCCACATTTTCTTTGAACACTTTCAGGGATGAAAAACGTTCTTAATCCAAATATATTAAAGCACCACATAAAGGGGACCTCAGAACTAGAACCCATTACATTTTGGGTTGAGTTTTTTGGGGTTTTTTTGTTTTTAAAAATGGTGATAAACCAGCAAACTCAAACTAAATTTGTTCTGGCCTGACAGCAGTGCCTCATTGTATTTTCCACAGACTGTAGTATTAGTGCTGACACACACAATTAGGGGTTGTAAAGAGTAAGATCACAGAGATTTAGTGCTTGTGCTATTGTGTCTTGGGAGAGAGGAGAGAAAATAAAAGTTATGTTCATACTAAAACCTCTCAAGCTCGCAATATAGCACATCAAACATTAAACCAGATCATAACATTTAAGTTATCCATTTATTGGATGCCTTTTTAATCTTATTTTTTGGTTGTTTTATAACACAATTATCTTTTTTCTCCTTGATACCGAAGCTTCCCTTTTATGAATTAAAAGAAAAAAAACCCCAAGCAAACTGCCTGGTGTGTGATGAGATACATCCTACTAGAAAACAAAATCAGTGTTAACACAGATATAAAAGCATGAATTATTCTACCCAACCCACTCTCTAGAGACAGCTCTTAAGAAAGGGCTCCCCCAAACCACCTCAGATGAACATCGTGGTGTGACAACCCAGAAATGGAAGTTTATAAGAAAGAGCTTACTGAGATCCTCTGAGAGCTGGGGGAATTCATAGATGTGCTCACAAGTATTTTTACTGCTGGGGATGCAGAAGCCAAATTCAAAATCAAAACTTTTCAGCAGCTGGTCACGGAAGTAGTGCCTCTCAATCATACGGAAATTATTGATGGGTTTGTCCCCGACTGTGAATTCCACCCTGAAAAAGAAGGGTAAGACTGACGTGAGCTTTCATGCTTAAATAAGATTTGCACCCTTCCTGAAAGGCAGAAGAGAACTCTGGAAAAAAAACCAAAAAAGCCAAAGAATATAAAGCAACAGCACTAATCAAATTATTGTTTCCTCTTTTCCTTAAAGCATTCTACAGGGACACAACACAGCATTAGAAAAACATCTTAAAAATCAACAAGTTCCATGGGCAGGGACACCTTCCACTATTCTGGGTTGCTCCAAGCCCCATCCACCTTGGCCTTGGACACCTCCAGGGATCCAAGAGCAGCCACAGCTTCTCTGGGCAGCCTGTGCCAGGGCCTCACCACCCTCACAGGGAATGATTTCATCCCAGTATCCCATCTAATCCTACCCTCTGGCAGTGGGAAGCCATTCCCTGTGTCCTGTCCCTCCAAACCTTGACCAAAGTCCCTCTCCAGCTCTCTTGGAGCCCCTTTAGGCACTGGAAGGTGCTCTAAGGTCTCCCCAGAGCCTTCTCTGGATAGTCTTCCCACCTTATTTTGCCCCTTTTAGCATCAATCTCTTCAGCACCAGGCCTATCCCTGACTAAACAACCTAAAGTGACGGAGAAGGCAAGAGATTTGGAGACCCTCATAATAAAAGAAAAAGCCCCCTGTTAAATCGACTTCCTGGCAGGATCAACATGGAAGAGATGGGGTTTTTTTCCTAAGATTTCAGCTGTTTCCTGTGCTAGGCCAAGGAGCAGAGGGGGAGTTACTCACGTGGCTCCCACTTGCCGCAGTCTGAGAAAGGCTGGGGTGAACTGATAGCGCACGAAGCGTCCGGCGTTGGGGTCCACGTCCTTCCTGTCATTGTGCTCCCGCTCTGCAAAAGCCCAAAGAAAACCCTGTCAGAGCTGCCTGAGAACCAGAAACTCAGGGAAAATACTTGTGATGGTGTTCTCGTGCCACATAAGCCGGGAAACCACTCTGATGCTGAGCTCACCCTCCTCCTGTCCTGAGGTGCCCACCACTGGTCACTCAAGACATGGAATGCTGCAAGGTGGCCCTTTGGTTTGAGCCATTTCTTATCTTCTGGGTTTCTATTCCTCATCTACTGCTCCTGCCTCACAACAGGACTGAGGAGTGACTCTGAACAAGCCATTTCCCCTCAGCATGCCTGCCTTGCTACCTGTAAGCTCCAGAAAACTTCCTCTCACCTACAGGGAGGTGGGGAAGGGTTAAAAGTGCCTGGCCAAGAAAAGAACAGTTGCCTTGTGTTTTTATCACCACTGGCAACAGGCAACACTTGGATGCTTACAAGTAACACCTAAAAATTAATTAAACCAAAAATAAAAAAAGGCGAGCGTTCAGTTTGTTTAATCTGCCCGTTGACAGTTTCTCCCTTCTGGAAATACCATTTTCCTGACTCCTCAGTGAGGGATGTTAAACTAACAGCTGAACTATGTGCAGGGGGCACAAGCTGATGAACAGCCAAGAAACAACCACCCAGCGATCTCCTCCTCCTCCCTTGCTCCTGTTTACAACATCCATCTGTCCCTTCCCATCACAGATGGCAACAGTAAGAGCACAGCAGCAGCCCTGCTCTGCTCACCCTGTTGGTACAAAGAGACACCTGAAAAACATTCCTGCTGCAAGATGGGGCTCCAGCCCTCCTGCAGTGGAGAGAGTCTCCTATTTTAGGGGAATGTATGGAGTAAAAGGAGTTGGAAAAGGCAAAAGAAAGCATTTGTTCAGGGAAACCTTATTTTGTGTGTGCACTCACCTGAAGCTGCTGGCTTGGTGATTTCAAATAAGACTGTGCCAGATTCCATGTCCCGGATTTTGAACCTGGTGAAGTCTATCTTGTAAACATTTTCCTCTGGAGTGCACAAATAATCTGTGGGGGGAAGCAAATTTAAATGAAGGCTGCCCTGAAATACCAGGAACTTCCGGCTGTTCTCTGGAGGCCACACCAGCAGTGAGAGCAGCACAAATGCATCTCCAATACTGCCTGTTTTAATTCAAAACTGATGTCTCTGAAGACAGAATCAGCTCCGGAGGCTCACACCGCCCTGCTCAGACAGGGCAGGAGAAAGAATCCTCTCCCCCAACACACAGAGGTCATCACCTTTTCCCAACCCTGTGCCAGCAACTCCTGCATCCATTTCCCCCCGGGGTACTGAGACTGGTCAGCACCTCCATCAAATCCCAGCCTTTCCAGTGTAAGAGGCTTTGCCTGTTTTAAAAACTGCCCTGTGGCAGAATGCAAGGGCTAAGCAGCTTTGGGAGCACTAAGCCGACTGCACTTAACTGGAACAGGAGTGTCCTCCCCTGTGCCACCTCCCTGCTCCAGCCCTCTGCAGACAAAGGGTGGCCTCTTCTCTCCACTGGTGCTCGTCCCACACCAGGGCTTGTTTTCCTCAGCACTGAAAATGATGTCGAAGCCTTTCCCTGTGTTAGGAAAACAGGGAGCAGAGCCCTTCCCTGCTTTGAGTATCTTTGAGGGAAAGTCGTGGAATCACAGAATCACTAAGGTCGGAAAAGCCCTCTAAGATCATCAAGTCCAACCATTAACCCAGCACTGCTGTGTTCACCGCTAAACCACGTCCCAGGTGCCACATCCACAGGCCTTTTGAACACTCCCAGGGATGAGGATTCCACTGCTGAAAACCCCACAGTTTTGGCCTTCAGCCTTCCTGTGCCCTGATCCAGTTCCTGGCACAGGGATCATCCTCCTCCCTGGGGAAGGAGGACAGATTGAAAGCAGCTCCAATAACTTACTTTACCCTGACAAATCTAAAGAAATGCTCTATGTAGACAAGTCGGGTCAGCTTTCAAACAACAGCACGCCTGCTTGATGCAGGAGACTGGTTTTGGAGGTTCCAAGGTGAAAATAATACTTTAACATTCTAATTCGAAGCACTTTCTCAGCTACTAATTCCTGCTGTTAATCTGAGCTAATCACTTATTTCTGTCTGCTTTCCTGTTTCTGAAACTCCAGCAAATCCATCCACCTGAGGCTTAGTCACTGACTACACAAAAACAAGTTCCAAGTGCTCAGAGCTCAGACCTGCCCATGGCAACCTCAGACAACAGGTCTGAGACATCCAGGACCACTGTGAGAGACTTCTGAGCTCCTGGGCACGAACACCCGGCACCAGGACTTTCCTAGAAGCCTTTTATTCCTTCCAAATCTCCATAACTTGAGGAACTGGCCAAGTGAACTCGGTACAAGGAGCAGAGGTGTTAAATGTTCTCCCTGGACAGTTTTAGTGCTCTCCAACAACCCCATATGGTGAATGCTCAAAGGAATGCCAGAGAATTTGTGGATGCCCCATCCCTGGAAGTGCTCAGGGCCAGGTTTGATGGGGCTTGGAGCAACCTGGTCTAGCAAGAGGTGTCCCTGCACAGCAGAGGGGATGGGACTGGATGATTTTTAAGGTCCCTCTTAAGTCAAAAACACTCTGAGATTCTACAATTCTATAAATGGGCGTTCAGAGAGAGGACAGTGTCCGAAGCATCCCTGGCATTCGGCAGAGATTTTCCCTTCCCTATCAACACAGCACAAGGAAAAACTGACAGCAGCACCCACGCTGTCAGGAAGAACAAGCTAAAAGCTCAACCTTTTTACTGCCACAAGAACACACAAGCCTGCGTTTGGCCAAATACCCCAAGAACTGCACAAAAATCTTCTTTTGCGTCTTTAAAGAGTAGCCAAGAAGACAGGACAGGAATTTAAACCCAGCCCTTGCCTTAAGCCCCGACGTTCAGCATTCCTCAGGGAGATGCCCTGCAATTACACCACGATTTTCGGCTCTGACACATCAGCCACCCCAATTCCTAACCCGTCCCGCAGCTTCGCAGCTCCGAGCACCAGCACGCAAAACACAGACTGATGGAAGCAGGCACAGCTTCCCACAGCCCAGCTTGGCCTCTCTCAGCCCCTGGCCACTGGCTGTTCCCTGGGAAGGCTGTTGGGAACAGGCAGCAGTCACCCGGGAGCCCGGGACACCTTCCCTGGAGCACGTGGGCAAATCTGAAGCCGCGTTTGTCTGCAAGTTAATTATTAAGTGTTTCTACTCCTGCAGAATTCCTGCCCATCCAGCACCATGGCAACAGCTTTATCCCCCTCCTTGGCAGCAGCGTTGCTGCAGTAACAGTGTCCATGACTCATCTGGAGCAGAGGAGAGCCAAGCAGAACCTCCAAAGAGGAGTAAACCCCGGGTAGGATCCCCACCAGGCTCCTGCTCACTCATGTTTGCACCCCTACACTGTTATTTCCCAACTCTTTTTGCCCTGATTATATTTCAAACCCTTTTTTTTTCGGTTGGTTTATTTTAAATCAGCGTGCCAGTATACAACTGGATGGCATCCGGGAAGATCAGCTGCCAGAACGCTGCAACCAAGCGGGTTTTTTCCTCCTCTGGCAGTGCCCAGTCTCCTAGAAAGGAAAAAAAAAAGAGGAATAGATATTCCTCTCAGTCTGTATTACATTCGTTTCTGCTGTTCCTGTTCAAAAATCAATCAAAGTAGCCACGTGCTGGTTTTTTCCCCACACGTAACAGGAGCCTGCGGCTGCGCTGGAAGGTCTTATTGGGAATGGGCTGCTTGCAATTGGCAGATCCTTCTGCTTAGCTGAGCACTGTCAGATTTGCTAATCTCATCCCATACACACTTATTTTTAAATTACTGTAGGGCCCAGTTGCCCACACTTCCGTGACTCACTTAAATGTATCATCTGCTTCCCTTATCCTAATTCACCGTCGCCACGATTTGGGGAAGGGAGGCAGCACCCGTGGCTATTTTAGCCGGGAATGAGGCAAATCAAACCTTCACAGAGGGGATTGTTACAGAGAATGGCGGGTTGGTCTCTCAAGACAGAGTATTTTCTTGTTTCTTCCACTTCCCCTGAAGCAGGTTGTGCTGTTTCCCCGTTAATAACTGAACAATAATGGTGTGTCCCCGAGCCTTCAGTACTCACCTGATTTAGGGATGAAGGCATGGGCACATCAGCACTGCCACGGAAAACCCATCAGACCAACTTTTATCCCAAAGTACCCACATTTAGTAAGGCAAAAAAAAAAAAAAGGTCACAAAAGAGGAGTACTTCCTACCCTTTCCTAAAGCCCAGGGAATTGCCATATCCCAGACCTCCATCCCCAAACCTTTCTTGAAAAGAATTCACCTGGTATTAGCAGCCACTTCTCACTCACACATCACCATTCCTGATGGTGCCTCTCCAGCTTCTTTCCCATAACCTCTGGATCATGCCCAAAGATCTGCAACTCTTAGAGACAATTTCTACCTTAAGGCCTACCACGGTTTTGAAGAGTTTGGGTCACGACTTACACCACTGTGGTGGTCTGAGGAAGCAGCAGAGGTGATTGGCTTCCTGAGCCTGGCTCAATTAATTGCTTCATGAATTCTCCTATTCCCCTCGTAGGAAAAAGTGATGCCAAAGCAACCCCAAACAGTTCAGTGGTCTCCAGCTTTGCTCTCAGAAACAGCAGGTGCTCCTTCCCCTGGTACAGTTCTGAGGTGGTACCTCCGCTGCCTAATCCAGGGAAGAGCCAGTTTTTATCCAGAAAACCTTCCTGCCCTCCCAAACCTAACCAAGATTACAAAATAAATCAGCAGAACAGCCTGGACAATGCCAGCAGGCACTGCCTGGGAACACTGGCACATCCTGAACCCAGGTGCATAATTCCAGGTGTGTATTTTAGCAGCTGGTGTCAGAGAGGAGCACAAAAGGCGAGGGATAATACAGTGCTAAATAACACAGGAAAGCAAACAAAGGCACTTTCTCCTCTGGATCTCTCCCTGTTATTTAAATGGATGAGTTCAGGTTTGATCCTCACCACAGAAAGCTAAAATTTGATCCTGTATTCCCAAACTTCCTTTGCAACCACCCCACCAGGCGCATTTGATCACAAGGAGTTCGTGGGCAATAGGATTCGCACTCTTCGTTGTGCTCCTTTCAAGATCCCTTCTCCGTCTCTGCAATCAGGAGGAAGCACGTGTCCCCTCTCACAGACACCAGGGATATTTCTGTGCTCATCAGAGTCTAATCTCAGATGGGGCAGCTCCTATTTTAAGGCCTTAAGAGCCCATTAAGGAAAGCAGAGTGCACCTGGGGTAAGAAAGAACTGAAAATCTGGTCCTGGAAATGGGTGTGAATCAGGAGGATGCTGTACAGGAGACTGATGCAACAGCAGTGGCAGGTAACAGGAATTTCTCTCCCCAGCACAGACAACAACAACGATCTAGAGAAAGGATGAGAAGGCTCCTGTAGTTACGCAGGCCTATTTCCTAACATGCATTAACCAACAAGGTCAGGAGCTATTTTGAAGCCAACTCCCAAGACATAAGCCAGGTATAAAGCCAAGACAACTGCAGAGGAATTGCCAGGAGCTGGAGATTAGGAGATTATCAGATTGAAGAGTCTCAGGAGGAAGCAAAAATAGCCCAGACCCCACGAAGAGGCCGAGCAGTGACGCAGGACACGGAGCAGGACCTGAGGGGAAGGCAGGGCAGGTTTCAGGTGCTGTTGCTACACCTGCCCAGACAACCTGGGCTCAGTTAAATCAAAAAATAAACCATTTCCCTGCCCTCTGCCTCAGCAGTTCAAGTCCTGTGAAACCAAGCCAGCCAGGAAACAGGATCCTCTCCTGTAAAACAGATCCCTCCAACCCAAACCATGGGGTTTGGATAACCAAAGGCCAGGGGGGGTTGCACAGGGAGGGAAGCAGCTGCCCTCTGACCTAGCTCAGGAATTAGGCTGCTGCAATGTGCCAGAGGGAAAATCCTGTACCAGAAGGATCCCACGGGGGCTTTTCCACAGCAGCACATTTACTGTCAAGGAAGCAGAGGGATTTAGCTCAGGAGGCTCTGGGCTGAGGCACTTTCCAAAGTCCCCAGAGCCCCTCAGCTGCCAAGTCCTACTGCACAGCTCACCAGGCTCTGATTTTTGTGGCAGCCTGCTCATCTCTTTTTTCTTTTTTTTTTCTTTTTTATTTCAGCTAGAGCTTTCCAGACTTCACCCTCTCACAATTAATTTGATCACAGCCCTGCAGCCTGTGGATGGAGCTGCTTTTCCCCCATTTCCAAGGCATCCGAACACTTTCTCCTGCCCCTTTTTCACGCTGATTGCATTCAAAGTCTGAAACCACGTGCACAACATCAACTAAATCAGCTATTTTGGGTCTTACACGGGGCTGAGTCAAAGCCAAGACCCTCAGGCTGACTCCCTCAGCTTTCCTCTTACCTTTGCCACTTCCACCAGGGATGGCCCAAACCCACAACTCCGGGAGAAGGAGGAATCCCACACCACACACACACACACACACCACGTGCGCTGCCCCCAGGAATCCCGACAGCTCATATTGTACTGGGAGACTTTGGGAAACACCCTCCATCCACACAACACCCCGGGCCTCGAGGCACCACGGAGCCCTGGAAAAACTCACAGCCTGTGTGGGCTGCTGAGGGAAGGGTCGTGGGGAGAGCAGCTCGGCACGGCTCTGGGATATGGCTCTGCAACAAGAAATCAGCGCTTCAAAACACATCCACACATCACAGCCCCGGACAAGGCAGAACGGGGATTCATTAACCTCCTCTCAGCTCCTCAGAGCTCCTAATAAAATACATTCTCCCAATTAATTGGGGAGGGAAGTCATGGTCCAGGAGCAGCTTTGAAGATGGATTCATGCACATCTGCCTCACATTCCTGCTAGTGCCTCCCTCTCTCCTTGCCTGTCCAAAGCCCATGGATTTAGAAATGGATTTGAACGTGGATCCTGGATGGTTTAGCTTTACAGGACTTGAAGTGCTGAGGCAGAGGGCAGGGAAATGGTTTATTTGGGTTTTTTTAATTTAATTGACTGCAGGAAACTGGTATGAAAGTCCCTCAAGAAGGGTCTGCCCTGCCTAACCCACTGAGGCAGCCCTGTGCCAAGCTGGCCTTTAGCTAAAGCTGCCTAGAGAAGTCTCAGAGAAATCCCAAGTGACAGCTCGAGGAAGAGATTACTTTCAGAAATGATTACGTGTGTGTTCCTTATTTTTAGGGTTTGTTTTGAAACTGTTTCCAAGCATGTAATCAATGATTTAACCCCTTGGTTTGCTAAAATAAAATCAGCTTCAGAATAAAACTTAAAATGTAAGATTTGACCTGGCATTACAGGCAAAGTGTGCAGGTGATAAGCAGGGCAGCCTCAGAAGCTGGAGCTTGTCTTTTGTTACACATCTGACTCCTCTGATCCTCTGGCTGCTTCAGTAATTAATTGCAATTTGAACTGAGCTCTGCCCCACTCCTTTGCTAATCTTAAATTAATCACGTCATGAGCTTTTTCCGCTTTTCCCAACCACAGTTGTGCGAGCGAGTGACAAACCTCGCTAATTGCAAAGGAAATGGTTCTCTCGCCTTACACCTGATCCAGCTGGAGCAGCGCCAGAGCCAGCCTGGCCAAAAGGCCCAGATATCCCAGGGCAGCACCCCAGATCCGTCAGGCTGGACCCCGGCGTGCCCAGAAACGCTGTGGGGACGGAGCTGCCGTGGAATTTAACACTGGAAGGACGCGGAATGTGCAGGGCAGGCCACACAACTCCCCAGCTAAGCTTATTAGAAGCACATTAGGAGCAGAGCCCAGCTGGCTCCTGTGGCTGCCCACAGAGCCACATCCTGCCCTCGCCACCCTCCCAGCCCAGCCAGCTCGCATTCGGTCAGCTGCACCTACTGGGAGAGCGAAACCCAGCTGTGCTGCCTGGTGGAAAGATTATTAGGGAGGAATTCTTCCCTGCCAGGCTGGTGAGGCACTGGCACAGGTTGGACAGAGAAGCTGTGGCTGTCTCATCACTGGAAGTGTTTGAGGAAAGGTTGGATAAGGCTTGGAGCAACTTCATCTAGTGGAAGGTGTCCGTGTTCTTGGTGAGGGAGTTGGAACAAGGTGGTTTTTAAGGTCCCCTCCAACCCAAACCATTCTGTGCTACGGCCAGAATTCCACCTCTCCCTGCACAACCTGGAAGGCTGCTCAGAAACACACAGCCTCCTCCCGGTGTGAGCATTCCTGAAACACCCTCCCGTGGCACCAAGCTCTGCTGGGCTTCGGTTGATGAAGCAACCCTAAAACATGGCCAGCCCTCCCCAGCTCCCTGGGCAGGACACAGTTGAGTGCAGTCCCTCGACAGCGTGAGCTGCCGTGCTACTGGCCCAGGAGTTTGGATAGAGATGGATTATCCTCTCTCTGGAACAAAGGACATCCAGGGCACCAGGACATTTCTGTTGCAGCCCCACCACCGACTCCTCCTTCAACTTCAAACTGTCAAGGACAGAATTGCTGCGACGGGGTGTGGTGTCTGCCCTGACACTCAGCACGTCCAAAAGGTTGGGGCAGCTGTGAACTTCTCTCCCACAGCCTGGTCCTTCCTCCTCCCCTGCCTGAAGCAGAAGAGCGGAACAGTTTCACACTGATATTTTTGGCCATTTGTTTTTAAGGGTGTAAAAATGAGCAGTGGCCGTAGAAAGCCCCAAAATAATCATTAGGTGTTAAAGATCTGAAAAAATATCCTTTGCTCTCTGTTAAACCCACCAGGAGGAAAACTGAGCTTGAGAAGGGGAGCTGCAAAGCGTTCCTGAGTGATAAGATACAATATCCTCAAGGTGGATGTATTGTTTACCTGTATCCCCAAACTCGCCGAGGATTTCAGGCGTGGAGAGCATTTCCTGTGTGTGCCACACATCCAGCAGGACAGGAAGCACTTCCCATGGTAAACCTGGGACATCATGACAGTGCCTGGCTCTGTGACCCATCTGCACCCCCGGTACCAGCAAGCCTCATGGCAGGAGGGGAACACACAGCATTTTCATGCATTTCACATCTTCCCTGTGCTCCAGAGCACTCTGACCCGGGGTTGGAAGAGGCAGACAACAACCAGCTCTGCTCCAAGCCTGGCTCCAAAGCCAGGGTGACCAGCTTAGCCTTCCCTGCTCCCTGGGAAGGCAGGAGCTCACCAGGAGCAGGCACCATCCATCCACACTGATGCCACACGAGGTGAGAGCGAGGGTGTGGGGTGGCCCTGTCCCCTCCAGACAGCACTGGCGAGGGCAGGGACACGCAGGCTGCCACGAAGTGAGCACGCAGTGCTTCACACGGCTGTCGCTTGGCTTCCCCACCCAACTGAGGGTGCTGGCAGGATGCTTCAGCGCCTGCTGCATGGCTCTCCGCGCTTCCTGAGCCCGGGCAGGGAATCGTGCAGCTGCACCAGGCACAGCTCGGAGAAAGGGACCCAAGGCCCCCCAGCAGCAGCAGCCCCTCTCAGAGGGGCCTCTGTAAGCCCTTCCCGAGGGCTGACACGAGTCCCTACCGGGCTGTCCTCCTCCCATCCTGCTCCCAGAGCAGCCCCGCGGGGCTGCCTGCACGCACCAGCACCCACAGCCGCATCCTTCCTCTCTCCAGGGCTCGTCGCAGCCCCGGCCTGTGACACAGAGCTGGCTCTGAGGCCACGTCGCTCGGCCAGCCCCCCAGGCCAGCCCCTCTGCCCTCACAGCGCCCTTCTTCCCCTGCCAGCACAGAGAGACAACCCAAAGGTCCTAGGACATGGGAAAAGGACTTTTTGGGACACCAGGGCAGATTGCCCCTGAGGCCAGGCTGGCCCAAGGCACACGCATTACCGTGGAATGGTTTGGTTGGAAGGGACCTCAAAGAGCATCTGGTTCCAACCCCCTGCCAGGGGCAGGGACACCTTCCACTGTCCCAGGTTGCTCCAAGCCCCATCCAACCTCATCTTGAACACTTCCACGGATAGAGCAGCCACAGCTTCTCTGGGCAACCTGTGCCAAGGCCCCACCACTCTCCCAGGGAGGAATTTCTCCCTAATTTCTAATCTAAACCTGCCCTCTATCAGTGTGTAGCCATTCCCCCTGTCCTGGTCTTTCCCCAGCCTCGTGTGCTGCTGTCCCGAGCTCTTCTGCCAAGCACAACAGCCCCTCCGGCCACACTCCCACCCACCATCCCCCAAGATGCCCTCAAGACCACGGCTGCTATACTGGAGAGGGGGAAACTGGAAGGGGAGGCTGCTGTGAAGCCCCCGCATGCTGTGGCCAGGGATCCAGCCCGTCCCATTGCCGTGGGCACAGGGTGGGGGTCCCCACTTGGGGCGCAGACACAGGGAACGGGTGATGGGGAGAGCAGTGAGGAGCATCCCAAAACCGACCAGAGTTCGGGGGCTGCATCCCCAGCTCCGGGCATTTCCCTGTTCCTTCGATGGTACCCCGACCCCGGGGTGCCACATCCCGGCGCGGACCCTGTCCCCTGCGCTGCTGCATCCCCACTCCTTGTCCCTCGGGAAGGGGGGACCGGCTCCCCTTTTCCCTCCAGGTCAGCCCCTTTGAAAGGGGGAACGGCTCCCCTTTTTCCCCTCGGGTTAACCCCCTCGGAGAGGGCGAGCGGTCCCCCTTTTTCCCCCACGGGGACACGGTCCCCATCCCCCCCGCCCGCTGCGCTGCCCGGTCCCCCCCCCGCGCCACCCCCGGTACGCACCGCTGGTGACCCGCTGCAGCCCCAGCACGTCGTCGGGCCCGATGAGCNCCCTCCCCCCCCGCCCGCTGCTCCCAGGGGCTCAGGGCGAACCTTTTCTGCTGGAGGAGATGGGGCTCCCCCCTTCCTGCGAACCCCCCGCCATGGGGGTCAGCCCCCCAGGAGCGCAGGTGAGGTGGGGACAGAGCCCACACCCGCCCCTAACCACCCGCCGACGGGCCCACAATGGAGGGGCT
>VZTD01003618.1:267290-280589 GCA_013397725.1 Rhagologus leucostigma
ACCCAGGCACTCCACTGTGCCGTGTCCAGCTGCTGCTGGAGACCCCCTCTGTCCCACCATCCCCCTGTTTGGTTATGGGGAGGGACCTCTGACACCCCCGTGCTGCTGCTGGGGACGCTGCTGTGCCCCCCTTATTGCCACTGCCACCCAGGGACAGCGACCCCTCCGTGCCACCCCCAGGCTGTGCCCCCCTTATTTCCACTACCAGTTAGGAACAGACTTCCCCTTCATCACCTCCAGGCCAGGGACCCCCTTGTCCCACCCTCGGGTTGGGGTCACTGTTACTGTGCAGGATACCCCGTCTGGGTCACCTCTGTGCCCAGCGGCCAGCAGCACTGAGCCCCAGACCCTCCAGAACAGGATGGGGACACTCACAGGAGACCAACTCCCCTAAAAAACCACCCGCAGCCGGCACAGGGACAATACCAGTGTCCCCACTCGCCCCACGGGGACGGCTGCCAAGGGGCCCCGCTGTGCTGAATCCCGCCGTAAAAGGAGGCTCAGCTACCCTGCAAGGCCCTAATCCAAGGAAGAGAGCACATTTCCCTGCATCCCAGAGCCGGCCCCCCCCCCCCACAACCTCGGAGGGCTGTACCCGACCCAGCGGGGTCACAGAGAAAGGAGGGAGGCAATGCCAGGGAGCAGCGAGTGCTGCTTCCCCACGAGCCACCCACGCACCCAGGACATGAAGGCACAGCCCCAAACACCTCCGTTTCCCCGGTAAATCGGTGCCAGCGCCCGGCGTGTCACGGCACCCGCCCCACACAGAGCGGCAGGGCTGTGGCAGAGGGCAGGGGAAGGTGATTCCCCCCCCACACACCCCTTGGGCAGGAGAAAGAGGCCATTAAAAACCAGAGCACTTGTTGGAGCGCTGCTATTTTGGGCCATCGCAGGGGAGGGAGGTGACGCGTGGTCCCCATGGCGGTGGGGAGCATCCTTGAGGGTCAGGAACACCAGGAGGGAGATCCCGCAGGAGCTGTCCCTGAAGGGAAGGAGGGAGGTGAGGTTGGAGCTGTGCTGGGAGCCGGGGAGCCCCTAAGGGAGCCCCCCTCCTCCATGCAGCAGCGGGGACCAAGGGGGGTTGGGAGCAGGAGCTGGCAGAGCTCCCGGCGCTGGCTGAGCCATGGGATGCTGCGTGCTGGAGCCAGGCTGGGAGGGGGAAACACATCCCCGTGCAACAGGCGTGTGCCCACAGCCCCGTGATGGGGGTGCGGGCTCCAGCCTCTGGAACCATCCCTGCGAGAAGGTGCGGGATGCAGCCTCTGGAACAATTCCCACGCAACAGGCGCGGGCCCGCAGCCCCATGATGGGGTGCAGGATCCAGACGAGCCCCCGGGGAGTGGGGCACAGAGGGAATCTAGGGCAGGAGGAGGAGCGGGGAGCAGGGGAGGGGTGCTGGCTCAGCCGGGACACTCCGGCTGCTGCCGGGGCCGCAGGGTGGGAGCCTGGGGAACGCGGTCCCTTATTGAGAGCAAGCACTGGCAGGAGGAGGGGGACGTGTCCCCCGCCAAGAAGGAGGGGCCCTGGGGTGGCAGGGAGCTGTGCCCACAGCCCCGTGACGGAACAGGAGCAACCGGCACAGGCTGGACAAGTTGTCCCCACCCACAGCACCAGGAGCTTCCTGAATGCACACACCAGGCGGGGTAAAAGCCAACACGACTTTATTCAGTAAATAATTACAACATTAACAACAGGAAAGGTTTCAGGCTACAGGCTATAGCGGCTCGGCAGCTTCCTTGCTGTCTGGCTTCAGGCCCAGGTAGCGCAGCAGGCTCTGGAGCTCCTGGCAGCCCAGAGCCACCTCGGGGACAGCGGACAGGACCTGGGGACAGCAGCAGCAATAAGTGTTTGGGTTGGTGTTGTTGCAGTCACAGCAAGGGTGAGCAATGAACCGTAAATCTCACCTCTTTCATCTTCTCCTGCATCTTCTCGTGGGTCCTCAGCACTTTCTGGGTATGATGGAGCTTCATCTCCAGCCCTCGGACCTGTGGTGGTGGGAGATGCCTGTCAGGACTGTGCTCCAAATTTGGGCAGGGACCAGCCCAGAAGGGAAAGGGGACCCCTGCCCACATCAGGAGTGTTGGAACTCGGTGATCTTTATGATGCCTTCCAAGCCAAACCATTCTGATTCTATGAGTGGAGCCAGGGCAGCCCCTTGGGGCTCCCCATACCTGCTCCAGGTACTTGTCAGTGAGCTGCAGATTCTCATCCTTTTTTTCCAGAAGCAGCAGCCGCAGTTTATCCACCTGCAAAAGGAGCAAGACCTGCTGAGATCCCTGTGGGGGGAAAGCTCTGGAGTGGGGGGCAGCGTGTGAGGAGCAAGGTCTAAAGAGATCTCCTTGTCCATGGTGGGGTGACGTGAGGAGCCCTCAGCCCTGCAGCTCCCCGGCCTCACCTCCCGCCGCAGCATGACCCGCTCCTGGACGTAGGCAGTGTCCACCTGGTGCTCTTTGCCCCGCATCTCCTCCCACAGCACCCTGGCCTCCGTCTCTGCACGCTGGAGCGAGCGCTTCAGCTGGGAGACCTCTGCCTTCAGCCTCTACGGGGGAACAGGGGATGCTGAGAGGGGTCCTGCAGCCGGCAGCCCCCCAGGGTGCTGCCCACCCCTGCCCCCATCACACACCGTGACTTCCCCACTCTTGTCGATGAGTTGAAACATCTTCTCTTCCTGCTGTTTCACCACGTCCTGCAGCTCCTTCTCGTTCTGCCAGGGAGGAAGAAGCAGGGTCAGGCAGTGCCCAGCCCTGGCCACCCCCAGCACCCCAGAGCGGGTTTTCTCATGTTTGAGGAGGTCAGACAAGCCAGGAGCACCCATGGGGCATCACCAGATTTCTCCGTGTCCTAGATCAGCCCCCGTCCCAGTTCGGCTCTGCCCTGGGGTGAGCGCTGGCCCACTTCTGGCTCACCTCAAGCTTGGTCCTCAGCGCCTTGTTCAGCTTGGCGATGGTGGCAGCCTGGGCATCCACCTTCTCCTGGCTCTCGGCTGTCACCGTCTCCAGGCGGAGCTGCAGGTCAGAGCTGGGAGAGGGACAGTGGTGGTGAGCGGGTGGGGATCACAGCCGAGCACAGCACCAAACCCCCTCCTGGCCATCCCGCTCTGCCTGTGGTGAGAGAAGACACCTGGTCCAGCCCAGCCAACTGGAAAAAGCCCATCTTGCCATGGCAGGAGAGGTCTAATCCAGGGCTGGGGCGAGAGGCAGACCCAGGCAGGCTGCCTGCAGGAAAGGCCATGCCCAGGAGAGTGATGCCCCTGCGCAACCCTTGACGTGAGCCCTCGCTGAACTCACATCTCCATCTGCAGCGCCCTGAACTCGCTCTGCTCCAGTTCCTGGATGCGGCAGCTCAGCATGGCGAGGTTGGAGACCACAGCTCTCAGCTCCTTCACGCTGTCCAGCAGAGCATCCTCAGGGTCTGCGGGCAGGAAAGAGCCTCGTGAACAACACAGAGGGAACATCAGCCCCAGGGCACACAGAGGAAGGCGTGCCTGCTCATCCCTCTGCATGGCAGCCCTGCAGCTTCAGAGCAGGATCCCACGCTGGGTGACAGCCCCAATACCTATTGGCTTTGGTGTGGATGCAAGTTTCTCCTTGGCAACTCTACTCCCACTCCTGGTGGTTTCGTTGGCATCTGCGAGAGGAGAGGACAACGGCTGTGCCCAGCCCTGCGCATCCCCCAGCATGGGAGGGAGCAATCCCCATCCTGGGACTCCCCAAAACCCAGAGCAGAGGGTGCCAGCTCACCTTTCCCTGCCTCAGCTTTCAGGACGCTGCCCGCGGAGGAGCTGCCGGCGTGGTGCGGGGTGCGGCGCGCCGGGGTGCGGAAGGCCGGGGTCCAGGCACGGCGCGGTGTCTGCCAGCCCGGGGTCCGGGGGCCCGGCGTCCAGGCTTTGCTTCTCGATGGAGCATCATCATCATCCTTCAGAGAGGGGAGGAGAGCAGAGCACCACAGTGCAGCTTGTGACCGCCCCAGCAAGCACAGCGGCTCGAAGCCATGCCGTGGAGAGCCACAGGTATGTGACCTCCTGGGCCACCCTCTTGTACTTGTCCCCAGCACGGGGCTCCTACCTGCTCTTCCAGAGCAGCCTTGAGGCAGTCAGCGAGCTCCTGCAACCGCATCTTGCTCTCCATAATGTCCGTGGAGCACCAAGAAACTTTGTTCCTCTTTTTCTGCAAGCTGTCCAGCTCGGCCTTGGTGCTGTTCAGCTCCTTGCTGAGGGCAGCCTGCTCTTCCCTGTGGGAAGGCATCAGCCTCAGCAGGAGCAGCATTTCCCTTCCTTGATGTGGGATGGGGACATTCCCAATGCCTGCCTCTCACCATGAACCAGCAATGGTGCAAATCTCACAGATTTAGTCAGCTTCCCTCAAGATGGGATCTGCTGGGCTTCCCCACAGCCTCTCCCACCCACCCGGACCACCACACTTGGCTGGGGCAGCATTGACCATGGTCACAATGACCCCTCTGACACCCAGCAAGGGCTTGATTTCCCGAAAACAGAGGGGTTTGAGTGAAGCTGGCGAGTGGGGCGGTACCGCAGGCGTTGGTGGGACTCCATCAGCTCCTCGTGCTGCAGGACGCGCTCCTGCAGCGTGACCAGCGTGGAGTTCAGCCTGGCCTCCACCTCCAGCAGCTGCGTGCGGCACATTTGGTTCTCCTGATCCAGGAACTGTAAGAGGGTGGGGGGACACAGCTGTGAGCAGCCAGAAACCCTAGGGGGGCTCATCGGGACCCCCAGCACAGACCCTCCCGTGCCTCAGGGTGCTGTTTCTAATCAGGGGCGGCTTTATCCCAGCAGACCAAACCCTACAAACCAGTTGACTGGGGACATAGGACAGGCTGGGGGACGGCTCCATGCCTGCAGGGGAAAATTATCTCCAAGAGCTGCCCAGCCCCCTCCCCGGGAATCCCTGCCGGGCAGGATGAAAAGCTGCGCTACGTGCGGGATGTCAACCCGCCCTCGCAAGCTCATCCCCCCCTCCGTAGGAGGGCTAATCCCGCTCCTGGCCATCTGCCAGCTTTCCCGGAGAGAGAGGCCGTGATGGGGGCCGGCAGCGCGTGACGGCGCGGGCAAGGTCAGGCAGCTCCTACCTCCCGGCACTCGGTGGCCTCCCGCAGCTCCTGGCACAGCTCCTTGCACTCCTGCTGCAGGGAGTTCCTCTCCCCCGCCAGCCTGTGAGGATGGGATGGGATCAGGGAGTGCTGTGTTTTTTGGGGGACAGAGGTGGGGAGGGGCTCAGGACATCAGGGTTCAAACCCACTGGGCCATCTCCTCCCACTGCTTCTCGTTCTCCTGCTGCAGCGCATCCCGCTCCTGCTCCACGCTGGCCAGATTTATCATCACGGAGCTCAGGTCTGCGAGGGACAGAGCTGTCAGCCGGGGGGGGACAGGGGCAGTGGGGATGGGACCCCACGTCGCCCACCCTTACCTTTGCCCAGGCGTGAATTGGCCACTGTCAGCTGCTCCAGCTGAGCCTCTGTGTTCTGCAGGGCCACCGAGGTCTTCTGCAGCTGGCAGGACGCCTGTGGAGACATGGTGCTTGCTCTGGGGTGCTCTTCCCCATGGGGTGTTCTCGCACCAAGGGGTGCCCCAAATCACCCCGTGCCTCAGACATCTCATAGCACGAGGCACCCCTGTACCTCCTCCTTGGCTCGAAGAGCTTCCTCTGCTCGCTCCCGTGTGGCAGCCAGCTCCTCCAGGCAGCTCCGCAGCTTGCCAGGCACGTGCTCCAACATGGCATGGGATTGGGACACCAGGGCCCTCGTCTGCTCCCGCTGGGAAGGAAGGGAGACAGCACCAGGCAGAGCTCAGCGTGGCACTGCCTGCTGTGTGACCAGGGACAGGTCACGGCACCCAGGGCACAGAGCACTGGCGGGGCAGCGAGGGGCTGAACCCCGCCATGGGACACCCCTCACCTCCTCATCCAGGGCTCTCCTTTCCTTCTCCAGATTTTCAAAGGTGGCATCTAAGAACTCCCGGAAAGTCTGAGCCTCGGCAGACAGGGATGTCTGTAGGGTAGGAGGGATGAGTCAGCACTGCCGTGGTGGAAAATCCACGTTTAATGGCCATGAAGGGAGGCGAGTGCCAGCCCTGAGGCCAAATTTGCAGCAGCTTCCCAACAGCAGCACCAGGAACCCTCTGGTGCACCCAAGCCCATCGCAGAGCATCACCCAGGCTCAGGACATGGGGATGCCCTTCCAGCCCCTGATCCGGTGTGGGGTGGCTGGGGCTAGCACCCCACTCAGTACCTGCAGGTTGATGGCACGGGCCAGCAGCGTGCTCAGCTCTTGCTGGGAGGCCAGGCTCTGGTCACGGGCACTGATCTGGGCGCTGGCGTGGGCACAGAAAGCCTCCAGGAAGAGATATCCCTGCAGAGGACAGGATGCTGCTCCAGCCACGCTGTCGCACAAGGGGAAACTCTCAGGAGCATGCTGCATCAGCCTGGGACTCCTGCTCCCAGCGGGGCACAGCCCGTGCCAAAAAACATCCAGAGAGCTCCATCACACAGCACTTCTTGCCTTCCACACTGGGACTTTCTTCCCCTGGGGTGCCGGGGAGATCCTCATCCCCGGAGATGGGCAGAGATGCAGGATGCCCCGCCAAAGGCATGAGGACAGCTGAGACTGCCTTGATCCCACAGCAGCTGCCCCTTTACCTGCTCCTTGGCTCGTAGGGCTTCATCCACTCGCTGCCTGATGGCATCCCGCTCTTCCAGGCAGCTCTGCAGCTTGCTGGGAACACTCTCAGGCACAGCCTGGCACTGAGACACCACGGCCCTCTCGTGCTCCTGCAGTGGGAGGGGACAGCACCATGTGCCAACAGGTCTCCCAAAACCCAGGGCAAAGGGGAAGCAGAGGGATATGCGGGAGTTCACCTCCTGCGCGAGGGCTCCCTGCTCATCCTGCAAGCTCCGGAAGGCAGCATCTGCGAGGTCCCGGAACAGGGGGCACTGGCTGCTCCAGGTGCTCTGGGGACGGGACAAGGACACCGGCGTTACGGCAGCTGGCACAGGCAGCACCGGGCACATGCGTGTGCTCTGCATGGCTGAGACCTGGCACACTCATCGCCAGCGACAGCCACGGTGCCCGCAGCACCCAGCTCCC
The DNA here is from genome assembly GCA_013397725.1 of Rhagologus leucostigma. NCBI lineage: Eukaryota > Metazoa > Chordata > Aves > Passeriformes > Rhagologus > Rhagologus leucostigma. The sequence continues at coordinate 274,389 of VZTD01003618.1, forward strand.
GCTGCAGATCCCGCTCCGCTCCCCACTGCTGCTGCACAGCCTCCCTTTTCCTCCGCAGCTCGAGGCAGAGCTGCCGGGAGATCTCCTCCTCCCGAGGGCATCCACCAGAGCAGAAGCGGCTTCGCACCAGCCCCGCTCCACCCTGGGGCCAGCGAGAGCTGGTCAGCCAAGACACCTCCCATCCTCCCCCCACGTGTGCCTGGGATGTTTCCCCCCACGAGGGTTCAAATCCAGCAAACTCAGCGGGTTGAATTGGGCGTGATAATGCAGCACCGGGCGCGTGATGCCGTGATGCAGCAGCCGCGCTTTACTTCCACTCCACCAACCCAGACGGGGTCACCGTCTTGCCAGCGGCACAAGGACGCTGTCACGGCACCGAGGCTGCGGGGAACAGGGTGGCATCGCCTCGGAGAGGACTCTTACCCCTTCGGGGTGGGTGATGTCCGTCTGGGTGAGCGCGTCCCTCTGCTTGGCCGGCCCCACGCCAGGCCGCAGCCGCTGGCTCTCCTGCCAGTCACGCAGCTGCAGCGAGAGGGCTTCGATGATGATGAGGGTGCTCTCCAGCCGTCCCTCCAGCTCTGCCCGTGGCAGGGTCTTCAGCTGCTCCCGGGGACAGCTGGGGACAGAGAGAGGGCTTAGGGCAAGGACAGCTCACAGGTGCCACAGCCCCGTCCAGGGGGGCACGTCCTCATACTTACTGCCAGAGCAAGGAGTCTGTTTCAGCAGCGCTGTCCTTGGCACAAGGAAGGCTTCCCCTGGATGTGTTCATGCTCCTCTCCAACACATCCCGAGGCGTCATGAAGGTGCCGGCGGCCATGGAGAGCACTGGGGTCATGCTGGTGCCCGTGGCCATAGTGGGCACTGGGGTCATGGTGGTTCCAACGGCTGTGGTGGGCACTGGGGTCGTGCTGGTGCCAGTGACCGCGGTGGGCACGGGGGTCGTGCTGGTGCCAGCGACCGCGGTGGGCACGGGGGTCGTGCTGGTGCCAGCGACCACAGACATGGGGGTCATGCTGGTGCCAGTGACCGTAGTGGGCACTGGGGTCGTGCTGGTGCCAGCGACCGCGGACGTGGGGGTCATGCTGGTGCCAGTGACCGTAGTGGGCACTGGGGTCGTGCTGGTGCCAGTGACCACAGTGGGCACTGGGGCGACGCTGCTGCTGGCATCCTGCTGTGGCTTGCGGAGGGGCAGGCTGTGCCGCAGGGATTCCACCAGGAACGAGGTGTTGAGGGTCTTCTCCAGCCACACCAGTGGCAACATCCAGGACACAGCACCCAGGGTCGATTCAGGCGAGGTGACAGGGGTGACAGTGGCTTCTGACCCAGCAGGCTCCAACCCACTTGCCTCGATGGGAGGGAGGCCAGGCGGGCTCTGCTCTGGGGGGACAGCGGCCGGGGACTCGGCTCCCTCAGGGGTGCCTTGGCAATGCAGAGGAGCAGCACTCCCGTCTGCAGACGGGGGCTCAGAGGCCACAGGGCTGCAGGAAAAGTCTGCGGGTGCTGCTCGCCACCCGTGGAAAGGAGCTTTCTGTGGGGTGGAGCTGGTGCCAGGGGGCCCTGGGGTGCAGGAGGCTGTGCTGGCATTGCCAGGGGACCCAGAGCTGCAGAGGGGTAGAGCAGAGCTGCCTGGAGAGTTTGGGTTGCAAGATACTGAGCTAATGATGTTGGGGAGCCCTGGCGTGGTGCTGCCAGGGGACTCCAGGGTGTAGGGTCCCAGGACAAGGCTGCACATGGTGCTGCCAGGAGACTCCAAGGTGCTGGGCACCGGGATGGAGCTGCACGGGGAGGCTGGCACGGTGTTGCCAGGGCGCTCTGGGGTGCTGGATCCTAGGATGGAGCTGCACAAGGGGGCTGGGATGATGCTGCTGGAGGGCTCTGGGGTGCTGGACACTGGGATGGAGCTGCACAGGGAGACTGGCGTGGTGATGCTGGAGGGCTCTGGGGTGCTGGGCACTGGGATGGAGCTGCACAGGGGATCTGGCACAGTGCTTCTGGGGGGCTCTGGGGTACTGGGCACCGAGATGGAGCTGCACAAGGGGGCTGGGATGATGCTGCTGGAGGGCTCTGGGGTGCTGAGGACCGGGATGGAGCTGCACAGGGAGACTGGCACGGTGCTGCTGGGGGGCTCTGAGGTGCTGGGGACCGGGATGGCGCTGCACAAGGGGGCTGGGATGATGCTGCTGGAGGGCTCTGGGGTGCTGAGGACCGGGATGGAGCTGCACAGGGAGACTGGCACGGTGCTGCTGGGGGGCTCTGAGGTGCTGGGGACCGGGATGGAGCTGCACAGGGGGACTGGCACGGTGCTGCTGGGGGGCTCCGAGGTGCTGGACACTGGTATGGAGCTGCACAGGGAGACTGGCACGGTGCTGCTGGGGGGCTCCGAGGTGCTGGACCCCAGGACTGGGCTGCACAGAGGGGCTGGGACGGTGTTGTCAGGGGGCTCTGGCTTGCTGGACACTGGGATAGGACTGCCAGGAGCCTCTGGGCTGGTGCTGCTGGAGGTCTCCAAGGCACCAAGAGTAAGGGTGGGGTTGCTGGGGGCCTCAGAGGCACCAGGTTTAAAGGTGGGAGTCCCGAGGCCCCGGTTGGAGGTCCTGGGGGGCTCCAAAGTGGTGCTGCTGGGGGGCCCCGGGGTGCAAGGCATTAGGGTGGTGCTGCTGGGGGGGCCCAGGGTAGCACTTCGCGGGGGTCCTGGCGTGCAAGGCGCCGCGGTGACACTGCTGCGGGAGCCCCGGGCGCAGGACACTGGGGTGGCGCAGTCGTGGTCCTACAGGACATTTTAGGGGGAAAGGGGAGTCAGGGCAGCTCTGCCCTTTCCCCTTGCACCCCGCAGCCTTTTGCCCCAGTCTCCCCATTTCCTCCACTCCAGTAAATACGCCCGTCCTCCCCTTGCGCCAGCACCACCTACCCCCTCAACATTCCCGGTTCCGGTACACCGCGGCCCTCCCCGTTATCCACCCCGCCCCGCCCCGCCCATTATCCGCCGCACACCGACCTTGAGCCGCAGCCGGCGGAGCAGGGGGGTCAGGCTGGTCCGGTCAGCGCCCGGCTGCAGCTGCAGCTCCTGCAGTGGGGTGCGCCGGGGCCGCTTCTGCGCCTGGCGGGGCACCGGGGGGGGGTCACCGGCGGCAGCACCGACAGCTCGCTCCCACCCACCACACACACCCACACACACACAGAGATACCGGGAGCGCCGCGGGCCGCACCGGACCCACCACCCCCTAGGGGACCCTCTCTCGGGTCTGGCCCCGCCGGAACATCCAAACCGAACCCCAGCCCCGGCCCGCACTCACGGCGGGGGTCTTGGGGCGCTGCATGGCCCGGGAATGCTCTCGGTCTCGGTCTCGACTCCGGCCGCTCTCACTCCCGGCCCCGCTCTGGGCTCCGGTCCCGCCGGTTCGGGTTCGATCCCCGGGCCCGCCGCCGCCCGCGCGCCGCCGGTTTGAAAACCACGCGCGGCTCTGATTGGTTGCGCCGCGTGCGCGTCACCGCGCGGGGCGACCGTTGGGGCGGGGCCACGTCAGCCGGTGGGCGGGGGAAGTGGGCGTGGTTTCATCCGATGGCCACGCCCCTGTCGCCCCTCACAGCTCTGGGGGGGACGGACAGACGGACGGACAGACNCGCACACCGACCTTGAGCCGCAGCCGGCGGAGCAGGGGGGTCAGGCTGGTCCGGTCAGCGCCCGGCTGCAGCTGCAGCTCCTGCAGTGGGGTGCGCCGGGGCCGCTTCTGCGCCTGGCGGGGCACCGGGGGGGGGTCACCGGCGGCAGCACCGACAGCTCGCTCCCACCCACCACACACACCCACACACACACAGAGATACCGGGAGCGCCGCGGGCCGCACCGGACCCACCACCCCCTAGGGGACCCTCTCTCGGGTCTGGCCCCGCCGGAACATCCAAACCGAACCCCANCAGACGGATGGACAGAAGGACGGACAGGCGGATCCAGCAACCCCCGACCCTGGGCCTCCCGCATCGCCTGCCCCGTGGAAACCACCCGACACGGCCCCCAGACCTGCCCCAAGCCCGCCCCGAGGGAGGAGGGTGCAGCCCCGCGCCCCCGCCCCGGTAGTCCCGTTTTCCCCACCACGAGTCACGGCAGCACCTGCAGCAGTGCCCGCGGCTCTCGGGTTTATTGCTCCCGCGGGGAGAGGTACAGAGTTAAGGTACCCGGGGATGAGACTGGGGGCTACCCGGGTAACCCCTTGGGGGACCCGGCCCAGCAGGGTCCGACCCGCTGCCGGGGTAGGGGGCTGTCCCTGAGCGATGCCGAGGGTCCCAGCCGTGGTGGCTCAGCCAGGCCAGGGCCGGTCCGGGGGGGCGGCGAGGTCGTAGTCAAAGTCGGCGAAAGTGGCTGGGTCGGGTGGGGGCTGCTCGGGGGGTCGCGGGGCCACTGCCACCACCACCGGGTCCTTCTGCAGCAGGTCAGCGTCGAAAGCCACCCCGCGGAAGAAGGGGTGGCCCTGGAAGTGGTGGAGGTAGCGCAGGCGGTACAGGGGGTTGTGGCACAGCAGCTGCGGACAGAGAGAGGACAGTGAGAATGGAAATCCCAGCATCAAGCCCGGGGGCCAGTGGGGACCCCAAAATCCAGGCAGGAGGGTTACCTCGGCGAGCAGCCGGGCCAGCTCAGGGCTGAACTCAGGTGGGCTCTCGTAGCTGCTCTGTTTGACGCGTTCCAGCATGGCCACGTGGTCCCCGGCTGGTGCCACAGGGAACTGGGGGGGCATACAGTGAATTCGGGGTCTCCCTGAGGCGTCCCTGTCCCCCCGCCCTGTGGTCCTCACCTCCCCACTGGCCAGGGCGAAGAGCAGGACTCCCAGGGACCACCAGTCGGCCGCGTGGCTGTAGGGCCCCCCGCTCAGCACCTCTGGGGCTGTGGGGAGAGCGGGTGAGCACCCGGGGGTCTGTGCCCTCCACCACAGCCCCCCCAGCACAGCACCCCTTACCCATGTACTGCAGGGTGCCACAGATTGTGTGGGCTCGCTCGCCCCACTGCAGGTAGCGGGAGAGGCCGAAGTCGGTGAGCTTGAGGTGCCCTGTGGGGCCAGACACCACGTGGGAACCCGTAGAGAGGGTGTCCCCATGGACGGGGTGTCCCCACGGATGGGGTGTCCCCAAGGCAGTGCCACCAGGCTCTTACCTCTCTCATCCAGGAGGATGTTCTCCATCTGAAATGAGACAGGCACTGAGGTGGCCTCTCCATGCTGGGGGTTCGGAGACTCCCCCCATCCCATCCTCCAGCCCCCCCAGCCCCGCTGCCACCCACCTTGACGTCTCTGTGCACGATGCCCAGGTCGTGGAGATACACTGGGGACAAGACAGGGCCGTCAGTGCCGTGTGTCCCCTCCCAGCACGGTGCCCACTGCCACCCCTGGGGGTGGCTGACCCTGCCTGCAGGTCCCCGTTGGTGGGGACAGTGGTGGCTGTCCCCAGCGTGGCGGGTCACTCACCCAGCACCAGCACCAGTTCGGCGGCGAAGAGGCGGACGGTGGCCTCAGCCAAGCAGCCGGCCGCGCGCCACAGCGCGTGCAGGTCCCCGGTGCTGCAGTAGGTGCACACTGCCGGGACAGGTGACATGCCTTACTGACTGGCTGGCTTGGCACGAGGGACACTGGGGTGGCACGGGCACAGGGGTGGCAGGGGGGTCACTGGGACCATGCGTCGAGGTGGTGGAAGCTCTGGGGTTATCAACGCAGCAAGCTGGCGCAAGCACCTGGGCCACGCTGGCACCAAGCGCCAGGGCAATATGGGCACCAGGTTAAGGGGACACAGGCACGAGTAAGGTGGCATGAGAGCGTGCGAGTACCACGGTGACATCGGCACCGGACCGGGAACACGGCAAGCACCCGGAGCCACGTGAGGTACCAAAGTGACGTGGTCCTTGTGGGTCGCACAGGCACCGGGAACGCACAAACCGCAGGGGCCGAGGTGACACAGCCATCGGGGCCGGCCGGGCGCCAGCGCTGCGGTGCTTTGCTCACCCTCACACGGGCCCCTGCCCCGCTGTGGCTTGTGTCCGTCCCCGTCCGCCATCCGCAGCCCCGCGGAGGGTGCGGGCTGGGAGGGAGGCGGGAGCCGGCAGCGGGAGCGCCGGGATCCCCGCGGGGCAGCGGCGGCGCGGGGGGAGAACGCGCGTGTGCGGGGACACGTGTGCGGGCGGCGGGGACACGTGCGCGGGCGGGGGGGGGGGGGGGGGGGGG
>VZTD01003618.1:280609-295795 GCA_013397725.1 Rhagologus leucostigma
CGGGGCGAGCCCGCGGGCAGATGGTCACTCACTGATGAAGAGGTGGCGCTGGCCCTGCCAGCTGTCCCCCAGCCCGTGGACAAACGGGTGCCTGACCTGTCTCTGGGGACACAAAAGCACAGAGGGTGAGCGGTCCCCGGGGTAGGCGGCCGCGAGGAGCCGGGGACCCCGCTTCTGCCGTCTTGCATCCACAGCTCTCACGGCCTCCTGATGTCCCCACGGCCGCCTTAAACCCCTTCACGGGCTGGGGTCCCTCCTGGGCACCCCCCTCACCTGGATGCTGACTTCTTCTTTGCACTGTTTGAGGGTGTCACGGCGCAGCACCTCCACTTTGGGCACCACCTGGGGGGGTGAGGCACCGTCAAGGGGGGGGACGAGGGCAGGTGGGGGCACCCATGGGCCCCGGGGGCCAGCACCCACCTTCACGGCGCAGACCTTCTCCCGCCCACAGTCCAGCACTTTGAGGATGGTCCCGAAGGAGCCTTTGGCCACGAAGCCCAGGATCTGAGGGGAGGAACGGGGGCTGAGCACGCCGTGGAGATGGATTTGGGGTGCTCAGGCTGGGGGTCCTGCATGGGGCAAGGTGAGGGGCACAGAGCACCCAAGGCAGACGGTGGGGACACATGGGGACCTGGAGGACCCGATAGGGACCCCGGCAGGATACATGGGGACCCGGTATGGGGCACAGGGACACGGGGGACTGGGACGCGGGGATCCCAGCGCGGTAGCGGTGGATGTTGACAGAACGTACAGGACCCCTGGGAGTACACGCGGGACCTCGGTGGGGCAGGTACGTGGGGTGCAGAGGAACCCCGGTAGAACACACCGAGACACGACACGGGGACCCGGCGGGGATAGAAAGGGACCCGGTGGAACGGCCGGGGACGCCGGTAGGATGCGCAGGGACCCGGCAGAGCGTGCGAGGAGAGCTCGGTAAGGCAGTCGGCGATGCCGGGATGGCGGCACGGGATGCACGGACGGCGCGGGAGGACGGCGCTGGGGGACCCCGGTAGGAACGTGCAGGAACCCCGGTAGGACGAGCAGGGACACCGGTACCGGGTGCGAGGGGACCCGTTAGGGCGCCCGGGGCTGCCGGGGCAGGATGCGCGGGCGCCCGGGGAGGACGATCGGGGACCCCGTTCGGATGCACCGGGACCCCGTTCGGAGGGTGGGGGCCACGGGACGGCACCTTGAGCTGCTGCTGGCGGGCGGAGGGGCGGACGGGGAACTCCGGCAGGAACAACGAGACGAGCTGCGGCAGCGGCCACCCGGGCAGCGGCGGCTCCTCGGCGGGGCCCCGCGGGGCCAAGGCGAGCCCCGGTACCGGCACCGGTACCGATACGGGCACCGACCCTGCTCGGCTCAACAGCGCCCGCACCCACGACCCCACGGCGCGGCCCTGCGGAACCGGGGACAGCGTCAGCGAGGGGACCCCGGGGCGGGGGATACCCAGGGGGATCCCCGGGGATGATGCCGCCGCACGCACCTGGGGGGGCCGCACCGGAGCCGGGGCCGGGCCGGGGCCGCTGCTNCGGGACCCCCACTGCACACCCGGGGGTTGCTCACCCACCCGTGACTGATCCCACTCCCCCCAGGGACTGATCCCAGCCCCTCTCCAGGATCCCCTCCCTACACACTCTGCGGTTCCGCCTTCAACCCCTTCAACCTTTCCTCCTCTCTTTGCACTCCACGTGCTGCAGCCATGAGGGGTGCCTGCAGTCCCTGCTGAGCCCCGGCACGGCTCTGGGCTCACGGAGGAGACCGGAGAGGGATAAAGGTATAGGCTGAGCCCAGGGCAATGCAAGGATGCCCTGAGCCCCAAAACGGGTTCCCTGAGCAACTCCTGGATAAGCCCAGAGGTGAAGCCCTCAATGATGGGGTGCTGCCGGGCTGAGGCGGGGCATGGTGCTGAGCCCAGCACTGCAGGGCGAAGCAAGAATCAAGCCACTGGCCTGAGCCTGTTCCAAATTAAAAACTCTTTATTTAAACTCTCTCCCGTTCCCCTTTTTCCCAGCCTGGAGCGATCCTGCTGCTTCACCAGGCCCAGGGGCTGGGCCCAGCACCCGCACAGCAGGGAGGGGGGGGGAAGCTCGCAGGAGCCCTTGGCACGAGGGTTCTGCACCCCACAAAGCGGCCCCGGAGCACCCTGTGCCCCACATCCCCGTGCTGCTCCACCCCTGCCCCGCAGCGACGGGGCCGCCGAGGGCCCGCGTGTGGCTGAGCCCTCCTCGGGCACCGCTGAGCAGCGCAGGCCCCCCCTCCGCCTTCAGGGTGCCCCCCCAAGGGGGGAGCGCGGGGCACCCCAAGTCCCTTCCCGGCCTGCCGGGTGCTGCCGTCATTTGCGCCTGCCAAAGATCGACTTCTTGCTGGGGTTCTTCTCGCCCACGCTCAGCCCGATGAGCAGTCGAGCCTTCTCGTCCTCCTCCTGCTGCTGGATGGTCCCGTCGGATTTGTTCTCCAGCTTCCCCCGGGCCTCCGCACCCGCCGCCGGCTTCAGGCGCAGCTTCTCCTTTATCACCTGTCCCAGGAGTCAGGGGGCTCAGCACCCCCCACGGCCACACCCCGGGCCCTTGGCGTGGGTGACGGCCTGAGCTGCTGAGCCAGCACAGCTGCTCCCCGCTCTGGGAAACGTGCCTCCCACCCTGGGGTTACCATCTCCATCCTGGGCAGAGCAGCTCTCGCAGCCTCCGGAGCGGGAACAGGGATGTGGGCCCACGTACCTGTGCCACCAAGGCTTTGCGGCTGTCTCTCTTCACCGCCATGGCAAAGTCCAGCCATGTCCATGTGTTGTTGTGGTACTCCAGGCATGGCAGCACCAGGTTTAGGTCGCCCCAGTCCACGCTGTTCTTCTCCCCCTGCGTGACAGAGGTGTCAGGCAGTGTGGGATGATGCCCCAGGCCACCCCCAGGCACGCCCCGTCCCACTGATCCCACACCTTGTAGCTGACACAGAGCGGCACCTGCGGGATCTTGATGTAGATGAAGGAGTTGTTCATGGCTGCGCGCTCCTTCATCTTGTCGATGTCATCCACGGGATGCTGGGGACAGAGCAGAAGCCATGAGCAGAAGGGAAGGAGAGGGGACACAGCCAGGAACCAGCAGGGAAGGGACAGCCGGGCACTAGGCCACGGCATTGCTTCATCAGGGAGAGGTGAGAGCTGCTCTGGCAGGGTGTTGGAAAAATGAGATACAGGGATCACATCAAGCGTGCAGGCGCCTGGTTGTAAGGATGCAAATCCTCATGGTGGGAGGGAGCAGGAGAAAACAGACAAGTGTGGGAGGGAAGTGTGGGAGGACACGGCTACCCAGCCTTGCAGTCAAGGCAAAACAGACTGGCACCACAGCAGGGCTCTCGCAGATCCCCCCCTCACGGCAGCAGGAGGTACCTCGGGGGCTTTTCGGAATGATCTTCTGACCCCTGATGTCCGGTTCAGTCCCTGAGCAACTCCCTTCCCTGGGCCCAGTGAGTCATCGGCCACGATCAGCTGCCGCGGCTTCACCACGGGGATCCCTGGGGTAAACAGGGTGGGAGGTGTCCAGCCAGGGGTCAGCCATGACCCAGACCCTCCAACCATCTCCCTGTCCACAGAGGAGACCACAAATCCCTGTTCCTCAACTCATGGCTGGACAGCAGCTGCCCACAAAGATATCGTGGACACGCAGCCAGAGCTGCTCAAGGACATCCAGAGGGGAGAGTGATCACGAGCCTCTCACCTGTTGTCACCAGCTTGGACTTATCCTCCTCATCCCCCACCTCCTCCTCCTCCACATTACGGCCGGGGAAGAAGAAACCCATCATTCTGTGGAAGAACTGGTGGGTGAGCTGGATGGTGAGAGGTACCACGTTCACCTGGGGGAAAGAGACACGTCAGAGCCAGGCACAACCTGCTTGTGCCCCACAGAGACCCTGGCACCTCCCGGTCCAGCCCTGGCACCTCAAAATGCTCCTTGATGGAGATGCCTCCCACGGGCGGCCGGACCTTGCTGAAAATCCTCAAGGCCAGCTGCCGGCCGGACTGGCAGGAGCTCTGGGGACGCAGCACCACCTGCAGGGAAGAGGACAGGAGGCTGGGGTGAGGACAGGCCACTCTGCCCAGGCCACCCATGGGTCCCCAGGATGCAGAGCTGCTCCCCCAGCTTGCCTTGTACACAGCGTTGGGCAGGAGGTTGTTCATGGTCACCCAGCCCAGTTCCAGCAGATGCTCGGCCGTGTCATCAGACTTGTTGACCTGCGCAGAAAAAGCCGTCAGCTCCCAATGTCCCCGTCCCCAGCTCAGGGGCTGTGGGCACTGTCCAACTCCACACCTTGCTGTAGAGGAAGCGCTGGAGCTCCAGCTCGGCGATGCCCAGCTGCCCATCTTCCTCCGTCAGGCGCCAGCGTGCCTGGGCGAAGTAGAACTCGGTCCTCCGTGCCACGCTCACATCCTCCGGCTGCTTTCGCAGCTCCATCTTGTTGGCTCGCTGCAGCTGGAAGTCCTTGAAGCACCTGCAGCACAGAGGAGAGAGCTGGGATGTGGGAGCCCTGGGGTAAGGGGGACACAATGCTGGGGAAGGCTGAGATCATAGAATCATAGAATGGTTTGGGTTGGACACCTCCCACTGTCCCAGGTTGCTCCAAGCCCCGTCCAGCCTGTCCTTGAACACTTCCACGTATGGGGCAGCCACAGCTTCTCTGGGCAACCTGTGCCAGGGCCTCACCAGGAAGAATTTCTTCCTAATATCCAATCCAAACCTATCCTCAGTTTAAAGCCATTCCCCCTTGTCCTACCTGATCAATATGTTCAGCTCCTCGCTCTCCAGCTGCAGGTCAGCTTTCTCCTGGCTCAGCTGCTGCTGCAGCCGGTGGTTCAGGTCGAGCAGGACCTCGTTTTTGCTGTCATCCTTCAAGGACTGAAGGACAGACAACCCTCAGCACCCTCTGCCCCGGAGTGGGGATCCCAGGGAACCAGGGATGTGGGCTCACCTTCATGTTGGAGTACATCTGCTTCTCCAGCTGCCGGATCTGGGCCACGTGCTGCCTGACGGCCTCTTGCAGGTGTAGGATACTGCTGCGCTGCTCCTCGGGGTTGCTGGAGATTTCCAGCTGGAAACGCACTCGCTGCTTCTTCTCACTGTGCTCCTGGACGCAGGAAGAGGGCAAGGTTAGGACTGCCTGGGTGCACTGAGTGGCACAGACACCTGGAGCCCCGTGGGTACCTTGCGTTTGGGCTCCACGTGCAGCAGCAGGTTGTTGACTATGTCGAGGATCATGGCATACTGCGCGGGGTTGGTGGAGATCTCCAGGTCGTGGTGGATCAGGGTGAAGGTGTCCACAGCTCCTGCAGGGACACAAAGGGCAAGTGGGGCCTCAGCACGGCCAGAAATGTGCTGGGGATCCTTCCTGCATGCAGCCCTCCGACCTCAGCAGGGCCAAAAGAGACCACCCCTGGAGTTAGCCAGCAACCGTGGGTCAGCCCAGAGCTCTACCCCCACGGCACACTGCCTGCATGCACCCACCCTCCTGCTTCTTCAGCAGATCCTCCTTCTCCTGGTTGGCAGGGGTCTCAGGGGGCTTTATCTGCGTGGCCAGCTCGGGGTCGATGTCGTGGCTGTAGCTGATGTAGTACATGCGGCAGCTGCAGCGAGAGATGATCCTCTGCACCTGCTGGGTCTGCTGGGCTTCCGAGGGCTGATTCCAGTCTGGGGACAGGCAGAGGGACCACAGTCAAGAGCGCCACGTCCCGGCACGCTGGGGACTGCACAGTGCAAGGCTTGGAGCATCAGCCACCTCCTGGAGCCACGCAGGGACAGGCCAGGTGCTCTCAGCTCTACCAGCCTTGGGGTCACACCCGAGTGGGACTGGGGTAGGCACAGCAGCCAGGGCTGTGGGCGGTACCTGTGGTGGTGCTGACCATGCCCCCCACTGCCTGCCCGCTCTCCATCAGCTCCTGTACCGAGTCCAGGCTCCGCTGCCGATGCTCCTCAATATTTTTCACCTGGGGAGGCAAGGAGGCACCGCTGGCTGTCCCCATTCTCCCTGCCTGGCCAGGGCACTGACAGCACTGCCTGTCCCCCACGCAGCTCACCCACCACACGCTCACCTCCAGCCAGAGCTGGCCATGCTCCCCCTCGGAGGGGCTGCTCTCTGTCGTGGCAAAGTACTGCATGCCATCCAGCAAACACGTCCAGGATGTCTTCTGCTTCAGCGTGTCCCCGTACCAGGCGGGGTGGTGCTGGCACTGCAGCAGCTGCGCCTTCGCGGCGGACACGATCACACAGCCCTCCGTCTCTGCACCACGCAGAACCATCTGTGGGGGGAGAGACCCCAGGGGTCTGACGGACCTTTCTGGGGCAGGCACAGCCCCTGTCACAGCCGGGCCGTGGGCTCAGGCAGGTACCTGGCAGTTCACCAGCTCGATGAGGCAGTTGCGGTTGTAGATGTCGTCGGTCTGGCAGGCGGCGATGCCGCAGAGCTGCTCGCTGGCCCCCGACTCCTCCTCCGTGAAAACCACGAACTTGTCCGTCTCCTCAATGAGCTTCTGCAGCATGTAGGCCCCTGGGGAAGGAGAAAAGGTCAGTGCAAAGCCGTGGGGGGATGGCTCAAATGTACAGGGTGAAGGCAGGCATGGCTTTGTGCTGTGAGTTTCCCCTTGCTCCCCTCCCTGCCGTGCTCACCCCCCGAGGAGGCTCTCTCAGGACGGCCACTGGTGATGGGAGCGGTCACTCTGGCAGGGATGGAGTGAGCAGAGAGCGGGCCCCGCTTCAGCTTCTTGGCCTGCAGCTGTGTGTCGATCTTCAGCCCCTTCAGGGCCTCGGTGGACAGGTTACGCTTGAGCACGGCCGCTTTCTTGTAGCCGTCGTAGAGGCCAAAGGCGATGTCCCGGTTCGTGGTGGTCCAGGACGCCCGCAGGTCCACCAAGTGCAGCTGATGCGTGTGGAAACCGTCGTCCCCATCACGCAGGGGCAGCTCCTGGGCACAGAGGGTCAGAGCCTCAGCGCAGCAAAGCCATCCCCAGCCCTGCCCAGCGACCTCACGCACTACAGCTGGGAGCCCTGCCAGGCCCTGGAGGCAGAGTGTGGGGACTGGAGGCCGGGAGACCACCCCAGAGACCCCAACATGGGCCCATGTCAGGGATGGGACAAAGTCAGGTGCTTGGAAGATGGGAGGCCCTAAAGTTCTGTCTCTTCCCCAGCCAAATCCCTTCCCCATTGCACCCAACAACCAACATCCCCTTGTCCTGGAGATGCCACCAGGCCAGCACAGGCTGCCGTGCCCTGTTTGCAGCGGTACCTCCTCAGCCGTGCGGTTGCTGTGCCGCTGGTAGGTGAGGGAAGACAGGCTCAGCAGGTGGGTTTTCTTCACCAGGGTGTCGAGCTGGTGGTCGGCGTTCTCGTCACAAGTGGAGGCCATGAGGTGCACGGTGACCTGGCTCAGGTCACTCACCATCTGCGTGATGCTCCACTCCGAAATGAGGCGTCGCATCACCGTGCCGGCTGGGCGACAGGGACAGGGGTCAGCCAGGACCCTGCCGTACCTGGAGCTGCTGCTGGCAGGATTCCCACTCACCTTGCGGGATGAGCCGCTGCGTGCCGCGAGTGAAGATGTGTCCCTGGCAGCATTCTACCTGGATCCCCCGCTGCTGGGCAAAGGAGGCCCAGTAATGCACCTGAGAGGGAGCAGAGAGCAGGGGATGAGAGTCCAGCACAGGCAGAGCAGGGAGGAAACACGGGATTCCCAGCCCTGGGAATTACCTGCAGCCGGGGGAAGAGCGCAGTATAGGACAACTGCTTGTAATGCTGCCCCAGCTTCTTCTTGCTGGGTTTCATGTTGTTGAAGAGCTTCCCACGGCAGATGGGCCGCGTCACGCTGGTCCACGTGGCCCAAAAATTCTGCATCCAGCGGAGGGTGCTGCTGTAGAGCAGGATCCGGGGCTGGGAGTGCTCTGAGAATATACCCACCATCAGCCAGCACCACGGGGCTGAGACACGGCAGCACCCAACCCACAAGCGGCATGCCCTGCCCCACTCCCCTTGTCCCCGAGGGATCCCCAGGACGCTGTCAGCCACCTTTACTGGGCTGTGTCAGGTCCATGCGGATGGAGAGGTTGAGGTTCTCGGAGCGGAAGGCACGGTAGGAGTCGTACTGCTGCCCCACGGGCACCTCGGGCAGGAACTCGGGGGAGCGCAGCACCACGCCGTGGTGGTCATGGGGGTTCCCATGGCACAGCCACTGCAGGTCCAGCGTCATGCACAGGTCAGGCAGGTGCAGGAAGCAGCAGTCGTCATACCTGAATGCAGAAGGAGACCCCAGTCACCCCCCAGCACTGGTGGGGGACCCCCGTGCTCGTGGCCTCACACTCACTTGGAGGCTGTCCGGACGTTGATATCCAGGTTGCCCTTGAAGACAAACTGCCCGGGCTTCCAGTGGAAGGAGAGTTGGCTCCACTCCCAGTGCATGTTCTCCGTGGTGTTGTAGGGGTCCTGCAAGGACAGGCATGAGGAGAGGCAGGTGTGAGCTGACGCCACACCATGCTGTTCCCCAGTCCAGTGGCACCCACCTCGGTGGCCAGCTGGTGCAGGTTGGCCTGTTCAATGTCCATGTGCCAGTCTCCGTGGAAGAGAAGGCGGCTCTTGTCCCACCAGGGCAACGGGGCACTGGGGTCCTCTGAGGGCTTGGTGAGGAGATCCACACACTGGCCGATCAGGGTCCAGGCTGGGTCCCAGCAGGGCCCCCACACGATGGTGTACTGGGAGATCACAGCTGGGAACACAGAAGTTGGCTCAGCCATTTGCCCTGTCCCTACCCCAGCACAGAGCCCCCCCATTCCTCCAGCTCTTACAGTGAAAGTCATGATAGAACTTCAAGGGTGGCATGTTCCTCTCCACCGTGGCATCCCCCCAGGGCAGCCCCAGCTTCAGGACCTGGCGGCGCCGGGAGCAGGCCTGGCCGCACTGCTCGGCTCCGATCAGCCGGCCAGACAGCTGCCAGTTCCGGATCTCAAACAGGTACCGGGGGTAGTCACGGATCCGCACTGCGGGTGGAGGAAGGGCTGAGGGCTGGGGCAGCAAAGAGACAGGCAGTCTCCCACTCTGGGCCACAGTAGGAGCCATCGTCCTGTCACATCTCTGCTTCCTTCCCACTCCCTTGAACCTCCAAAAATCGTTTCCCCTGCTTGGTTACACACCACGTGGCGCCGGCCCAGGCCACACGGCCATCGTGCTGTCCTCCAAGGGCACCCTCCCATGAAGCAACTCACCAAAGAAGCTGCCAACTCTGCCCTTCATCATGCGGCACCACTGGGTGACCATCTCCAGACCCTCAGGGGGGAACGGGCTGACATCATCCAGGTCCCTCATCTGCTCCAACACACGTTCCGTGCCATGGAAGGACTCATCAGCCATGGCCACCAGCTCCAGGTGGGCCAGTGTCCAGGTGAGGAGGGCCCTCCGCATGGGCGTGTTGGCGTAGAGGCGCCGCGAGCGCTGGATGTAGATCTCGATGTTCTTCTTCTCCAGCGAGGCGTAGAGCTCCTCGATCTTGCGGGCAGGCAGCAGCTCCCCGTGCTGCTTGCGCAGCGCAGCCACCTTGGCGTCCAGCAGCTGCAGGCGCTTGGCGCTCTCCTTGCTCTCATCCTTCATCAGCTCGTAGTTGTCTCGCAACTTGACCTCGAAGACGTCATCCAGGAAGACCCAGGAGAAGTGGGTGACTTTGAGCAGGAGGTCGGGGGGCAGGGCCACGCTGGCGGGGCGCCCGGGCCGGTGCAGGCCCTTCAGCCACTTCTGCACGCCCACGGCAGCGTCCAGCGTGCGGGAGAAGTCGTACTGGTAGGGGAACTCGATGGTCACGCTGGCGAAGGAGAAGGCCCAGCCGCGGTTGCGGAGGGTGCGCAGGGCGGGGAAGGCGTCGCGGTGCCGGACGACCTCCTCCAGCTCCGGCAGCAGCTTCACCTCCACCTCCTTGAAGCTGAAGATGCTGTGTCCATCAAAGCCGGCGGCCAGCTCGGGGCAGTAGCCGTGCAGGGCACTGCCGTGCCAGCTCACCGAGGTCCGTTCCGCAGCCAGGCTGATGTAGTTGGCCTCAGAGACAAAGGCTGTGAGCTTGGCAGAGCTCAGCTCCAGGGACAGGGACAGGAATCTTTTGGGAAGGGGTCCTTTTGGCTGGAGGGGCCCCGGTGACTCAGTGGGGGTGGCTGGGTGGGACGTGGGGCTCTCTGGGGGCAGGGAGGGAAGCGTCCTGTGGCCGAGGGCGCTCCGCAAGGCTTCGTGGCACTGCAGGGTGGCCAGGGTGTGATGGTACAGGTGCATGTGGTCAGGTGGGCTCCACAGCACCGCCAGCCCCTCGCCGCACTGCACCTGTGCCGGAGAGAGTGAGCAGGAACCACGTCACTGCCAGGGCCAGCACGGCACAGCCCCGCTCTCCCCCCAGCACCTTTCACACCAGCCAATCCTCCCCCTACCCCGTCCTACCCAAGTACAGGATAAAGCAGTGGCCCTACAGCCAAACCAACCTCCAGTGAGCGGATGCTGCTGTGGTAGGTGACAGAGAGCATGGAGAGGTTGGCCACCGGGTTGGGGATGGCAGGAGCTTTGCAGCACGGCTGCATCTTCTCAGTGATGCTCTTGACCAAGGCCAGCACCATGCCCTGGACGCTGACCGTGCAGCTCTCAGCACTTCCCAGGACAGTCAGTGTGTCCAGCCGCAGCTCCAGGGCACCTGGAGAGACAGCATGTCAGTGCTGGAGGCACGGAGGCACACCACAACATGCCAGGTTCCTCTGACTGTGGGGTTATTCCAGGACAGCCATCTGGGATCGGCTTGGATGCCGCTTACCCACTACGGCCGAGAGTGTGAAAAGGTTCACGTCCTCCACCTTCAGATCCACCTTCCAGAGCAGCCCCCAGGGCTCGCTGGAGGCAGAGGGCGGTTGCTTGGCAAGCTCAGCCCCACTGGGCCGCGGGCAAAACAGGGGCAGGACCCTGGCCAGGCACTCAGTGCAGGTGTCTGATGACTCCACTTGCAAGCCCCGGATGGTGCAATCCAGGAAAAGCGTATCTGACTGGGCACTGGACATGCCCAGGGGCTGGTTGTAGCTGCCCTGCAGGACAAACAGGACCATCACTCTCAGGCTGCAGGATGTCCCTGCGCCACCACACATCCCTGTGCCATCCCCATGGAGTCTGAGACTGAAAGCCACCCCTTGCCCCCTTGGCTCGCCGCTCACCTGGAGGTTGAAGGAGTCGAGGATGAGGGCTTCTCCCCACACGTGCATGTTGGGGGGATGTGGGGCACGCTGGATGTGGGAGTCATTGCCCACTCGCCAGCACAGGTGGTCCACGGCCAGCACGGCTCGCTGGTGCACGCTCTGTGGCCGCAGGTGCTGATAGTCTGTGGGCACAGAGAGGGGAAGTGCAGGCAGGGCTCACCCAAACCTGGGCACCCCAGACACAACCAGGCTGGGATTCACAGCCCTTGGCCACACACACACACACACGGGCAAGCACAGCGGCAGCACGGCCCTCCCCATTCCCGTCCTGGTGCCTCTCTGGCAGACCCCAAGAAGAGCCCAGCACCTCCCTGATCCAGCGTGTACCTGCAGAGATGGAGTTGAAGCCCAAGGCGAAGGGTGGCGTGTCCCCCAGCTGCACGGACACGTTGACGTTGGACAGCGAGGCACACAGGATGATGGGCGCTAGGATTTGGGGATAGCCCCTGCATGGGACAAGCAGGGATGGGCTGTTACCAGGAACTGTGTGCCACGGAGCCCGGCAGGGAGCAGGCCCAGAGGGACGTCCTCTCTGCAGGGGCTCCCTGATCACCTCCTGACCAGCCTCCCCATCCCACAGGCTGTGCACAGGGCAGATAAGGTGCTGAGTGCCCAGGCGCCGTGCCAGAGCGTGGGCAGCAACAGGAAACAAGCTGTGATACCAGCAGCTGCGCTGAGGCCAAGTTTACCTTCCCTTGTGCCCTTGGCTGGGGCCAGGCACCGCCCGGCACCTGTATTCCTGTGCCAACAGGCCCAGCCAGTGCGAAAACTCTTGGTGACGGTAGTGGATGATGCAGGTGTTGAGCAGCACAGCAGCTGAGAGGTCAATGGCTGTGACCTAGAGCAGGGAAACGGCCAGGTGGCAAAAATACTCATGCCAGGAGCCAAACAAGCCGCCCCCGGGGGACAGAGTGTGCCCAGCGCTCGCTCACCTGCACGCTGGTCTTCAGGGAGTTGAGGCACACGATGCGCTGGCGGCTCTGGGACAGGAGAAGGCCATCTGGGGGGACAGAGGAGCACAAATGAGGGGTGGCAGAGGGCAGTGATGGCAGCCCTGTCCCACGGGTGCCCTCCTGGCTACTTGCCCTCCAGCTGGAGGTCTACACTCATTTGGTCCAGGTCTGAGGTGGGCGTGAAGTTGCGCAGTGGGATTTGCTCCTCTTCACGCTGATATAGAAACTGCAGCAGCTTCAGGCTCCAGGTGAGGTGCCTGGAAGACATGGAGAGTCACTGCCAGGAGGGAACTGCACTGACACATCCTCCATCTCCCTGTCTCTCATCACCAGCTGACCAGCATGCTGGCATGGACAAACACAGCAGCCAGTGCCCAGCTGCAGCGCAGCCCAGCGCTCTCATCCCATCGCCTGAGGATCCTGTCAGCTGTCCGACTGGAGAACCAGCTCACGTGCCTTCCTCACTCCCAGAGAGCCCAGCCCCAGGCCAAGCTCAGTCCTTCCCACTGGAGTGGGCTCTACGACTTGCTCTCTGCAGTCTGTCAGAGTTAAGGGATGAGCAGGGAATGGCAGGGTTGTCCCCAGGTCCGTGTCCCCAGCATTAATTTGGACACGGACAGCCTCCCCCTCCACCTGCCTCGTTACCTCTTCTGGCTATTCATGGACAGCACCATGCTGGTGTTCTCCAGCTTCATCTCCACCCTCCTGGGGATGAGCTTCAGTGTGTCCCTGCTCAGCACAGAGAGGGACTTCGAGGGCTCCCCTGGGTCTGGAGAAGTACAAAGAGAGTCACAGGAAGGACTTACCCAAAGCCCCACACCCTGGAGCAGGAGGGAGTGATCCCACAGCCAAACCCCGGTGCAACTATGGGGACCACCAGCCCCTGCCCTGACCAGAGCTTGTCCCTGTCCTTGTCCTGACCTGTGCTGGGCTCTTCCCCCGCGCTGCTGTGCTGGGCCCCAGCAGTGACGTGGTGCAGGAGGGGGCTGCAGAAAAGCCCCTCGTGCAGCTCCGCCTGCAGTGTCCGGACGCAGAGCCGGACGCCCACCAGCCGCCGCTTGCTGCTGATCTCCAGGGAGAGGGAGAGCGCCAGGGCCAGCTCTGCCAGGCACGTGTCATCCTGTGCACAGGGGACACGGCAAGGAGCACGCAGGGAGTCACACTGCACCCTCCCAGTGGGTGCTGCAGGTGGAGGGCTGGGAACAGCACAGTGCCCAGCACCCGGCAGCATCACCCAGCCTCAGGGACACCCCGGAACAGGGCCTCAGAGTGTCCCACAGAGCCAGTGCCCAGGCTCCAAGCGGGGAATTTCTCCCTCCTCCAGCACTCACCAGCTGGCTGCTCCGGAGAACTTTGCTATTCACCTTTGTCAGGCTCACCTCGCACGTCAGGCTGGGGAGAGCAGACAACAGAAAGAGGATGTGGGTCTTGCTGCTGCCAAAACAAGTCCCTGCCCTCTTTCCTGTGGGACACGGGGACCCCAAGTCCCTGCTCCAAGTGCTCCCAAAAGCAGAGCATGCCCTAACTCCAGGCACATCACATTATTTGGAAAACACACAACTCAAGCTTCCTGTGACAGGAAAAGGAACCAGGCCAGCCTCAGAGGAGGTTAATGCGTCACATCACAGGTGACAAGAGAGAGGAGAAACACCAGGCTGGGGTCAGAGGAGCTCCCTGCCCTGGAAGCACAGCGGGGTACGAGCACAGCATTACCTCTTCCCGTTGCCATTCAGGAGGAGACGCGTCTGGCTGGCCTGGATGTGCCAGAGAGACTCTGAGGTGGCCACGTGCAGAACCATGATGTTGATGGAATCCATGTGGATGGAAAAGAGCTGGGGGGAAGGCGCTGCTGTGAGGGACATCCGACAGCGGCGCAGCCCGCAGCAGCCTCTCACCGAGCCAGTGCCTCACCTGGCTAAGGAGCCTCAGCAGGGAGGGTTTAAAGGTCAGGTCTGTTCTGCTTTCACTTCCATCAGCTTCTCTGGGAGCCTCCGGGGCGGATGGCTGGAACCCAGGGCCTTTCTGGAGATCCGTGCGGATTCGCACCTCGCCAAAACACAGCTCGAAGTAGCGCCTGGGGAACAAGAGCACCGGCAGCTCTGAAAGAGCTCACACGTGGCACACCTGCCCCCGTCACCAGGGATTTCCCCCACCCCAGGGATGTGCAGGACCAGCACAAGGGCGCCCACAAGATACTGCCACCTCCAAGCGTGGGTCGCTCCCTCACAGAGCAGAGCACAGGGAAAGAGGGATGGCAGAAAGGTGTAAAGGCAGCAGGAACACAGCCAGCAGGGCCAGGGGTGAGACAGATCCCCAAAGGGAGCGGGCAGGGAGCTGGGGTGAGGGTACATACGGCAGCTCCCGGCTCAGTTTGCTGGAGATCCAAACATTGTCGATCTCCTGTAAGGACACACAGGTAGGTCAGAGAAGAAACAACTCGGCTCTGCCTTGTGATGCTCACCTCAACATTCTCACTCCACCCCCAAGGCCTGGGATCATGCAAGGAGCAGCCAAACCCCCAAGTCTGGCCACGGCAGGAAAAGCCTGGCACCAGCCATGGGGATACTCAACAGAAGAGTGGCTCCATGGATTTGCTGCCAGCCTGGAAGCGACTGCAACCACTCTCTCTGCCTGTCTGCCAGTGACTACCCCTCACCCAGGTACCCACCACAGTCTGCTGCTCCCGCTGGAACTTGAGGCTGATGTTCTGGGCCCAGAAGAAGCCAAAGGAGCCAATCTTCAGCTCTGCATGAAGCTTCTGCCGGCACCAGGTGACGGCCAGGCGACATACCAGCCATCTGTGGGGACAGGGGGAAGGCCAGGGTCAGCCTCCCAGCTGGGGCTGGGGTCCAGGGATGCTCTTTGCCCTTTGAGCACCAGCTCCAGCACCCACAGCTGGATAGGAGCCCCCAGGCTGGGGAAGAGACCCTGCACGACCACCCCCAACAATCCCTAACCCCCCCTCCCAAGCCCTGAGGGCTCTCTTTGACC
>VZTD01003618.1:299549-328771 GCA_013397725.1 Rhagologus leucostigma
CGGCCCCGGTGGTGGCCGTGGATGGGGCTGGCGGCGGCAGGAGCCTCCCGGGGCGGCGGCGGGCAGGGCCCGGAGAGGCGAGGCGGTGGCCGGAGTCGGGGGCGGCTTCTCCGGGGCCGGGAGGTGCCGCAGCCGTCGCCCGCCGCAGCTGCGGGGTAGCGCTGGCACGGTGGGAAGAGGTGATGGCGTGGGGGAGCATCGGGATGCTTTTCTTGGAGTTGGGGAAAGGGTCTGACCTTCGTTTCTCACCACACTGGTGGTCCTGGAGCTCCCCCACAATGCAGGTGTGATTCCCGGATCTCCGCTCCAGACCACTGCGTTAGGCTTTCCAAACTTCTGGCGAGGTCCTCCCTGAAAAGTCAAAGGCCTGGGAAAGCCCTTTTGGGTTTAATAAATGACTAAAAGGTGGCAAACGATTGGTGCTCGTGGGGGAGTGAGGTTATTGTGGAGTTTCTCAGTCATCTCCACTGCTCTTTTTTTTCCTGAATACGATGATGTGGAGAAGAAAGGTTATTCCTAAATTATTTAGGATAACTAAACTGTGGGGAGTTGGGGAGACCAGATAACACCGGGTGGGAGTGCTGGTGTGGTAAATGAGATATGGCAGAAGGTGTAAGGAAGGTAACAAACGCCACAAAACTGGCTCGACATCAGCTCTTGTTGTTCGGGGAAGAGCAGTAGGTGTCTCAGCAATTGTTTCTTTTAAAAGGACTTCAACACCCCATTGTACTCTAAGAGGGATATTTTGAAATTACATTAAAGGAGGAGAGGGTGAAATAGAAAACATTATTATGCTGCTGAGTAAACGGTTGGCAGTTTGTGCCCTGGCAATTCTGGTTAGACCATCCCAAAAGGGGAGCGCTGGAAAAGGCAGGGGCAGGAGCAGAGCAGGTTTTTGGGCAAGCAAAGCCCTCATGCCCTCACCTTAGGGAAGAAGCTTGCTGACAGGAGATACGATCCAGGTGCGTGAAGTCGTGGGCAGGTCAGAGAAAGCGAGGAGGGAGCATCAGTTTTCTGTTTCTGACCGGAAATTATGATGCAGCAGGGCTAAAATAAACAGGCGGAAGTGCTTTTTCACACAACATGCTATTAAATGTGTCACCCTGCCACAGGACGTGCTGCCGCCTGATAGCATCGGGGGCGGTGGGACCGACGGGAACATTAAAACCAACAAAGCAGGTATGGGAAGTTCCTGAGCTGTGGTGGCTGCCTGGACTTTCCTTGTCGTTGGTCCCCAGTCATCGCTTCCCCCTGCGTTCCTCCCGCCGAGCAGGGTGGGAGTGTCTGGTTTAGATGCAGACTTCAGAAATCTGTAGAACCGCTATAAAAGGTAAATATTAAAGGATATATTGCTGATGTCAGGGCTGGCAGGCCCCAGTGACCATCAGAAGTCCATGTGGATACCAAGAAATGCCTCTGAGGAAGAGCTCAGCATCGAGGAGGTGCCTGTGAGGGTGGTTTCTCATGGTGTGAGTGCCTTGCAGTGCTTCACAGGGATGTTTTTGTTAGGCTCGTAAGCTTCAAATTGAAAGATGCCAAGATGATTTTGTCTGACTTCTGTGGTGGGACACAGCCTGAAGATCATTGCTTGGTTATTAGTGTTAAATCCACACATTCCAGCTCAACCATGGCTTGCTTTTTTTTTTTTATTTTAAGAAAACTGATACTGATTTTACTGAGAGCTTCAGGGGGGTGAAACAGTGGCATCATCCTTGCAGTTCATTTGGGTTTTTCCTAGTCAGACATTTGTTGTCAGTCTTGAACTCCTGTGGATGTACTTGGACTGTTCTAAAATTAATTTCACGGGCATTTAATTGACAAAATTAATACTTGTGGCTTCCTTAGGCTCTGCATTTTGAGTCGAGTTCCCCAGCTCTCTTATTGTCACAGAGCTTTCTGAATCCTCTGCAGTCTGACTCTTCGAAATGTGGCCGTGAGAACTGAGCGAGATGTTCAGTGCTGGCTTCTGCAGTGTAGTTCCATGGATGTGTGTGATCCTAAATGGACTGTGAGTTGAACCATGAAGCGGCAGAGATTAGAACCATCCCTGCCCAAGCCCCCTCTCCCCACCCCAAAAAAAACCCACAGAACCAGTATTAACATGGGATCGATGTCATTTCTCCCACAAAGGACTGTCTTTGCTGCGCCCAGGCTGTCCTAAAGCCAAGGTGAGCACTTGGCTTTGCTGGTTTGTGTGTTCACACTGCTGTCCTGAGGTTGGTTACTGAATAATAAATATTTCTTGCTCTGAGGACACTGTTTGGTTATTCTGTGAGAACCACTCAGGTCTCCTGCCTTAGGTGGCATCCCTGTAGCTGGGAGAGCATCGGATGTTTCTGCTTTCTCTCACCCCACACCTGCTCAGGCTGTGAAGCTCATGAGGGACTCTGCCGTTCCCAGTGTCCTGAGTGGCCAGCAGGTATCTGGATGTGTGAATGATTTCTGAAATCCTCAGGTTCTCACAAAGCAGCATTTGTTCTAAAGGCCCTGCCTCACCTCACAGACCCTGCGGCCGATGCCCATCCTGGTCCTGACCTGATCAGAACTCAACGGTCCCAGTTAAAAGGAGCTTGTGGACTCTGGATCAGTGCCACTCTGCCCTTGAGCTGAGCAAAGTGCAGACACTCCTGAGCAAAACAGCTGGGCTGGCCCAGCACTCCTTGGTCCAGAGTCTTTAAAAAAACCCTCCCTGATCAGGTCTCTCCCTATGTGACCACACCGAGTTCTGTCTCTGCACTTCTGCTCGCTTCCCTGGCTTGTTTTGTTTCAAATTAAGGCCTCCCTGGCACAGAGGGTGGGAGAGGCAACTTTAATCCATATCTGGTTCAACATCTTGGTCCTGTTTTCCATGCTGAGTGACATCCCTGCTGTCCTGAGGTGAATTTTGCTGGAGCTGAAAGCGCCCGGGTTTGTGGGTGGTTGGCTTGTGTGGAACCTGCTTGGCTGGATCATTAATTAAGATGATTTTCTCAAGTCCCATTTGTTCCCTGTGTCCAGACAAATTTGAATTGACATGGAGTAAAATTGCCAGGAAATTTTAGAACAAGTGATGAGGAAGAAAGTTGGAATCATGAGCTAAACGCTTCACTGGCAGAGAGTGGTGAAATTGGATGTGGTGCTGTGATGAGATGGGTTTGTGTATTGATCATGGGCAGGAGATAAACGAGGTTATTAGACTTGGAAATGCTCTAGGAAAAGCCACTCAGCCTGCAGGTTTGGGTATGTTAATACAGCTTTGGTGAATACCTGTAGCGGGAGAACTGGTGAGAAAGTGTGAAGTTGGCAGAATATTCACACACAGGCTGGTAAACATAATCCCTGTTCCTCTACAATGTATAGTCACACGATTCATCGGTGGCGTTTGCATCGGGAACACACGTTTAACTGGCATCAGTGCTGCCCTCTGAGGCCTTATTTCTGAGAGGGCTGCGTAAATAAAAGTGTGTGACTTCTAAAGTGTCCTCTTAAGGATGGGGATCCCACACTGAACCGGAGCAGCCACGTCCTGTCTGGATGCAGAGCAGTAGCCTTGGCCTGCTGGTGATTTCTGCCTGTCTGGAGCATCCTGCATTGGCCACAGCTATATATTCTGCAGCCAAGGAGGATGAGCTGCTCTCCACTCTTGTCTGAAATCTGGCAGAGGTCTTTCCCTCATCTTTGTTGTGGGTGTTCTTTAACGAGATACGGATGACACGCTCCTTCGGAGCTGCTCGTATTTTAAGACTTAAAAGATCATCCAAGATGAGCCTTGGACCTTTTAACTCTAACTGAGCACTAAGTCCCTCTTTTTCTCCAAGTCGTGTTTGTGCAGCAGATGTGTGGATCTCGGGGCAGAACAAGAAATCCTGCACACGAGAAGTGTCACGGCAAAGCCTTGATCAGGTTGTCCCGTATGGGACTGATTTCCTTCAGCGGGTTGTTTGCAGTGGGGAAATGATTATGGGAATATTTTGAAGCGTGTTTGTTTAGGTATCATTCCCTGCCATATGGAATTCTTTTCTCATCTTTTTTCTCTGTTGTTTTTGTGTGTTTGGGTGTTGAATTACATCAGACGTGATTTAACATGGAGGTTTTGGCTTTAGATCTGACACCTCTGAGCTGCTTTTTGTACCTTCCCAAAGGCCTGTACTTCTTCCTGGGCTGGCGTTTTCATCCTCACAGCCATTTGAGGAGTTGATTTGGTTTTCCTCATAGCTGAGTCTTGTAAGCTTCAGTTGTTTTGATGTATGTAAAAAGGAGGTAAAAAACTTCCTTTGAAAATTTTAAAAATATCCCTGAGTTTGTAACCACCAGAAGTGGAAGGCTCAGAGAGACAGAACTTGGCAAACACTTTCCTTTGTGCCAGGCTTGATTTATATTGTTTCCAGAAACCCCAGTTGGGAAAAGCATCAAACGAAAGGTTCTGGATATAGAAAATGTGCTGGTTTTGTCGTTTTCTTGTTGCTTCCTCAAATCTGGATGGAGGCCCCTGGCGTGGAACATCCTGGCTGTGGCTCTGGCTTGTGGGCAGCCACAAACCCCCAACCCAGGACCCCCAAACCTCTCTCCAGTTTGCTCCGTGGGCTCTGCAGAGTCTCACTCACAGCCGGCGATCGCAGCTCAGTCGAGGCCCTTTTCAGGGTCACCCTGGCTACGTTAATTAATCGTATTAAGATCCTAATTAGTTGGGCCGTGTGCCTGACACCGTGCAGCATCAGTGGGAGCCTTCCCAGCGCGTGGGAGGGCGTGGATGGGACGAAGGCTCTGGCCGTGTGCGCGTTTCAGCCGCAGGAGCCGGGAGTGTTGCTGTGACAGCTCCTGCCCTCCTCACCCAGACACGGGTTGGCAGGAGCTGGCAGCTCTTGGCTGCTGCTTTCTCCTGCCTAATCTCTGGTGACAGGGATGTCCAGGCAAGGTGGACACTGGGTAATTCAGGGCCCCTGTAGCTAATTTGAAACCCTTCTTGCTTTAGCTGCCTTCTCTCCAAAACCTGAAGGGGGAAGTGCTTGTGTTCTGCTTGCTCAGCTGATGCCAGGGATGTTTCCTCTTTCCCCAGCTGCTGTGTGAGAGGCTGCAGCCATGTCTGACTTCGTGGAGAGTGAAGCAGAGGAGTCGGAGGAGGAGTACAACCAGGATGGGGAGGTTGTACCCAGAGTAACCAAGAAGTTTGTAGAGGAAGATGAGGATGGTGAGTTTGCTGAATTGTCTGTGTTCATTGCCGTTCTATTCTGCATCCTGTGACTCTGCAGATGGAGCAATAACTGTGCTATAATAGCAGGGCCATCTGTAGTTGATAATCTCAGCTGTTTGAGTGCTTCCTTTCCTCCAAGTGGTTTTTATAATTGGCAATAAAAAATACGCTGCTTCACCCCCGTGGGACTTGCAGTCGCACAGTTTGATAGTAAATGGTAAAAGCAGGGGAATTCTCCCAGTGTGACCACTCCACCTGTTCCCACTGCAGAGAGAGCTCGAGACAAGAAGTGGGGATCTGGCAGGAGCAGCTGGCTGGGTTCTGTGTCAGTAAAAGTGTTCAGTTAAAACTCTGTGTGGATGGTGTGGAGGAGGATGCTGCTTGCACAGAGCCAGGTCTCAGTGGGTAACCAGCGAGTGTCTAACACGTGCTGCTCTCCATCCCAGATGAGGAAGAGGAGGAGCTGAACCTCGATGATCAGGATGAGCAGGGGAACCTGAAAGGATTCATTAATGACGATGACGATGAGGAAGAGGAGGAGGAAGCCAGTGACTCTGGAGACTCCGAGGATGATGTTGGGCACAAAAAGAGAAAGCGCAGTAAGTTTTGCGGTGATTGTTACTAGCAGGGCACGGTGCAGTGCTGGCAGAGAGCACCCTCTGCCCTGGGTGTCTGCATGAGCTGGGTAAAATGTACCCTTTTGGGCTTAGTGCATTCCCAGATTAGTAAATGGAGATTGTAACTTACCTCTGGTCTCTTCTTCAGCTTTTGATGACCGCCTGGAGGATGATGACTTTGACCTCATTGAAGAAAACTTGGGCGTTAAAGTCAAGAGAGTGAGTTGTGTTCCCGTGCTGCTGTTAATGGTGTGGTGTGTTTTAGCACAGAGGAGGGTGGGCTCCAGCCTGGCGTGAGCAGACAGTGCCTCCCATCAGCTCCTGCCCTCTGGGAAAGGGAGAGCTGAGTGCTTGAAGGAAGCAGGATCTCTCCCTGCCCAAGCAACCTGACTGCCTAGAGTTTGCAAAACACTTTTTTCTGGTTCCTAAAGTCTGCTGTGCTCCTCTCTTTCCACTTCTTCAGTTCAGTCTTGTCTTCCATTCCTGTGTGGTGCTAACCTCAAGGTCGGCACAGGCTGTTATGGGCTCTAAAGCTCTTTCTGTAACATTAGTCACATCAACCAGCACTGGTGGTGACAGCATGCAAGTGGCACAAGCACGGCTCCCAAGGGGGTGGCTCTTCTCCCCTGTGTGCCTGTGCCATGCTGGGCTCCATCCTGCTCCCTCCCGGGTGCCTGCAGAAGAAGTGCAGTGCTGAGCCAGGAATTGTGAGCACTAACAGGACATTTTCCTTGCAGCAAAAATTCAGGCGTGTGCGAAAAATGTCTGATGATGAGGACGATGAAGCAGAAGATTATGGAAAGGAAGAACACGAGAAGGAAGCCATTGCTGAAGAAATCTTTCAGGATGGTGAAGGCGAGGAAGGAGGGGAAGCTGTGGAAGCTCCTGTTGCTCCACAGGAAGAGGAAGAGGAGGAGGAGGAAGATGAATCTGGTGAGTGTGGGTGGTCAGTTACATCCAAAGTTTGTCCTAAGGTTAAAGCACAGGAGCAAAGGTTCAGGCTTTCTCTGAGCTAGAATTATCCAAAAGGTGTGCCCCTGTCGTGGCGAAGCTCTCGTTGCTCTGATTAGTACAATCCTTAGAATTAAACATTTCTGGGTGACAGGTTTAGTTTGTCTGTCTGAACCACTTTGTGCAGGAGCACGTTATGTGTGCTGAGGTCTTGAACGCCTCCCCTAAGCTGCCTCAAAAATGAAAATGCTTCAGAAGAAGGCACTCAAGGCACTGTTTAGTACCTCATAGCACAGTGTGTGCCTGCCCTACCCCTTCAGCATCAGCTTGTCATTGCTGCTATTACCATACCAAAAAAGTTTCAAGAATTCTTTCTACTGTCCAAAAAGTAAAGCCAGGCCTTTCCTGACTGCATTTTCAGTGCGCTGAGCTGCAACTAATTGCCAAATGGCTTTGCCTGTGTCTGGAAGTTTGTTCCAGCTTGTTACTGTGGTTCAGGCTCCTGGACTGTGTGAGATTGGAGTAGGAGATGCTGCGGGGAGCTGGCAGACAGCCAGCAGCAGCCTAAGTCTGTGGTGGAGGCTCGTAGTTACACTGGCTGAGCTTTGTCAGAGGTACCAGTTCTATACCCGAGTTCCCTGACCACTGAATTGTTTCTCAATGTCCAGACATTGATGACTTCATTGTGGATGATGATGGCCAACCTCTGAAGAAGCCAAAATGGAGGAAGAAGCTTCCAGGATACACAGATGCGTAAGTATTGATTGGAAGCTGGCCTGGAGCCTTGAAAATACTGCTCAGCTCATTTGGTTCTTGCAACTGCAGAGTGATTCAGCTTGTGGTTGGATACTGCTGGTCTTTTTCCCAGAAGAAACCTGGTAAATTTAGACGTAGAGCTTTTAGTGTGTGATTTCTGAAATATGTGACTCCTTCCTTTTTCCCCTGGACTTTTTTTAAAGGGATACCAAAACCAGGCCCTGAAGAGAAATATTTGCAATAAAGCTCAGAGTTTGTCCCTGTCCACTATTTTTTAGCCTGGGTGGGAAACTAAAGCTTAGACTTGGCTACCCCAGTCCTCCTCTGTGTGGCTGTAAAGATGTTCTGTGAACTGCACTGTGGGCTTGAACAGTAGGGATTTTTTTGCCTTCCAGTGCTTTGCAGGAAGCCCAGGAAATCTTTGGTGTGGACTTTGACTACGATGAGTTTGAGAAGTACAACGAGTACGACGAGGAGATGGAGGAGGAGTACGAATACGAGGATGAGGAAACCGAAGGGGAGACCCGCGTGCGGCCCAAAAAGACGACCAAGAAACGCGTCAGTCGCCGCAGCATCTTCGAGATGTACGAGCCCAGTGAGCTGGAGAGCAGCCACCTCACGGACCAGGACAACGAGATCCGCATGACAGACATGCCTGAGAGGTTCCAGGTGAGGAAAGGGGCTGCAGTTCTGCAGACAGAAAGCATTTTGGCTCCCAGGCTTGAGACATGCAGGCTGGCAAGCTGCTGGATGGATTTTGGAATCTCTTTTTCCTTCTTTGACGACCTTACCTGTCAAATGTGCTGGGTAAAACTGCATTCAGGTGGATCAGTGACTTGGGAGCTGTTGTACCTGTGTGAGTCTGGGTTTAGCTCCAGTCACAGCTTCTCTGTGGCCACTGGGTGCCAGTGTTGCACTGCTGAAGTGCAGGGATTGGGCTCTGCTGAGATGGCTTTGTGCTGGGCGATGTTAGCAATCCCTTGAGCTGGACATACAGAGAGCAAGATGCAGTGCCAGAGAAGGCCTGGGAAGGTTTTTAGCCTACCTGTGTGCCAGCCAACACATAACTGCTGTAACCCACTTCACTCAAAGGGATGGGACTTACACTGCTCTCCATACAAAGTGCTGTTTGTGCCGTGAGGAATCCCTCAGATGTCTCATATTTTTGTCTTAATTTTACCCTGTATTCAGATTTTTGCTGAAAAATCCATCTCCCTTTGGTGTATGTTAGTGTAACTCCGTGCAGGGGTTTGTTACCCTCCTCTGAAATGGGATGTGTGAAGCTGCCAGTTTTCCAGAGCACCTTTTTTCCCCATCCAGCCTGTGCCACAGAAGGGAATGCTGTCTGTGATGTCTTCTGGCTGTAGGTGGCCTGTTCACGTGTTTTGTCATCTTCACGGATGTCAGCGGTGATTAGAGCAGCACCTCTGAAAGAGAAGTGGCTGAGACTGAGTGCCCAGAGAGACTTTGGAGCCGCTTTATGTTCTGTTACTCTGTGGCTGCAGCAAGAAAAGTGATAGCAAGGCATAGATAGATTGGAACAGAGCGTGTAACCGCAGAAAATTTGGGAGTCTGGTGGGAAGCGGAGGTATCCTCACTTGATTTTCACAGCAGACTTTGCACCATTGCAGGCCTTTCCACAAGCCTTTGACAGGATTGTAGCTGCCTTTATCTAGTGTAAAGCTGATGCAGTTTCCTGTGTGCTCCAGAAGGTGCAGACATTGAGGTGATATCCTTGGCACCCCGTAGGTGGGGGTCCCCAGAGGTAACCTGCGGCTCAAACCAATAATTTCCAGGCCTCTTGGAGACGTGGCAGTGCAAGCCCTGGTGTTGCATGTGCCTCTGCTCATGCTGTTGTCTCTTCCCAGCTGAGATCCATCCCGGTGAAGAGTGCTGAAGATGATGAGCTGGAGGAAGAAGCTGACTGGATTTACAGGAATGCATTTGCGACACCCACCATCTCCTTGCAGGTAAGGGACTGTGCCTGGGATTTGTTCCAGGTGTCTCCTGATAGGAATGTGGTGCCCAGTACCACCTTCATTTCTGGTTTTGAGCAGGTCATTTAACATGTGTGTCTTCATTTTTGCATCCGTGAAACAGGACAAAAAGGAACACAGAGAAGTTGAAAGAACCACAATTTCTCAGCCTTAACCTGCAGCTGCTCTTCTAGGGGGTCAGCTCAGGAACAGAGTGAACACCATGTGTTTCTCCTTTTTAGGAGAGTTCTGACTACCTTGACCGTGGACAAGCCAGCAGCTTCAGCCGCAAGGGGCCCAGCACCATCCAAAAGATTAAAGAAGCCCTGAATTTCATGAGAAATCAGCATTTTGAGGTAATCTGCAACTTTTCTTCATTACCAAGGTCTGTCTCCTTATCCTGACAGGATTAGCAGGGCTGCTGGAAACATTGAGGGCACGTAGAAGGGGCTGAGATCCATGGTGACAAAATGATGCTCCTTTGGGAACTGCAGCTCATCTTATGTGAGCTGTGGCAATGCAGGTTTTTAAGGCCTGTTTGACAGAGCTGCTGTCGTTGTCTTTCCCTGATTCTGTACAAATTGAGGCTGAATGAGGTGGGGGAATTTCTCTTGAGCCTTGCTCAGTGCATCCAATCTATTCTTTGAGGTGTTGCCTGAAGTTACAGAAGTTTTTTGGCCTATGTGGTGTATTCTTTGGTGGAGTAAGAGCTTGCCTCATTAGCTTGTTCTCCCACATGGAACAGGAGCTCTGTCTGGGCTCCTGGCTGCCAGGATCAGCCCAGTCCCCTGCACAGGGGTGATGAGTCTCATTTCTGACCCAGGTCCCGTTCATCGCCTTCTACAGAAAGGAGTATGTGGAGCCAGAGCTGCACATCAACGACCTGTGGAGGGTCTGGCAGTGGGATGAGAAGGTGAGGAGTATTTTTGTTGCTGGTTGTCCCATGGACATTTGTCTTTCCACCTGATACTTTTCAGCAGGGTTTGTTTTGGCCATGTTTGGGTTTTCTTACCCGTGTCTTTTTGCATGTTTGCTGTCATGCAGTGGTAAAGGGATATCTGACAAAACAGGATTCAAAAAAGATCCTTCCTCTTTACTGAGTTCCTTTTGTGTAGTGACATTTCCTGCCAGCAGTGCAA
Organism: Rhagologus leucostigma; assembly: GCA_013397725.1. NCBI lineage: Eukaryota > Metazoa > Chordata > Aves > Passeriformes > Rhagologus > Rhagologus leucostigma. Next base: position 310,159 of record VZTD01003618.1, read on the forward strand.
GTTCCTTCTCTGCTATCAGATCCAGACCTTGACTGTTTTTGGGTTTTTTGTTATTATAATACGTTTCTGAGATGAGACCTGCCGATGTCACATTTGGCTTTGGCTGTGGATGAAGATTTTAGTGATTACTTTTATGTGACATATATCCCAAAATCCTTGAAAATATCCCAAAGTCCGTGTTTGGGAAGGGAGGAGACAGGTAACACACTGCATTGGGGGGTTTCACTGGAATTCTTTTGTTCTCGTGTCAGTGGACCCAGCTGAAGATCCGCAAGCAGAACCTGACACGACTGTTTGAGAAGATGCAGGCCTACCAGTATGAGCAAATCTCTGCTGACCCAGACAAGCCCTTGGCTGATGGAATAAGGGCCCTGGATACTACTGACATGGAGAGGTAGAGTGCCATGACTTTTATGTTCATTCCAAAATGACTTAAAACGTGCATTGACTTGCCCGAACAGCACGGGCTCTCTGGCCACTGCAGAGCACCCACAAAACCAGTAATGAGAAGTATTTAAAATTCTTTTGGAAGATGAGTCCAAGGGCTCCTCTTCTGCCTAACCTGAGTCAGAACAAGTTCCTTGAGTGCTCTGAGCATGACCCAGCTGCAGGCAGGGTGTAACGTGCTGGTTTTTTGTAGGCTGAAGGACGTGCAGTCCATGGATGAGCTGAAGGACGTGTACAATCACTTCCTGCTGTACTATGGGAGAGACATCCCCAAGATGCAGAATGCTGCCAAGGCTGCTCGGAAAAAGCAAAAGCGTATCCGGGAGGATGGTGAAGAGGAGGAAGGTTTGTCTCCCCACGTTTGATAGTTTTCTCCTTGTGGGCCGCTTGAAAATCCTGGTTCGGAAGAACAGGATGAAAGTTTGGTGAAAAGCCCTTGTGTTTGCACAGAGCATCTCTGTGAGCTGGTCATTTCTATCTCGAGTTAGTCCCAGGTCTTTCAGGCACCTCTGAAAATGTTTAAGGTTTGCCACACAAGGGGGCTTTCCAGTGGAATACGAATGCCACCCCTTGTGTCGGCGAACTTTATGTATGTTCTAACGTGCAACCCAGAGATACTCCTATTAAAACTGAAGGTAGTGAAACTGAAGATAGTGTTCCCAGGGTCTTTTTCCAACCCTGAATAGTTTTAAGGCCACTGTTACCTTTGAGATGCCTTTGTGGGATTTAGGGGCTCTGTTGCACAGTGTAGGTCGTGTTTAATCTCTTCACTGTGCTTCTGACGTGCTCCAGCTGTCTGGATGCCTCTCTAATGCATCCTTCCTACAGGTGAAGGGGAGGATGCAGAGGATGACGAGCAGAAGGGGCCTGAGCTGAAGCAGGCTTCCCGAAGGGATATGTACACCATCTGCCAGGCAGCTGGGCTGGGTAAGGTTCTGCTCTGTCCTGCTGAGCGTGCAGTGGCCTGGCCCACGTGCTCTGCTGGGTGCTGTGACTTACCTGTGGAAGGAAGACTGGTAGTTTTGCTCACTATTAGCTATAATACCCTTGTCCTCATTGTTTGTTTTTTTTTTTTTCTGTTACCAGATGGCCTGGCTAAGAAATTTGGTCTGACACCTGAGCAGTTTGGAGAGAATCTCCGAGACAGTTACCAGCGTCACGAGACAGAGCAGTTCCCTGCAGAGCCCCTGGAGCTGGCCAAGGACTATGTGTGTAGGTCAGTGTGGGGGGAGTCTTCGTGGAGTTACTGTGGATATAACACAAGTGGGGGGATCTGGGGACATTCTTCTAAGCCTTCACGTTGCCTCTTTTGCTTGTAGTCAATTCCCAAGCCCAGAATCTGTGCTGGAAGGAGCTCGGTACATGGTGGCTTTGCAGATCGCCAGGGAGCCCTTGGTCAGACAGGTCCTGAGACAGACTTTCCAAGAACGAGCTAAAATCAACATTTCACCAACCAAAAAGGGGAAGAAGGTAAAGAAGGGAGCTCTGCCTCCATGGCTCAATTCAGGGAGGGATCTAAATAACACACAAATGCTTGTTCTCCCATGTCAGTGGCAACTCTGAATAAATCTCAGAGCAGCACTAAGCTGGGCTGTTGCAGAGCCCAGCTCAGCAGCGTGCTGCATTTTTACTCTCAGCATTTTACCAGATGAGATGTTGCCTTCGATTATTGGAACAGTCTCTGTTTCTCTGGGACTGGGAAGCAATTCCACCGTGTCCTGCTGGGGAAGGAAATGCAGACTGGCAGGCATAGGGCTGAGGGGGTGTTGAATAAAAACTGTTGTCTGCTGTGACATACAGAAGACTCTTTCTTCATGAATGCCTTGTGTGCATGCTGACTGTCTCTCTTCTTCCCCAGGATATTGATGAAGCCCACTATGCCTATTCCTTTAAATACATGAAGAACAAGCCTGTGAAGGAGCTGAGAGATGACCAGTTCCTGAAAATGAGCCTGGCAGAGGACGAGGCGCTGCTCACCATAGATATCAGCATTGACATGAAAGGAGTGGAGGGGTGAGTTCCCACTGGCCGTGCCATCCCTGACGTGGCAGAGCTCATTCATGCGGTGCTGCTGTGCTCTCAGAGCTGCTCTGTAACCCAGACTACTCCTGAAAGTCGTGGCCTGGTAGTTTCCTGCACCTCCAAGTCAAGCAGCCTCTCAAAGTCTTGCTTTTTTTATTGTCTTGGTGAAAGTTTTAGCAGATATCTGTTTTACTTGAAGGCAAACTCTGAAGCCTTTGGGATTTTTGAGGAACGTGATGCTTGTTTCCCAACCAACTTGGTTCCTTCCCTGCACATCTGACTGGCCACGCTGTGCAATATGAGTGTGCTGGAGTGGCTGTGCTCTTTCTGCAGCATCACTCCAGCAGCTAAAGCAGCATTTGATGGGAGGGTTGGCTCTTCCCTAATTTTTCCAAGCAGCTACCTGAATCTGAGGCGCTGCTATTGCATCCCTGTGCAGGAACCTGCCAGTGATGGTGTCCACGCAGGTGTCTGGAGCCTTTCTGTATCTCCTCTTCTCCTTTCTTGCAGCTATGGCAGTGACCAGACGTACTTTGAGGAAATCAAGCAGTTCTATTACCGGGATGAGTTCAGCCACCAGGTGCAGGAGTGGAATCGGCAGCGCACCATGGCCATCGAGCGCTCCCTCAACCAGTTCCTCTACGTGCAGATGGCCAAAGAGTTAAAGAACAAGCTGTTAGTGGAAGCCAAGGAATATGTCCTCAAGGTGAGGTGGGGCACAGGTTTGAAGCAGAGCTGGGCTTGCAAACGCTGGCAGCCCTGCAGTGTTCTGGAGATAGCTGCTGACAGGTCATAGACGGGTTCTAGGGGAGGAGGAAGAGGCAGGGATTGAGTCTGGTTCCACTTTCTCTCCAGAGGAGGGCTATGCCAAGGCCCCTGCAGTGGATTTTTCTCACTCCTCTTTGTCCTTTCTCTGCTCTCCCAGGCTTGCAGCCGCAAACTGTACAACTGGCTAAAGGTTGCTGCGTACAGGCCAGATCAGCAAGTGGAGGAAGATGATGATTTCATGGATGAAAACCAAGGGAAAGGGATCCGGGTGCTGGGCATTGCATTTTCATCAGCCAGGTAGGAGGGGGGGAATGGTGTCTGGATGCATGTCCAGCTTTAGCAGTCCTCCTTGTCTGAGTGATCTCTGTTTGACAGGGACCACCCCGTGTTTTGTGCCCTCGTTAATGGAGAGGGTGAGGTGACAGATTTCCTCCGACTGCCACATTTTACAAAGAGAAGGAATGCCTGGCGTGAGGAAGAGAGGGAAAAGAAGGTGAGTGAGCCTTGGTGCAGCTGTCACTGAAGTAGCTCAGGACAGAAACCCTCTAGCTTTTCTACTTGGATCTTCTACTTTCCTTTCCAGGCCCAGGATATTGAAACCTTGAAAAAATTCCTCCTGAACAAAAAACCTCACGTGGTGACAATTGCAGGCGAGAACAGGTCAGTCTTTGTGTTCCTTCCGCTTCCCAGTCTCTTTGCAGTCCTTTCCTTGTGTCTGTCTACATTTCACTGTTTCCAGGACCCAGCTCTGTGCTCTCCCCTCAGTCTCCTTGGCTGTCTCTCCCTAGGGATGCCCAGATGCTGATGGAGGATGTAAAGAGAATTGTTCATGAGTTGGACCAAGGGCAGCAGCTGTCCTCGATCGGAGTGGAGCTGGTGGACAATGAACTGGCCATCCTCTACATGAACAGCAAGAAGTCTGAGGTGAACTTTCTGCTACTGCAGCTCTCCCTTAGCCTGTTGCTCATTCGTGCTGTGTCATCCCCCATTTGTTGTGCTGGCCTTGCATCATCCTCTGTCTCATATGATCCATCTGGACAGTCACGTACTGATCTTTGGATCAAGGCAAAACATCTTAGGCTTCCCTGAAGAGATCAGCACCAGCAGATGCACAAAGTGGATATTGATGTAGCCAGAAATAAATGAGATTGTTCCATTACTAATTGCATAAGAGCTCCTGGGAGCCTTTGGCCTCAGCTTTCTTTGCTCTGAGCACCAAGTGCTTCCTTGCTCCAGTCCCTGCCTGATGTGTCTTTGCTGCTTGTGGTACAAAGCGTGGAAACGCCACGAGGGTTTTCCCTGATCCTGTGTCCTGTTGCAGAATGAATTCCGGGATTACCCCCCTCTGCTGCGTCAGGCCGTGTCCCTCGCTCGCCGCATCCAGGACCCCCTCATCGAGTTTGCCCAGGTCTGCAGCTCTGATGAGGATATTCTCTGCCTGAAACTCCACCCTCTGCAGGTAAATTTTCCTTGGGCAAGGAACATCCTCCTCTGCAAGAGAAAGCGGCCTGTGAGGGTTTGCTTTCAAAGAGAAGGTTTCCAAGTTGAACTTTTGCAAGTTCTGCCTGTTCTGTGCCATATTCAGGCTACACATCACCTTTCTTTTTTTCTTTTTGCTTCTCTCTCGTCAGCCTTTAGGCTGTTCTCAGGGGTAACTCTGAGGTGCAACACAGCTCCTGGGAGCCAGTGTGTTGTGTTTGGCTCGTGGCAGAGGGTTGCACGGATCCATCTTTTCCAGGGCTAACACCTCTTCTCTCTGCCAGGAGCACGTGGTGAAGGAGGAGCTGCTGAACGCGCTCTACTGCGAATTCATCAACCGTGTGAACGAGGTGGGGGTGGATGTGAACAGGGCCATTGCTCACCCCCACAGCCAGGCTTTGCTGCAGTACGTGTGTGGCCTGGGACCACGCAAAGGCACTCACCTGCTGAAGGTAAGGAGGCTTCTGGCCCTGCCTACGAAAGCAGCACATCACCAACGCTCTGTGAGTGCTCAGGAGGTGAGTCAGGGTCCTGTGTGCCAGGTGCAGCTGACAGCTCTGTTGATGTGTGTTTTTACCTCGCTGTGCCTCGCCCCGAAGCTGCACGTGGACTTGTGTCCCTGACAGACCCAAACGGCTCAGCAGATCCGTCAGTCCCAGCCAGCTCCCAAACCCACAGGGATGGATGTGCTGTCAGAGCGTCAAGACACCTCCACAGTGTAGAAAACACCAGGCAAAAAGCCAACGCTTTTCCTGAGAGTTGGAGCCGTGATGGTGTGGAATCATCATTTTTCACACAATGTTGAGACACTGGCAGGGAGCAACAGTTTAAGAGTTGTGATGGGCGTGTGTCAGATGCTTTAAACACTGCAGTGTGCAGTGTGAACCCTCGGCTTTTTTCCCAGAGAATCACAATGGTTTGGGTTGGAAGGGACCTGAAAGATCATCTAATTCCAACCCCTGGCCGTGGGCGTGGACACCTTCCACCCAACCAGGTTACTCAGAGCCCCATCCAGCCTGGCCTTGAACACTTCCAGGGATAGAAGTCCACAACCTCTGTGGGCAATCTAGTGTTTGAATAGCAGGGTTGATACTCTCGCCTCTCTCCAGGTTTAGATTCTTGCCTCTCTCTGCAGATCTTAAAACAAAACAACACCCGTCTGGAGAACAGGACCCAGCTGGTTACGATGTGTCACATGGGACCCAAAGTGTTTATCAACTGTGCTGGCTTCATCAAAATTGACACAGCATCCCTGGGTGACAGGTGGGTGTTGGATTGTATTTGATGTCCTATGGGGTGTGGAGTTTGTGTGAGTGACAGGCTGAAGCAGTGACCTTCCCTGAGTTTGTGTTCCTAAAGTTTCTGTGTGGCCCCTCTGACTTTTGGCCAAGTTCAGGTATTGCTGGTTATTAATCTGATTCTTAAGGGCAGCTAAACTTGCACAGCAGCAGTGTGAGCTGCAGAACATAAATTATGTGGCTTACTCTGGGGTGAAAGACTCTTTGTGGTCAAGAGGAACTAAATTAAAACCAGTTGTTCCCTAAAACAGTTGTCATGCAGTCGTCAGTAACCCATGGGCACTTCAGCTTAGTTTCTGCCTGGTCCTTCCGACAGTATTTTATTTCTCAAGTTTGAAACTTTAGAAAAATAACTCAGCAATTTGGCTTCCTCTTAAACCAGTAGCAATACTGGGAAGTTTATAGAGCATTAAGTTACTGGTAACTGCACGAGAGGTGTTTCGAGGACAGCTGTAACCTTGTTTCTGAACCTCTGACTGCTTTGCACAAAGGGTCACTTACTGGAAAGGTGCTTTCTCCAGGGGTTTTTGCCTTTGAAAAGCAGTCTGAGAAAGAACACCTGGCTGAATCCCTGCACTGAGTGATCCAAACCTGCTAGATCCCTTGATTCTTGCAGGATACAAATCCCAGAGATGCCGGGGGCAAAGTGTAGCCCATCCAAACAGCTCGATGACAACACTGAATTTGTATGAGGAGAGAAACTGCAGAGAGCTGTGTGCTCATAGAGCAGCTGTAGATCAAATCCACCCAGCATCCAAAATGCCTGGCTGTATCTTTGGAGCTGCAGACTGGAGTTTGCCAGGTCTTGCCTTGGCTCCTGTTGGTTTAGCAATGAATAATTCATGGTGTCCTTTTTGGAGTACTTTGTTCCGTGGAGGGCGCTGCTGGTGCTCAACGTTGTGCTTGATCATTGAGCTGCAGGAACAGCTGGAACCCTCAGAGCCCTGATCTGAACGTTGGTTTTGTTTCAGCACTGATTCCTACATTGAAGTCCTAGATGGCTCTAGGGTCCATCCTGAAACCTATGAATGGGCAAGGAAAATGGCAGTGGATGCCCTGGAATACGACGAGTCAGCTGAGGATGCAAATCCTGCAGGAGCTCTGGAGGAGATCCTGGAAAACCCCGAGCGCCTGAAAGACCTGGATCTCGATGCCTTTGCTGAAGAACTGGAAAGACAGGTGCACTGGGGGTTCCTGGTGCTGAGAAACACAGGGGAAGCTCGGCTTCCCAGCTGGGATTCTCATGTTTTATAGCTTTATCCTTTTTAGGAGCTGGGCATTAGCTGTGCCGTTGTAAAATGTATAAACAGCCGTGATGAGCAGTCAGTGTCTTGACAGTGGCATGTGGTAAATGCTTGCAGAAAGTACACTTGGGGTAGGAGACAGTAATTAGACCATTTAAGCTCTTCTCCCTGAAATTTTTTTCTAAATACGTTTGTCCTTTCGACCTCCTCAACATCCTGTGACTGAGTTTCACCATTTGTTGGTACCTAGCTGCATTCTGCTTTTTTAAATTTGCTGTTTGATAAGTTCCTTGAGGTCTTCCATAACTTACACTGGATTCCCTACTGACCTTCTTCCTGCTGCTCATGCCTTTATAACCTCTGAATCCCACGCAGGGCTACGGTGACAAGCACATCACTTTGTATGACATTCGAGCTGAGCTAAGCTGCAGGTACAAGGACCTGAGAACCCCGTACCGTTCTCCCAACACGGAGGAGGTCTTCAATATGCTGACCAAAGAAACTCCAGAGACATTTTACATAGGTACATCCCTGTTCACATCCCTGCTTTCTGTCCTCCTAAGTTGACACAGGATGTGTGAAGGTGGGGCAAAGGGATCTTGGTGAGCGTGATGCTGGGGCAGTGCTGTGGTGGAGTGCGAAGCAGCTTTTCAAGTACCTGGGTGGCCTCCTGACACCTTCATGCACGAATAACCACCTTAGATGGAGGGAACTGCCCAGCTCTGCAGTTTTTCATTGTTTCCTTCCCCTCTTCCATCACCCCACAGGTAAAATGATCATCTGCAACGTGACTGGGATTGCCCACAGGCGCCCACAGGGAGAGAGCTACGACCAGGCGATACGGAACGACGAAACTGGCCTTTGGCAGTGCCCTTTCTGCCAGCAGGACAACTTCCCAGAGCTCAGTGAGGTGGGGCTGCTTCTCCTGACAGGCCTGCCTTTGTCAGGAGCCTGCTATCAGCAGGCTGGAGCATTGTGTAGGGTTCTTGGGAGACAAGGTATTAGAGCCAAGATTGGCATCCTGGGGCACTGCGGATGCAACCTGATGTGGCCTTTGGCTGTAAATAAAATCTGTTGCACTTCTGACTAATTGCTTCAGTATAGATTTGACAGATCTTTTATGGCTACATTATGGATTTTGGAGTGAAATGGACCTGGGGCTAAGCTGACTGGTTCTTTGCAGATACATAAAATGTTCTTGTTTGTGGTCTGGGATTGTGTTCTATGCAGAGAAATTGCCCGTGACACTGAGAACAGAAGGCTCTGCCACCTTCTCAATTTTAAGAACTTATCTGGACCACCTGCTGCTTAATGCAGCTGTACTTTAGGTCCCTTCTAAACACTGTGAATTCCAGCCTGGGTAATCCGTGACTTTAAACCCCTATAGTGTTCATTAGAGACCAGCCCTGGCTGCAGGCTGGTGTTCAGGGTCTAAAAATGTTCTGACCTTCCTGGTCGCAATGTCCCATAAGCTGAGCAGAACTGGAGGAGGAAGATTGCATTACTGGGTAGCATTTGTTGCAGTCCTCTGTCCCCTGCCCTTCCACAAGTCTCTGCTGGCTGCACCACTTTGCTGACACAGCTTTTGGACTTGTTTTGAGTATGAACTGCTGGGGCTATTTTGTTTCCATGCTGAATGATTTATTTTCTTTTGCCTTGCTCAAGGTTTGGAACCATTTTGACAGCGGTTCCTGCCCGGGTCAGGCCATTGGAGTGAAGACACGTCTGGATAATGGTGTTGCTGGCTTCATCCCAACAAAATTTCTTAGTGACAAGGTGGTCAAGAGGCCAGAAGAAAGGGTGAAGGTATGAAAGCAGTGGATTTTCACAACCCCAGCGTGAGCTGGAAGAACTTGGAGCCAATACCAAAGATTCAGAGTTTGGTTAATAACGCTGTTCTTAAATGACTTTTCCGACCTTATTTTCACGTAAGGACTTTAAATCAGCAGGAAGTTCAGGTTCTGGTTAGTGTCCTTGTCCCACAGTGCAAATCCCCCTTGGCAGCTGGTGGGACCCTGTTAATCAGTTAACACGTTGTGCTGCAGGAGGATTTATTGTCGTCTGGCTGGAGTCTGGGTTTAGGAGACCAGAAGGCATTCTAATGCAGAGCTGCCCTTTGTTTCTGGCTTTCCAAAGAGTTCACAGAACTGCTCTTGGACAGGCAAGGGTCATTTTCCCTCTTACAGCTTTTTCTTCCCTGTCCATTAATTTGTGGAGGTCATCAGAGTTACTGGTCCTGCTCAGGACAGGGATTGGGGTTCTGAAGGAAATGGAATAACACTTTTTTGTCACATAATAAAATAGTGGTTTAACATCTTTGCTGTCTTTTGGGGTTCCCAACAGCCCATGCAGGTGATGGATAATCCTGTAAGCTCAGAGGTCTCAGCATTTCTGTAAAGAGTTATTAATTAACTTCATCATGGTTAACTGAACTAAGACATTGCAGTTTTTGTGGGGGGATTTTCTCCCTCACATTTTATTAGAGCAGTCCTTTGGGTGTCTGCTTCTGAACAGACTTAACTGCCTTCTTGCACATCTTGAAGTCCAGTTTTGCTGCTGCCATTGTGAAAGATATTTAAAATAGAAAAGGTGATTGTCCTCACCCTCCAGACGTGCCGTTTTCTGTGTGGTGTGGGTAATAGGTGGTAGATGTGCTGGAGAACTGCCTATTTTTCCTTTAATCTCCTTCGATTCTGGTCATTTTTGGGATCAGTTGACTTTCAGTTCGTGCAGAAAGATCACTTTTAAAGGTCGGATCAGTCTGAAGTAGGTGAGGGGATTTGTACCTGCTCGGTGTCAGCGGGATCCCACATGGATTGTTCCGTAGCACAGGGATTCTGGTGTCTCTGCCAAACCTGCTGCTCACCTTGGCCTGCACCTCCCCTGCAGGTGGGAATGACCGTCCACTGCCGGATCATGAAGATTGACATTGAGAAATTCAGTGCAGACCTGACCTGCAGGACCTCAGACCTGATGGACAAGAACAACGAGTGGAAACTGCCCAAAGACACCTACTACGACTTCGACTCTGAGGCAGCGGATCACAAACAGGAAGAAGACATGAAAAGAAAGCAGCAGAGGACAAGTGAGTCTCTTGAATTTCTCTCTGCCTTGTAATTCCAGCCTTCCCAGGCTGCTTCAGGACAATCAGCACAATTAGATATGGTTGCATTAAAGCAGTTCCTCTTGGAAGGCTGAACGTTCCCTTTGTTCCCCAGCGTACATCAAGAGGGTAATTGCTCACCCATCATTCCACAACATCAGCTTCAAGCAAGCAGAGAAGATGATGGAGACCATGGACCAAGGGGATGTGATTATTCGGCCCAGCAGCAAAGGGGAGAACCATCTGACTGTCACCTGGAAGGTCAACGATGGCATTTACCAGCACGTGGATGTCCGGGAAGAGGGCAAGGAGAATGCCTTCAGCCTGGGCTCCATGCTCTGGATTAACACAGAGGTAAAGCCCTGCAGAACGTGCCTGGGAAGGGGAAGGACCTATTTGACAGGTTGACACAGCTTTTCTGTCCTTGCACCTGCTTTCACGCTCTTGGAGAGTAACTTCCAATACGTTCTCCAGATCCTTAGACAACACTTGTCTCTTTTTTTTTTCCCTCAAGCCTTGCTGTGCAGAGTATATGACTAAATACACCCTAAATACCTCTTTAAATGTGTTTATTCAAAGGAGTTTGAAGACCTGGATGAAATTGTTGCTCGTTACGTCCAGCCAATGGCTTCTTTTGCCAGAGACCTGTTGAATCACAAATACTACCAGGACTGCAATGGTGGAGACAAGAAGGTAGGACTGTCCCAGGATGTGGTAGCTTCTTAGGAAGATATCCATAGGCTCTGTGTGTTGCTGAAAATGTGGGCTCCCCTGGAGCATTTATCTTCTTTCTCTCTCTAATTAGAAGCTGGAAGAGCTGCTGATAAAGACCAAGAAAGAGAAGCCAACATTTATTCCGTACTTTATCAGTGCCTGTAAAGATCTACCTGGTAAATTCCTCTTGGGATATCAGCCTCGAGGCAAACCAAGGTGAGAGAGAGGCAAGCCTGGCATCTGCACTGAGTACTGCCAGTACCAAACCTCAGCTGGCTGCTGCCAGTTTTTCTTCCAGCTCTATCAGAATCCCTGTAAATCACGCCTCCTCTTTCCCAGGATTTGGCCTCCTGATAGTAGAGGACCCAATTCTAGCAGTAAATCTCACCCAAGAGACTCCCATGTTTCTAAACCATCTGGCTGCCGCTGTGCTGTGGGTGTCACGGGAGCGTAGGCAGGGAATGATGGATTTTTCACGGAAAGGCAGGGTATTTTGGAGCAATTATTTGAAGATAAAGTGTCTTGGGCAGATCCATCTGTTCATTATCAGTACAGCCATTGCCTGTGGTTTTAGTCCATGCCTGTTCTGACTGTGACCTGTCAGGGACTGAAGCAGCCTGTGATGTATTGTGCTCTCCCTGCTCCTCCCAGGATAGAGTATGTGACAGTGACGCCAGAGGGATTCCGCTACCGGGGCCAAGTTTTCCCTACTGTGAATGGGCTTTTCCGATGGTTTAAGGATCATTATCAGGACCCTGTTCCAGGTAAGCAGCCTAAAACTTCAGTGCCCCAGCTGTTTGTTTATCACACAATGTCAGGGGCAGTTATTAAAGGACAGTTCCGTCTTCTTTGTCCCTAAAATGTGTCCTAGGATTTTTCTATGTGGGGGAAGTTTCCAAGCAATACTTGAACTGTTTGGCTCCATGGACTCACTGAGAGCTCTCCTGAGAGTTAATCTTTCAGCCACGTGGGCTGTGCAGCAAAGTGTGGACCAGTCCCTTTCCTCTCCTTTGTCTCTCCCACCATACGATCCAGCACACACCGTTCCCTGGTAGCAAACCGTCGTGCCAGAACCAGTGTTGTCTCCATTTTTTCAAATCCTGACTTTCAGGTTTCTCTCTTCCAGGAGAATTAATCTACCTCTTGGTTGGTATTTTACGCAGGTATTACCCCCAGCAGTAGCAGTCGGACCAGGACTCCAGCCTCCATTAATGCTACTCCAGCTAACATCAACCTGGCAGGTCAGTGCAGGCCGTTCCCCGTTGGGATTGGGATGCGAGCTGCTCCTCCAGGCTCCACTTTCCCTAATGCAGTGTGTCTCCCTTGCAGACCTGACACGTGCGGTGAATGCTCTGCCACAGAACATGACCTCCCAGATGTTCAGTGCCATCGCTGCTGTGACAGGCCAGGGACAGAACCCAAATGCCACCCCAGCACAGTGGGGCTCCAGCCAGTACGGCTACGGAGGCAGCGGAGGCGGCAGCAGCGCCTACCACGTAGGTGTCACTTAAATTTCTGCTGGCTTCTCCTTGCTGCTAGAAACCACTGGGAGCCTATAAGGAATTGCCTGGGGTCCCCAAATCCTGGTTTTGTAACCCTGGTGCTGCACAGGCTGAGTTCTTGAACCAGGTTTCCTCTTGCCTCCCGTGACCGGAGAAACGAGGCGCGTAACACAGCCCTGCTCCGGGGAGAGTTGGAGCAAGGAGCAAACTGGCTTGGCCCCCAAGGAATGTGGCGGGGTGGAGAGGTGGGATCCAGCGGTGAGGGCACGCAGCCTTCTGATTGTGCCCCTGAATTGGCAGCGTGAGCTGCCAGCGGAGGAGATTAGCTGGGAAAATATGCGCTGAGTTTGCAGGGCTTTTCAGCTCAGCGCTAATCTCCGAGCTGCACCGGCGGGGAACACCTCAGCCTGACCCGGCACCCAGGGGCTTTGCAGGGAGTGAGGCAGAATTGGACGGTTTTGGCTCATTCTGAAGCCTTCTCCTCATATGTGCCTGCTCCCAGCCCGCTCTGAAAGCTCCCAGCTGACACCGAGGCAAATTCCAGCTGCGGCAGGACTGAGGAGCCTGGGTACAAAAAACACACCCAGCTGTTGCACCCAAAGAGGAGATGCTGCAAGACAAGGCTTGCAGGGAGGAGTGATCCTCCTTTAGAGCACCTTGGGAGGCTTTCAGGAAGTTTGGCACAGTAAATGCTGAGCTGGGGATAGGCAGGGACTGTGGATAACCCGATGTATTAATCATCAGGACATCTGAAGAAAAAGGGAGGTGAACACCGGCAGGCAAAGACGCTAAGCTCTCCATGGGACAAGCAGCCAGCTGGCTTGGGATGTGGGAGGGAGCCATCCTGGGAGCCTGCTGCACCTTCTCTGCAGCCTGCAGGGGAAGAATTTATCTGTTCTTCATGCCCACTGCAGGATGCCATATTGCTGCTGGCTTGCCCCAAGCGTCTCTTGTGCCCCTTGCCTTTGCTTGGCTCGAGCATCTTCCCTTGGGGTGAACAAGGAGGGGGCAGGCTGTGCCGAATGCGCTGTGCTCGGCAGGGCTGGGGGCACGCAGTGAGGGTGGGCACCCTCCTGGGCCAGCAGGGCAGTGCAGAGCCCCCCTTCTGTCCCCTGACAGCTTCTGCTCTCCGCAGGTCTTCACGACTCCAGCACAGCAGCCGGTGGCCACCCCTCTGATGACCCCCAGCTACTCCTACACTACTCCCAGCCAGCCCATCACCACGCCCCAGTACCAGCTCCAGGCCAACACCACACCCCAGTCCACCCAGTCCCAGGCACAGTCGCAGCCATCGTCCAGCTCCAGGCAGAGGCAGCAGCCAAAGTGAGTAGCTCCGGGTGTTTNGGGAGGGAGGGAGGGAGGGCAGGGAAGTTTTCCTGTCGCGTCTCACCTTGTCCCCGTGTCCTTGCAGGACCAACAGCCACGCTGCCATCGACTGGGGCAAGATGGCCGAGCAGTGGCTGCAGGAGAAGGAGGCCGAGCGGAGGAAACAGAAGCAGAGGTTGACCCCTCGCCCGTCTCCCAGCCCCATGATCGAGAGCACGCCCATGTCCATCGCCGGGGACGCCACGCCTCTCCTGGATGAGATGGATCGATAGGACCCGACACCCGACGCCTCCTCTCTCTTCTCCAAGGAAGGAGGGAGGAGAGGGAACAGTTGGAAGCGACTTCCNCAGGCAGAGGCAGCAGCCAAAGTGAGTAGCTCCGGGTGTTTGTGTCCGTGTCCCGTCTCCGTTGCTGTTCATGATTTTTGTAGAAAACAGCGTGGTGGGGAGGGAGGGAGGGAGGGCAGNATGATCGAGAGCACGCCCATGTCCATCGCCGGGGACGCCACGCCTCTCCTGGATGAGATGGATCGATAGGACCCGACACCCGACGCCTCCTCTCTCTTCTCCAAGGAAGGAGGGAGGAGAGGGAACAGTTGGAAGCGACTTCCCTTCGCTTAGACACCTGACTCCTGTTTTATACGTCGTGGGATGGTGGGAAATGACTCTTGGTGATGTGCACCTGAGCGAGAGAATAGACGTGGCAGGGCTGGTTTAAAAATATATACTATATATAAGAAAAATATATCTTAGAAAGGAACACTGCATCGGCCTCTGCGTTCCAGGCTCCGGTTTTGAGGCACCTTGGAAACTTAGCAAAGCAAACATGAGGTCAAAGGAGTCTGTCCTTGTACGTGCACAGCACTCTGCTTTCACCCCAAAGACTGGGAAGCGAACGGAGCTGAAAGTGCATCGCCCTGGAGTGAGCCTGTTTCCTTTGGATTCTCCCAAACCCTGAGTGTCACCTCCCCTCGTCCCGAGACCACAAGGCAAAGTCGTGGGGGTCGTGACAGACGAACCAGAGTTCTCACAAAGTTCCTGTTGTTGTTTGCTCCATGTTTTCATGTGTGACAGGCTCAGCAGAGCCTGTGCCAACCCCAGCTGTGTCTGGAGGGGTCCAGCACAGCGGCTCGGGGTGTTACTGGAGATGCAGCTGTTGTACCAAAGGCTCGCTCTCTCCTCTGGCTTCTTTTGGAACTATATTTATTTAGTTTTGATTTTTTTTTTTTTNTAAAGCGCCAGCCTACGGCAGCTTCCCCGAGACATGGGGTAAAGCACCACGGAGCAGCCCGCAGTGCATGGCCTCCTCCTCTGTACCCGCTTCCCCTGCCCAGCTGTAACCAAGAGGGGTGAATAAATAGTGTTTTTACTGAATGCTAGCTCAGAGGTTTTCTGCTTGCACCCTGCCTTCTTCCCCTTAGGATTTGCTCAGAGCAGAGTTGCGTGGTGGAAGTCGCTGCTCCTTCTCCCTTTGTTGCTTGGCGTTGCCCGCTGTGTGCTGGAAGTTTCGCAGAGAAGCCGATTTCTGTTGTTCAAGGATAATGTTTTGTTGTGGATGCACCGTACGGAGACATCACACCGACATCGGGGGCACCTCCCTGTGGCTGTTGGATAGGGAGAGGCACCGGGAGGGGAGGGATAAAGCGGATAACTTGTGTCAGAAACAGCCCAGCGCGGTGTCCCTGAGGGATTGGAGAGAGACATTTCTGAGAGGGGAAAGTTCCCGCTGCACACACTCTCCTCTCTCCTGCTTTGTTAGTAGGGATTTTCTATGGAAGCAGAGTCTTTGTTCCTTCCCAGTGCTCCTGGTCAGCCTCCTTTGCTAGGAAATGAGCAGGAACAGCAGATCTTAGGAAACAAAGGTCTTCTTTGCATGTAAATGCTCCCGAAGAATGGCAGCGACCCGGGAGACAAAGCAAAGCTCTTTGCACAGAGAAATGCAGGTCCTGGCTTCACTGCCATCCCCTCTGCAGTGCTGGGGGGCTGACAGGGTCCTGTTCCTCCCAAAGCCACCCAGGCCAGTGGGGAGAACCGTGGGCTGGGGCCCACAGCTCCGAGGTTGCAGGTGGATGAACCTGGCGCTATTTTCGTATTTCATGAGACTGTACGATGGGAATTTGCCTGGGAGCAGCTCCTTACTGGTTGGACCTGGAAGAGGGGGGCTAGTTGTGTGTTGTTGCCTCCTTTCTGGCTGTCTTTGTTTTTAGTTTTCCCTTGCTGTCAATAAAAGTTCTACTTTTGGGAAGCTCGTCCGCATGCCCCGCGTCCGTGCTTCCTGCCGGGATGCTGCGGCTGCCACAGGGGCTTTGCACCCAGAGAGGAAGCAACGCCTTCCTCCACCCTTGGTATTCCCCCCTGGACTCGTGTGATCCGCTTATTTCAGGGATTTGGGATCGCACCGCGCGCTCCTCAGTGCGGGGTTTGCTGTCTGCTCCGCTCCTGGCGCTTTTTCCGAGTCTGGAATTCGGTGCTGGTGCAGGAAGATCTTTTCCAGCACCTCACCAGGACGCTGGGCTGAGCCACGCTCCACCCTTGGAAGCACTTTGGAGGAGGTGGTGGCAGTGCCCTGTTCCCTGCCACTCACTGCAGGAGCCCAGACAGGATCCCCACGCACCGGGAAGGGACAGCATTCCCTGCCCCAGCTCTTCCCAGGCAGCGTCTGCCTTTGTCCCAGGGCTGGCAAAGCATCTATTGTCCCACTCTAAGGAGCTTTGCAGGCATTTGAGGAGCCTTCAGGGAGGGCCGAGACCCTGTTCCTCCCAAAGGAAGGGAGAAGGAGTTGGTGCTGGTGTGGGAGCATGGGAAAGGCGAGGGGTTAAGAGGATGAGAGAGCTTGGGTGGTGCAATTCAGAGAACTTCCAGAGAAAATTACATGCCTGGGGAGCTGGAATTTAACCCTCTGGCAGGGGAGTTAAAACTGGGGCTCAGCCCTGTTGCCAGCGCGTGGCCAAGAGCTGTGTCCCCAGTGCCAGGACAATGACATGAACTGACGGGAGCAGTGAGGAGCAGCTCAAACCCCCGGATACACCCACCCATCTCTGGGTGTTCCCCTCCCACAGGGATCAGCCCCGGGGTTTCCCCTGGAGGCCGTGCCCAGTGCCATCCTTTCTCCCTCAGAGACAAAGCCGAGGCTGCTCGAGCGGATGTAAATTTATTTCACAGCCAAGACCCACGCAGGGCTCAGGGAAGGAACTCAGAGCTGCAGCTCTCGTGCGGGCTCAGCCTCAGTTTTACTTTTCAGCCTCTTCTTTCTGTTCCTCTCCTTCCTCCTCTTCTTCCCGCTGGCGGTGGGGACCGGCCCTGGCTCGGTGCCCAATCCCTCCCGTGCCGGGGCGTCGCTCAGGATGGTGTTGGATGCTTCCCCCAAGGATGGCAGCAGGGCCCAGGGATCAGCAGGGGCAGCAGCTGCAGGATGGCTCCGCGCCCACTTTTCAGAAGAGCCTTTCTTTTTCAGACCTTTCCCCTTATTTTTCTTATCTTTCTTTCTCTTCCTCTCTTTCTTGACTGCCCTGGGGGCTGTCCCGGTGTGATGATCCTCTGGGTGGGCTCCTCCCCACGAGGGGCTCAGGGGGACTCCCCGGGGCCTGGCTGCCCGGTCGATGAGCTCCCCCCCAAATTCATACAGCACCGGCTCTCGGGGCACCGCCACGGCCACCGTGTTGTACGTCTTGCACCTGCCAAAATTGAGGAGGCACTACAGGGTGGGTGGGACAAGCCCGGGCAGGGGGACAGTCCCCAGGACGAGGGGCACTCACCAGACATAGAGATAGGGCTCCACGCACTCCTCCCTGTAGGTGAACTCGAAGCAGGGCACCTGGATGACGTTGAAGAAGGCCTGGCCCACCACCCGCGAGGCCGTGTCGTTCACCCGCCGCAGGCACTCCTTCAACCTGCCCCGGGGCAGAGCCGGGGTCAGGGGGGCCTGCACCCCCCGGGGGGGGATATCGGGGTGCCCCAGGGCAGGTTTGGGGACGCTCACCTGTGGTCGCAGTCGCAGTGGCTGATGGTGTGCCAGCGCAGGTTGCGGTACCCGTAGCGGGCGGTGAAGGGGTGGATGACGTGCTGGCAGTGGTCATGGTCCCTGCAGCACCGGTCCGTGTCCCGGTGCTCCCCTGCGGGGAAAACGTGGGGTACAGGCAGGGCTGCGGGGCCCACATGCAGGGCTAGGATTGAGCTAGGCTAGGATTAGGGTGAGGATTAGATTGGACTGACGAGCGCCTGGAATCGTACTGGGGTAGGTAAGGATGGAGGGGTGGGGGCTCAGCTGGATCAGCGCTTGGGTGGGGACAAGGCTGGCACTGGGATGGGGACTGGGCTGCACCAATACCACTCTGGGGATGAGACTGGGACTAGGCTGAGGTCAGGATGGGGACCAGGGCTGGAGCAGGACCATGAGAGGGTTTAGGCTGGGATCAGGATAGCAGCTGGGAGTGGACCAGTACTGGGATGGGGACTGGAATGGCAGCAGGATGGACCACAGAGCAGGCTGGGGACAGAGGGTGCATCAAGAGTGAACCAGCACCAGGAAGGACTGGGATAGGGACTAGGCAGAGATAAACTGGGATTGGACTGGCGCTTGGGTGGGGACTGAACTGGGACAGACAGGGATTGAACTGGCATGGGAACAGGGGCTGGAGTAGACCAGTACTGGGATGGGACTGGATTAGGATTGATGGGGACTGATGCAGCACTCGTTTGGGGATGGGATGGG
>VZTD01003618.1:341315-357550 GCA_013397725.1 Rhagologus leucostigma
AGGCACTGCCCTTCTGTCCTGGGCGGCGCGGGGGGGTGGGTGGGTGCAGCATGTGCGTGGCAGACGTTGTCCATCTGTGCTGGGCCCTGCACATCTGCCGCAGTGATGCACAGCTGGCGTGGGCCCCGCGCGTCTGTTCTGCGCTCTGTGTGTGTGCCCAGCACGGTGTGGCTGTCGCCGGTGGTTGCAGCGCACGGTGTCCGGCGGGGATGCCAGGGAAACCATCGTGTTTGGAAGAGTAGTGGGAGCAGCCACAAATGCTCACCTGAGGACATGGCGGGAACCCAGGGCGGGGGGGGCAGGGGCACGCAAAGGGGCCCCCTAATACCAGCGTGGCAGTAGGGGGAGGCCGGCTCTGTGGGCACCGAAACGCGGCGGGGTGCTGGTTCCTGTGTAGGGGTCCTGCCCCATCGTTGCCCCGCGGTGCAGGGCGCTGGCTGGCTCGTGGGGGGCTGACCCCCCTCCCCGGTGAGCCGGGCTGGCTGTCGCTAGATGGCAGCAGGGCCACGTGGCAGTGCCACCACTGCCGCTGCTGTCACTGTCCCCACTCCAGGACAGAGGCCGCCACTCCTGGGTGCAAGGCAGGGCTCCTTTCCGTGCTACAGCCGCTGTCACGGCCGGCCCCAGGGGTGCTGGTGGTCCTGGGGGTCTAAAGCAGGTCTGGGGGGTCCCGGAGGGGACTCGCGCCCCTTGTGCTGGCCCTGCAGCAGCGCAGCCCCCCGCAATGGGTGTCCCTCCAGGCTCGGGGCTGGAGGAGGTTGCTGGGGACACCGCCGCTCTCTGGGGCTGCAGGGGGTCGTGCTGGCACCCCCTAGTCGGGGCGGGCAGCCTAGCGCACCCCAAACCCTGTGTGCTGCCCAAGAGGGTCTGGCTCCCGGTGGCACTGGGGTGCCACCCAAGGGGGGGGTGGCGTTTCCCCCCACCCCTTCGGCCGAAACACGGAGCCCCCCCCAGGCCTTACACACACGCCGTGGTTTGTCCGCTCGCGGACGCCGTAGCAGCGCGGAAGTGTCTCCATGGAGACGGCAGGAGCCGGGCCCAGGGATGGAAAAATACGAGCGGATCCGGGTGGTGGGGAGAGGGGCCTTCGGGTGAGGGGGTACCGGGGATGGGCGATGGGGAGGTCTCCAGCCTTTTTACCTCGGAGCGGGAGGCCTTTGAGCCGCGCCCCGCGTCTGGCGTGTGCCGCTGCCGCGTGGCAGCGAAGCGCTTGTGGCCATGCGGGGGTTGGCCGGGGTGTGGCACCCGGGGGGACACGGCACGGGGTGTGTGACACCCTAGGGCCGCGGGGATTGCAGGGGACCTGTGTCACCCCAGGGTGGTGGCCGGGCCCTGTGTTGTGTCCCCCCTCCCCGCGCTGAGGCCCCGTCCCTGTCCCCGCAGCATCGTGCACCTGTGCCTGCGCAAGGCCGACCAGAAGCTGGTGATCCTGAAGCAGATCCCGGTGGAGCAGATGAGCAAGGATGAGCGGCTGGCAGCGCAGAACGAGTGCCAGGTCCTCAAGCTGCTCAGCCACCCCAACGTCATCGAGTACTACGAGAACTTCCTGGAGGACAAGGCGCTCATGATTGCCATGGAATACGCCCCAGGTGGGCCCTGCTGTCCCCCAGTGCTGGTTCCTCAGCAGGTCCAGGGCATCCCAAGCACTTGGCCCTCTTTGGTTCAAGCTGCTGTGGTCTCACGTCGTGCTTCTTGTAAAAAAATCCTGTGCTTTGGACCCCCAGGAGTCCAAACATGCCTCTCTTGAGCAGACATTTTTGTAGAAAAGTATCTGGGGTTCCTGGTGGACACCAAGTTGACCGTGAGCCAAGTGACGGAGCATTGGTGCAGGTTGCCCAGAGAGGTTGTGGAGTCACCATCCTTGGAGATACTCAAAAGATTTGAGGTCCTGGAACTGGACAACCTCAGTGGCCCTGGTTGAGCGGTGACCTTGCAAGGTCCCTTCCAACCTCAGCCTTTCCATGATTACATGCCTTAGACCTGCTAATCATATCCAAAACAAGGAGATTTCGAACCCCTCTGTCCCTGGTCAGCATGTTAGAGTCTGCCCTTGGCTCAGGTTTCAGGCACATTTCCCTGTGTCAACTCTGTTGCCCCCACATTTCTAACAAGATTTCCTGTGGAGTTTCAGATGAAATCAACGTTTGCTTGAGGCTTTGCTAAAAGCTGTTCGTGAGCCCTGAATCTGGACCTCCCCTTCCCGACAGGGGCCTCTCTGTGCCACGTGGCCTCTTGGACTGCAAGAATTCTCCTCTGCAGAACAGGCTGATCTTGTTCTGCCGTCGAGGTTTATGTCCTCTTCCAAGAGCTGTAATTTTAGTGTTTCTTTTCCTGCTGCTTTTGATAATATGTCAACAGTAACTTCTCTCTGGCTGTTTCTTCCTCCCACCTCAGGAGCATTGCAGGATGTGCTGTGTGTGCCACCAGGATGTGTTTTTCCCACATGCTTGGCTTGTTAGGATGCCAAAATGACTAAATCCCCCTAGTTTTAGGCCAGGTTTGTGCTGTCCTGTGCAGCCCCCCATGCCCACAGCCCTTCGTTGTTCCTTGCAGGGGGCACTCTGGCAGAGTTCATCCACAAGCGCTGCAATTCCTTGCTGGATGAGGACACCATCCTGCACTTCTTTGTGCAGATCCTCCTGGCCCTGCACCACGTGCACACCAAGCAGATCCTGCACCGTGACCTGAAGACCCAGAACATCCTCCTGGACAAGCATCGCATGATCGTCAAGATCGGAGACTTTGGCATCTCCAAAATCTTGAGCAGCAAGAGCAAAGCCTACACGGTGAGTGGCAGGGGAGCTTCTTATCCCATGGCAGCAGGCTGGAAACTCTGGATTTGGCTCACAGTAGTCTCTTGGAAGTGGCTTTAGGCAATGCTGCTTTGTTCCTTGGAGTTCATTTGGGCTGATACCTTCATGCCTGAGTTTGCTGTGGCTCTGTGGGCTGCAGAAAGGTAAGAAAGACCTGCCCAAAGCTGGGAGAGAATGGGGTGTCTGGGCCCACTGGTGAGGGCAGACAGGGTGGCTCCTGCTGAGGGTGGTGTTTGCAGACTCGTCTGACACATCCTTGGCAAATAAATTCCTGCCTGTGCGCTCCCGTCCTGCCTTAATCTCCTTTCTCTGCTTGACATTTGAGTGTGTTTCCCCACCTGGGCTAATCTGACCAGACGTTTGTATCGTGCTCGGCGCTCTGGGCTCTGATTCTCTCCAGTGGATAGAAGCAAATTAGAGGCAATCACTGTATGTGTCACTGGAAAGGCAAATCCTCATGTTTTTCACTGAGATTGTCAGGCAGCTGTTGATGCCAAGGGAACAAAAGCCCAGCTCTGTGGAGCTTTAGGAGGTGGTTTTCCAGCCCGCTCTGCACCAAGCCTTCCTCTTTCCACCCCTCTGCCCCAGTTTCACTGCACTGTGGTAAATTTTCGTCTCTCGTAGGTGGTGGGAACTCCGTGCTACATCTCCCCGGAGCTCTGTGAAGGGAAGCCTTACAACCAGAAGAGTGACATCTGGGCCCTGGGCTGTGTGCTCTACGAGCTCGCCAGCCTCAAGAGGGCTTTTGAAGCTGCGGTAAGAGGGATGTGGTTTACACGTAGCACAGGGAGCCGTGGCCTCTCACAGAGGTGAAAATGTGTGCCGGGATTGCTTCTCAGCCAGCCGGGAAGTGTGAAGGCAGAGGGCAGTGCTGAGAGCTCCTTCTTCCTTGGCCTCGCCCCTGATCGCCCAGCCACTGTTTGTCTGTTTCTTGTTTTCTCTCCAGAACCTTCCTGCCTTAGTGCTGAAGATCATGAGCGGGACGTTTGCCCCAATTTCAGATCGATACAGCCCCGACCTGCGCCAGCTCATCCTCAGCATGCTCAACTTGGATCCTTCCAAGCGGCCCCAGCTGAATGAGATCATGGCCCAGGCCATCTGCATCCGGCCCCTCCTGAACCTCTACACAGACGTGGGCAGCGTCAAAATGAGGAGGCAAGTGACACCGCCACCTCAGTGTCCCTTGGGAGGGGCTGCCACAGCCCACAGCGTGTCTGACCAGCTCACTGCCTCCGTTCCGTGCTTCAAAGAGAGCATTTTCCCCATTTCTGTGCTGCCCAACGTGCAGCTGCTGCTGGCTGAGCCTGGCCCGGGGGCTCAGAGCCAGGCAGGTGCCACAGCAGGTGTGGGCTTGTCATCACAGTGACAGCAAACAGAGAGCTGTGAGCACAGGGGGAAGTGAACTGGTGCCAACTCCCCTCTCTCAGTTGTTTAAAGCACCAGTGCTGTGGATGATTCAGCCGTGGCTTCTGTAGCTCTGCCCAGGCATTCTGTGATCCAGGGCTCTGCAGGACATTAAAGGCTGGATTTTGGTTTGGCAGGCCTGAAAAACCCTTGGCTCCGGTGGCAGCAGTGACCCACGGCCGGACAGGGGGACGGGCGAGCAGTGCCAGGCCGAGGGGTGAGTTCTGGCATGGTGTGTTCAACTCAGCTCCATTTGGAAGGACCCTTTCCTTTGGATGACACAAGTCAGAGAGGCACTCAGGGTTCTGAAGAAAGGAACTTCAGAGATGTTACCTTCCCTGAGCCCTGGAGGAGCAGCACTGCTTCCTGCAGCCTGCAGCCCCTTGGACCAGCACTGGTCTGGCTCTGGCAGCTGTGCTGGCACCTGGACTGGCTGGTGCCGTCGCTTTTCCTGTGGGAGGAGAGTCAGGAATCCACATTAATGATTTCTCTGTGCCCCACAGGTGTCCGACGTGGTTCAGCCAGGACAGGAATCCCACCTCCACTGTCATCCATCTACACGTGGGGCAGTGGGATCACCACCCCTCTCCGCCTGCCCATGCTGAACACTGAGGTGGTGCAGGTCTCTGCCGGCAGGACGCAGAAGGCTGGGGTCACCAAATCCGGGAGGCTCATCCTGTGGGAGGTGAGTGACAGGGAACCTGGGGCAGGCAGTGGCCGTGGAGCCTTGGATGTGTGATTTCTGTGAAGGAGGCATTTTTGCTCACTCACAGACCCCGGCACTGCCTCCTCCAGGACTGCAGTCCCAGCCAGGGTGTGGGTAACGCTGATAAGCCTGTGGGAAGGGGTTCATCAGTGTTCTCCAACCCAGCTCTTCCATGGCTTCTGTCCATCAGGCTCCTCCCATGGGTGCTGCCGGGGGCCCTTCTCTCCCAGGAGCCACCGAGCAGCTCCAGCCTCAGTTTGTGTCCCGCTTTCTAGAGGGCCAGTCTGGAGTGACCATCAAACACGTGTCCTGCGGTGATCTTTTCACAGCCTGCCTCACGGGTGAGCTGCTTCCTCCTGCCTTCACCTGCCTGAGTCCCAGAACCCCCTAAAACCCAGTGGGACTGCCTGGGGAGCCTGCTCAGACAGGAACCAGAGAGATACTCTGGGCTGGGGTGACACAGAGGCCTCTGTGGCCTCTCATGTAGCATCAGGTGGGGGTCAGAAATGGCAGACACGGTCCTCCTGTGATGCCACACTGGTCACCTTGGTCCCAAACTGTCTGGTGTGGGGAGGGCCACGAACAGTTGAACTTAAGATTATCTTAAAGGTCTTTTCCAACCTAAATTATTCTATGATTCTGTGAAATCTCCTGTGCTTGTTGTCCTGGTTGCATTGGTGTCACCTGAAACCAGAACTGACAGTGGGGACTGCAGTGTGAGGAGCATCTCTGTCACATACTCTGTGAGCGTGACACGGGCACACGCAGTGACCAGCAGTGACTGGTGTCACAGTGAGGAGTCAGCGTGAGCTGCTGCAGGGCTGGTTGTGCTCAAACTGCAGGAAAGCAGGGTTCGAAGCCCCCTCAGAGCAGTCCAGGAAGTGTTCTGGATGGAAGGGGAGCACACACACACCAGTCCAAGGCCCTGTTTGTGGGAGCAAAGCCCTCCCAGTGGTCCTGTGGGAGCTCTGTTTGCTCTTCTGCTGGGGGTCAGGGCAGCAAACGACAGATATGCAGTGGGCAAACTCCATGGGCATGTGTTTATCCTACCTCCCATGGCGTTTCCTGCCACCCCTCTGCTGGGCAGCTGCTCAGGGAGTGCCTCTGTGACTTTAACACCTTGACAGACCGTGGGGTTCACAGCTCCTGCGTACACACCTGCAGCAACATTATCTCAGCACTCTTATCACTGCTGTTTGTTTGTTGAGCCATTGCAGTGTGGTGAGGCTGCTGCTCTCTGGAAGCTCCTGCAGCTCCCTGGAAGCTCGCTGAAGGCTTGTGGCCCCCGCGGCTCGTTCTGAGTCAGAGTGGGTCCGATGTCCTGGGAGCCACGGCCACCCTTCGGCTGTGTCGCCTCGTGGGGCCTCACGTGTGCCTTGCAGGGCCTCACGTATGCCACTGACAAGGCTTCTATCTGCTCCTGCAGACAGGGGGATAATCATGACTTTCGGCAGCGGCAGCAATGGCTGTTTGGGGCACGGAAACTTCACGGATGTGAGCCAGGTTGGTGGAAAGGGTGCTGGGCGTGCTGCTCCCCCAGGGTAAAGGATGGATCGTGGCTTCTGCACCACGTGAGCGGGCTCATCCCAGCTCCAGGGATGCGCATCCCAGGCATGCTCTGGCATCTGACCCCCTCCCCCTCCTCTCCCTGTCACTGCGGGTTTTAAAAGACCCAACCTGCCTCTCTCTTTCTCTCCCCCCCCCCCTACACAATGATCCCTTTGAGCGTGGGGGAAGTCAAGAGCTGCCTTGTGGTTGCTGTTGGCAGGCTCCCAGCTTGGAGCCTGCCTCCAATCACACACCTGCCTGCTTCACTCTTGGCCTGCAGCTGCCAGGGTTCACTGAGAAAAGTTATTTTTCAAAAGAGCCAGTATTTAAAGAAGAGCTGTGTGTTTCCGACTGGCTCGGAACACTGGGGCTGAGGACTCACTGCTCCCTTCCAGCTTCTTCCTTGCCTGCCCTCGGATGTGGCAGCAGCCGATGGCTTCCAGCCGAGCCTGAGGGCTGGTGCCATTTGTCACTGTGGTCAGCTGGCCCGTTTGTTCCTGCTCCTCCCAGAGCTGAGCTGCTCCCTGCTTATGGCTGAGGAGGGGAGACCAGTTGGAAGCAGCAGCCAGATCCCAACAAATGGTGCTTTTCACTTGAGGAGGATAATGAGTATGAGGCGAGGTGTCAGATCTAACAGCAGGTCACAGCAGGGGCTGGGTGAAATGTGGAGATCCTGGTCCCTCCACAGCCTAACGAACCCGAGCCGTTAACTCACAGCTCCTCTGCACTAAGAGCCTTTGAGCCAACGCATCCTGCACCAAGCCCCTGCCTGCTCAGAGCAGGCGTTCACAGCCCCTGGCACTCCCCACATGGGCAGGGGGGCAAATCCCAACCCTTGCTGAACCTCTTCCCTCTCCAAACTCTTGTGCTGGCTGCTTTCTTCCGCCCCAGAGATGTTTGCATTATCTTCTGTGCTGCGTGCACGTAGTCTCTTATCCCTTTGAAGACTGTTTGGAACGAAAAAAATAAAAAAAAAAGAAATTTCTCTGTTGTTTGTGTTGGATGAAAACTGGGATGCTGCCAGCACTGTGTTGAGTCTGGGGGGGCCGGGTGGGAGGGATGGGAGCAGCCGGGCAGGCTGGGAGGTCTCGGCTGATGGCTGCTGCTCTTCCCCTGCCAGCCCAAGATTGTGGAGGCCCTGCTGGGCTACGAGATGGTGCAGGTGGCCTGTGGCGCATCTCACGTCCTGGCGGTCTCCAACGAACGGGAAGTGTTTGCCTGGGGCAGGGGGGATAATGGTAAGAGATGTCTGTTTTGCAGAACGGGGCTTGTGCCTGTTCCCACTCCCTTTGCTGGCCCTGCTTGCCCGCAGTCCCCTCCAGATGTGCCAGGGTGGGTGGGTGTGGAAGAGCTGCAGCTGTTTCGCTGCATACCAGGGCCCCCGTGCTTTGGGTTTCGCTGCTTTCTGGGATCCCGGGCTGGGCTCTTGCAGCAGCTGTGTCAGTGCTGTGCTCAGGGTCTGTGTTGCCATCAGCTGTTCCCTGCTCTGTTCCTCTTGCCAGGTCGGCTTGGGCTGGGCACCCTGGAGTGCCACAACTGCCCCCAGCAGGTCATAGTCCCTCCAGAGCACGAGGCTCAGAAGGTCATCTGTGGCATCGATTCCTCCATGGTCCTCACAGTAAAGAACCAGATCCTTGCTTGTGGGAGCAACAGGTAAGAGTGCTGAGGGTCTGTACTCTACATTTTACCCTCCTGGGCCTGTCTGTGTTGTGACCAAGAGGCTCCAGAAGACACCCCTGTGTGATCCTACCCCTCGGCATCACGCTGCTGGTGGTGTGGTTATGCCAGGGCAGGACGCGTCTCGGGCGTCCGTGCCAGGCTGGGTTCAGCCTGCAATTTTCCCTGTGCAGGTGTAACAAGCTGGGCCTAGACCGGATCAGCTCAGCAGAGGAGCCCTCCCCAGAGGACCAGGTAGAGGAGGCCACTGTGTTTGTGTGTGCCCAGTCAGCCCCCTTGAACCAAGAGCCCATTGTGTGTGCTGACATCGGTACAGCACATTCGGCTGCTGTCACAGGTGAGTGTGTGTGCCCAAATTCTGAGAGGGGAGGACACCTGCATTCTCCCTGTCTTCCTCCTGCCTGTTTCCCATGAGCAGTCTCTCAAGAGACACCCTGCTCAGTATGTTGAAGCTCTGTGGAGCAGGTTGTTCAGTGTGGAGACAGCAAAGAGCTTCAGGGGTTTCAGTGTGTCCTAAGTGACACCCAGTTGTGTCTCTCCTCTCTGCTGTCAGCCTCTGGCCACTGTTACACCTTTGGGAGCAACCAGCACGGGCAGCTGGGCACCAACTCCTGCCGCAACAGCCGCGTGCCCCACCTGGTTGTGGGGCTGGAGACAATGAAGGTCACCGTGGTGGCTTGTGGGGATGCCTTCACTGTGGCCATCGGAGCAGGTGAGGCTGAAGCCCCCGTGTCCTGGGCTGCGGCAAGCCCTGGCTGCTCTCTGGCTCTGCTGTGGCCAAGGCAGGTGTGCAGCGAGGTGTTTACATCCCTCTGCAGACGGCGAGGTGTGCACGTGGGGGAAAGGAGCCAGGGGACGCCTGGGCAGGAAGGACGAGGAAACGGGAGTGCCGAGGCCGGTGCAGCTGGAGGAGACACATCCATACCTGGTGACCTCCGTAGCCTGCTGCCACGGGAACACACTGCTGGCAGTAAAGCGTGAGTAAAGGCTTTGTCCCTGTGATTCCTGCCATGAGGGCCAAGCCAGACACAATGCCTTGTGACCGGAGCTGTGCCGAGTAACCCTGGCACGTAAGCTCTGTGTTATTCTAGTCCTGCTCGAGCTGTAGATGAATGGAAATAACTTCAAGCCCAAAATAATTCCCCTTCTGCTCTTCAGCTCTGTGACACTGCCTCTCCCACTGGGCCAGGGGAGCAAAGGGATGGCAGAGGCTGTCTCGTGCGCTCCCAGACAGGTAGGCTGGCCAAGCTGCGGCCAGCGGGGAGCTGGCGTGCCAGCGGTCCTCAGAGTATCCAAAAAGAGCAGCTCTCTAATTGATGCTGCTGAAATAGAAGCTGAGATTTGAGGCGTCATTTTGGCTGCTGCCTTTCCATTGTGGTTTGGAAAAGATAGCGATGGTTTTGTGGTTCCTCTCTGCTCGAGCCAAAGGCAGCATCGCGGCGCGGTTAAAACGTGCCCGTGGCGTGACCTGCCCTTCCGTTGCCTGGCTGTACAACGGGAGCCTGGCCCAGACTGCTGCAGGGGCCTTTCTTCCTCCTCTGCTGGGCTGATTATGGCCTCAGCCTGGGCTGAGGGATTCCAGCCCCAGCCCACTTCAAGGAGGCTAATTACAGCCCAGAGGGGAGGAGGCCCGGCTGACGGCCCCGGCACAGCGGAATCGGCCCTGGCTCCCGTTCCTCCCCTGCGAGTGCCCAGCTCTCATGTGATGTGTGCTGCCACGTGAAGGGGACGGAGAATGGCCAAGTCCCCAGGCTCGGGAACAAGTAGGGCATTTGTCATGGGAGTAAAAGGGTTTTGTCTCTGCAGGAAGACTGCAGGCTGCTCTCCCCTTCCGCTGCTGGAGTCGCCCTGCACTCTGTGGCAGCTGGTTTGTGGGCTCCCACCTGCAGCACTGTAAGAGCAGGGACTGAGTGTGTAGCCCCACTGCTGTCCAACTGCCCAAAACGTTGTCCTGTCCCAGTACTGGGAGTGCAAACTCAGCGGTGTGAGGGCAGCAGCCTCGCCTGCCCCGGCATCCCTCAGCAACCAGTGTGCAAAAAAGCATCAAGAGCTGTGTAAAGAGCTGAGATCTGACTTTGGGCTTTCACAGAGCTCAATCTGCCTGGAAATTTCTCCGGCGAGAACACGAGATCCAGTGACACATGTGATGTCATTGCTGCTGTCAGCTCTGGCTGTGATCTGGCCCGGGAGGGTGCTGGCACAGGCGAGCCGTGCTCCACCTTTGGGGTGGCCGTTCTGCTCCTCCCGTGGGGCCAGCTCTGCTTTTGACTGGCTTGGGCTGCTGCCCAGGTTATCATGAGCTGCTGCTGCGCCCTTCTCTCAATCCCACTGCAAACACAGAATAACTGGGAGAAGCCAGGCTGGAGAGGAGGAGGAGAGCACAAGCCTCAAGAGACTGCATTTCTTGGGCTCTGTGTGCTGGGCGTTGCCTCACTTGTGCCACTACTGAGGTCTTGCAGTGGCTTCCTGTAGGGAAGGGGACAGGGATTGTGGTGCCCATCTGTTGGGTATCAGGCCTGTGTGGGGCAGAACACTTCTTGTAGCTTCGTCAAGGTGGGGCTGCCAGCTAAATCTTGGTCTTTACCCTTTGTGTTTCAGCTGCTGTGGAGGAGTCGCCTTCCCAGTGAGTGAGAGCGGCCACATCCTGCTCTGCCTGCTGCCCACGGTGGCCTGGCTCAGACACACTCCAGGCTCCAGAGCTCCTCAGCTGCACTCTGAAGGTAGCAGTCTGGGAGTGGAGAGTTCCTAACGATGGTTCCCAAGGAACCAGAGCTGGTCTCACTTAGTGAATTGTCACTGTGAACCTCCAGTGCCTGAGAGTCGCTGCCCTGGACATGCCATGGGGTGGGACATCCCCAGAGCTCCGGTGCTGCCTTCAGGGGGTCACACCGTGGCTCTTCCCCTCCCTGCTGGAAGGGCCTGTGTGGAAGGGTGAGGAGCACAGAGGTTGTTTTCCTCTGTGGAAACTGTTTCTGGTTACAAAGCCCAGGCTGACAGCTCCGTGTCTGAGAGAGCTGTCAGCCTTTGCACAGCAGCGTCTGGAGTCAGGGCCCCAGGCGCTGTGCTGGGTGACTAAATGCAAACCTCTTTGCTAATTAGAGAAGTCTGTCCTTTCCCATCCCCCCCTAAAACGTTTCACCCATTTACTGAGCACACTTTGGAGGGTCCTGCCTGCACGGCTGGCCGAGCTCTGCACGAGCAGCTTCCCCGTGCTGCACAGCTCTCCCGAAATGCTGCCTGCAGCTTTCCAATTACAGCCTCCCCTGGCCCCAGGAGCTCGCTGGAGGATCCTCCAGCTGACATTTGTCCTCAGGCCCCTCAGTCCTGCTGCTGACCGGCTCACTGGCTCCCAGCTGAGCTGAGGAAGGCAGCAAAACACAGCCAGCAATTGTCACTACTTGAAGTTTTTTAACCCAGATTTTTCCAGGGAGCTGATGAGTTTTCACCAGGGATCTTTGCGGGCAGGAGGGGCACATCCATGTGTTATGGACAGGAATCACGTTTTTTGTCTCCAGAAGGGTCGTTTCCTCTCCTTTATTATTTTCCTCTTCTTTTCTTTTTTTAACTTACATGTGCCCTGGGCCATTTTTTGATGAGCTTCTGTCTCTGATCTGTCTGACATTGCAAATGCTCTTGCCTTTCACATCCATCTTTGTGCTGTTGCCAATCTGTTGTGTATAAAGTCGGTGCTTTCATAAGCCGGCTGAGATGAAATCTCTCTAATTATTTTTGTGATTCTTTCCTGTTTTCAATGAGGGAAACCTCGACGGGCTCTGGTAAAAGCCAACCGATCCCTCTGTCATGTGGAAGGTAATGAATTTCTGCAGGTCTCCTGCCCTTTCTTCCCTCGCCTCCCATGCTCTGGCTGGGGAAAGGAGCAGGTCCCGTCCGGCCGGGAGAGGCGTGTGCAGCCCTGGCTGCAGACACAGCCTCCCTGTTTGGCTCCTGGCAGGGTGGGTGCATGGGTTTTTCCCTGCCTTTTTTGTTTCTTGTGGAGCTGCCTTTTCAGGCGGTTACACCCTGCTATCCCAGGAAGCCGACTGGAATTCAAAGGTTCTGCCAGTCCTTTGGCACTTTCCTGTGCTGCAGGTTACAGGGACGGCTCAGCCCGGTGTCGGGGAAGGTGCTTTCCCTTCCCAGACCAACCTGGGCACCAGGGTGATTGCAGGGCTGCGTTCAATTCCCTCAAAGCCCCTCTGGGCTGCTGCTTCTCCTCCCTGTGTGGAGCTGGCAGCAGCTCCAGCTCCTTCCAGCATCGGATTTCTCTCTCCTGTGTTGTGCAGAGCTCTCGGGGCTCCCCTCGCCCCACACCACATTCAAACACATCCCGTAGGAAGGGGCTGGTGTTCCTGCTGCAGCCTTGCCAGGGCTGAGGGCTGGCTGGGACAGCAGCAGGCAGGACAGAGGTCTTGACACCCTTTGTCTTGTCAGTGGTGGCACCAAAATGCCACTTCTTCAGGAGCCAAGCTTTTCCTGCTCCAGCTGGGCTGCCAAATCCAGGCGTGCGGCCCCCCCGTTCCTATCAGTGTGCTGGTGTTAGGTGGATGGTTTTATGGCTTAATGACACCTTTGCACTGCGGTGCTGGGGCTGGAGGTGTCACCAGCTTGAATATTGGGATCCTTTGCTCCACACTGGGGAAACCAGTGTGGACCAGGGCGCTTTGTCCTGGGCCGGGGGCTCCGGCGAGGGCTGGAGCCCTCGGGATTTCGCAGCCTGGGCTCTCCGCACAGGAGTTCAGCTGTGAAGCCCAGCGAGATCATTTGAATAATTTAATACCGGGCTGTGACCAAGCCTGGCGAAAGGGTAAAGGAAACAAAGAGGCCCCCAGCCCCGAGCAACAAAAGCTCCTGGAACGACAAGCCGAGGCATGTCCGCGCTGCCGGAGGCAGAGAGCAGCCTGGGCAAATAGGCCACTTGCATTCCTCACGTCTGCTGCTTTGTTTCCCTGCAGAAGCTCCCGGTGAAATCTGCAGGTCTCAGGGCTTCTCCCTTTATCCTTGTTTTGTTCCTGTGTTCTGTGGAGCTGGTGGTGGATCAGTGTCCCCGCGGCTCTTCCTGCTAAGGAGCGGGAAGGGGAGGTGATGTGGGATGAGGCTGCCTGGTCCCCGCTCGTGCACCCTGGTGCGGGTCCCCTCTGGCCATTGTCACCCAGGGAAAGGCCATTCCTGTTCCAAATAAGATCCTGCTAACTTGGGGCCGTTACTGTAGCAAGAAACAGCCCAAACCGCCTGCAGATCCCGGAGCTGATTTGTTTTGGTTCCGGCACCTCTGTCGAGGTCGTATCCTCATTCCCACGAGGCTTTTGGCAGGAGGTGCGGCTGCTGTCCCTCTGTCCGTCTGCCTCGATCCCTTACCCCTGCCCTCCCTGAGCACGAGGCCGCAGCAGCCGGGAGAGGACTCTCCCCACTCCTTTCCCCGGGGCGAAAGGCTCCACCTTAACTTCTTTAGAAGCCGGAGCGTCGGTTTTCTGTCCCTCCAGTTTAACTTAAATACAAGGCGGAGGGATGGAGCAGCAGGGAGAGGCTGAGGAAGAGGACAAGAGGCCTCTCCGAGCCCAGATGGGTTCAAGAAGTGACCCATCATGAGGGACAGGGAACATATCACCTCCACAAAGGGAATTGCCCTGAGTGTCGCCTTTGTGTGAGACAAATGCCTGGCTGTGATGTTGAGTGCGGGGAGGGCTTTGCTTAGGGAGAGGGGAAAAGGAGGGATCTTTGTCTGCAGGGTCTGACACCTCCCAGCCGCCCTGCCGGCACAGCCAGCACCTTCTGATGGCTTTGTCAGCTCCTGGCTAATTAGCAGAGATGCTCTTCAGTGAGGTTAGGGAAGAATAATTTTTAAAACATCAAAGAGAGGCAGTAAATAATGATAAAAGTCGGCTGTTTCATGACTGTCATGGGAGGCACAGGCTGCCTGTGTTTACAGGACTGATGTGTCCTGTCTTTGGAGTCCCATCAACCCCCCAGGACACACCAAGGACCTGTCCTTTTGGCCTGAACCTTGTCCCATATTAGTGTCCAGGGACAATTTCTAGCCGGGGCCAGGTCACAGCGTGTCAGGGACAGTGTCTGGGTAGTGCCTATCTCTTGCTGGAGACAGCCTGGCTGCGGGCTGTGCTGGCACGGAGTGGCAGAACCAGCTGGACCACGGAGCTGCTGGTAGATCCTGCCCTGGGAGGGTCACAGCCCTGAGCAAACCCAGCCGGGGGAGCACCTCAGCCCCAGCTCAGGGTGCCTGTTGCTCCCCACCGCTCCTTGTACAGTTGCCCACTGTCGCTTGTTTTTTACCTGTCGGCTTTCCAGTATCACTGGGAGCTGGTTAAAGTTTAGCTCAGCGCTCTCCATCATCCGAGCAGCGACTCACGTTCGCCTGGAAAACCCCCTGCTGATGGCAGCTCATGCTCAGCGCACCCCAGGACAAGGTTCCCTGATATTTGGGAGCCCCGGTGCAGCTCAGAACAGCCTGCCATCTGAGAGGAAAGATGGGTGCCGATGTCTTTACGAACAGTTTGATGGGTGTTAACGTCTTTGAAACGGGTCTTAATGTCTCTACTGGCTTGGGGCAGCAGTTCGTTACCGGGCCCAGACAGTTTGGCTCCTGAAACGGACAAGGGTCTCTGAACTTCTGAACTTTGGGGTAAAACAGTAGGTTCAAGGGGGGAGGATATGGAGTAGGCGGTTCGGGAGGGTTGTACCTTCCTAGTACCTCAGCCAGTGGGGAAAGGAAGAGGGCAACGTGCGGCCGGAGTTAGGATAAAAGGGAGGCTGTGCCCTCCGAAACCTCGTGAGAGAAAATCCCGTAGGCGTGTGCTCCAGTGGCTTCTCTCCCTTTATTCGAATAAAGTTGAAGGACTCTTCTGTCTCCTTTTTGGACATAAACCTCTGGCGTTTGTGGATTTTCCTGACACATCTCTCAGGGTAACCCCAGAAATGAGCCACCCATCCCCTCCCTGGCAGCTCTGGCAGCGAGCAGGCTGCTTCCCCCCGGGCCGCTGCAGGGTTTTATTTTAAGCAGAGCCTCCCGGGGAGAAGGGTAACGTGAGCTCCTTGAGTGACAAGTGATAGAGCTCGACTTGCTCAGCGTGTCCCCCAGGAATCCCCCTCCTCTGCCATTTGCTAATTGAAAACTGCTAACATTTGGGTCTGGAGCAACTGGCGCCCTTAATGGGAAGCTGGCTGGAGTGAGCGTTGGTGGGACTAACACATGCTCGCAGCCTGTCATCTGCTCGCCTCCATCTCTGGGGAAAGGGGCAAATACTCCCATATGCTGCTCTGATTTCCGAAAGAGTGACGAGGGGGCTGGAGCCAGACAGATTTGCTTTTATTCTCCCTCCTCCAGGCTCTTGCTCAGTTACAAACCGTGGCTGGAGGGAGGCTGTTGGCTGCAGCCTGGGGCGTGAGCTCCCAGCAAGACAAAGCCACGGGAGCGTGTGTCCCCCCCCCGTGCCTGTGGCGTGGGGGGCTCAGGGCAGCCCCTCCATGTCCTGCTGTGGGTGATGGCTGGGACACGAGCTGCTCTCTGTGGCAGGAGCAGGTCTGGGAGCTGCATCCCACCTCCAGCCTCGCTCAGGGGCACAACTGCGGCCTCGGGCTGCCTGCGGGAGCGTGGCACCCCTGGGACACCTCTGAGTCAAGGAGGGCACGTAGGGTCAGCGAGGACAGCACGGTGTGCGCCCCCAGAGCCCAGCCCTGGGCCAGGGGAGGCTGCAGTGGGTGAGGGGGCCGTGTGCGATGTGATGTCGATGCCCCCCAAACTCCTGGGGTGGCTGTTCCCAGTGCAGGGGCTCGCAGGCGCTTGAGATGATTGTTCCCAGTGCCGTGGGTACCAAACCCCCCCAGAGGGCTGTGCCCGGTGGGGTGCTCCCCAAGTCCCCAGGCTGGCTATCCCCGATGTGCTGCACCCCAAACCCCTCGGAGGGGCTGTCCCCGGTGTGATGCTCCCGGAGCCCCCGGGGTGCCGGGACCGCTCCACCCCTCCGTGCGGCGGCGGGGCGGGGAGGCGGGGTCCGGGCGGGGGGCGGTGACGGTGGCGATGCCGTCCCCCGTCGCGGGGCGGGCTCAGGCCGGTCCCACCGCCCCGTCCGGCC